>BMAU01000048.1:132500-236023 GCA_019973935.1 Trichonephila clavipes | reverse complement strand
TCCTCGTCACGAATGCGTGTCGAAATTACAAGATCCATCACTAAAAGCCCTCGTGTTGCTTTTAAGGGTGATACCTTTAAAAAATTAAAGCAAATCCAATAGTGTATAATTTTCTGTATTAAAGAAAATATATTTTAGATTTTGTGATTGTGCTTTTGCGCATATCCCATTAAAAATGCTCTTTTTTTTCCAACTAACTGAAGAGAGAAAAAGTTTGAAACATTTTAAATTCATTTCAATTTCTGAGATTCACTCTTTCGGTTTTAGTTTCAAAAGAAAGTAAAAATTCTGATATCGATTTCTGTATTACGTTGAAAGGAAGCATGTTATATCATAAAAATATAGTTATAAAGCACTGTTCATGTTAAGTAATGTAACCTGTCATTTGCCTTTTCGATTTATAAATAAGTATTTACCCAAAAGAACAATAGGTGAAACTTTCATTTTAAAATTAGCAACATGGCCATTCCCCGGAATGATAATTTGAATCAACACGTGGATATTATTTCCGATAATAAGCCTCATATTTGTGAAATATGTCATACGACGTTCCCTCAAGATGTTGACTTGAGAGCATATCTGCACCTTCGTAGCACCAAAAAGCTTTTTGTTTGTGATATTTGCAAGCTGTCATTCTCATGCGACAGTGATTGGAAAACGCATTTAATAACTCATACCAATAAAAAGTCCCATACTTGCGAAATTTGCAACAAGACTTTCTCTCCAGCTCCTCTTTTAAGAAGGCATCCGCGTATCCATACCAAGGAAAAGCATCACATTTGTGAAATATGCAACAAAGCTTTCTCACGAAGTAATTTTTTAAAACAACATTTGCGCGTTCATACCAAGGAAAAGCCCCATGTTTGTGAACTGTGCAACAAGGCTTTCTCACACAGGTGTACCATTTGCGTGTAAAAACCATTTGCTATAAATCTTTCTCTCAAATTGTGAAAACTTTTTCATTCATACCAAAAAAGCCTCAAAAATATGCAACAAAGCTTTTCATGATACTTTAAAGTTTTGCAAGAAAGCCTGTTTGTGAAGTGTGCTATAAATCTTTCTCTCAAACTGGACATTTGAAAACTCATTTTCTCATTCATACCAAGGAAAAGCCTCACAGTTGTAACATATGCAACAAAGCTTTCTCTCGAAGTCATATTTTAAGACAACATTTGCGTATTCATACCAAGGAAAAGCCTTACAGTTGTGAAATATGCAACAAAGCCTTCTCCCAAAGTAGTATTTTAAAAACACATTTGTGTATTCATACCAAATAAAAGCCTCATGTTTGTGAGGTGTGCAATAAAATTTTCTCCCACAATGGTGACAACATTCGAGTATTCATGTCAACCGCAAATCTTAATTTTAAGATATTCATATCAAACTACTTTTAAAGATAGAAATTTATTAAAATGTACGCTCTGTTGGAAGTCGAGAATGTTTGTATTTTTATAAAACATTTAAGGTTCTTCATACATAAATCATCAGTTTCATATTTAGAAGTAAAATCAGGTATATGGAAAAGCCGACATATTGATTATAATTTTGAGCTATTTATTTTGACAGAAGTGCGAACATGGACTTAATCCTAGAAGATTAGACTTATACTTTTCTTGGTGATTTTATTTCAGTGTTGTATTCTCATGCATTTAATAACTAATTTTAGGACATGAATGTATTATTTTTGACAAAATAAATTTTATTGTTTCACTGGAAGAAACATTTTTTTGTGAATTTTTAAATCGAGCACTTTAGTCGCACATTCATTTAATTACTGAATTTCGATGTAATACATGAAATATTTCTGTATTTTACGTGTGAATCTTTAGGATGTCTCGTGAATTTAAAATGAAGGGGTTTTTTTGGTAGATTTAACCCGTTGTGTACGGCAGCTATGCACGTTAAATCTGTCGAGAGCTGAAATGTCCACCCGTTGCTTAGCTGATTTCATAGTAGTGCATCTAATTCGCTCGGGAATAAAGTTATGCAGCACAAAAATGGACGAGAAAGGTGTAAGTTTCAGAATCTTTATCCGAAGGCATTTGAAATTGCATTATTGTAAGAAGTGTAAAAAAAAAAACGTAGTAATAGGGATGTCGTATATTCTCAATTACTTTCTAAACTACTTCTGACAGCTTCTCATTACACTCAAACAAAACACAGTCCACCGTTTGAAAACTTCTTCCAAGAAGACCACGCGCTATGCGTCGGTCACAATCAAATTAATTCACTTTTCTACAACACTCAATTCAGAGTCCATTGCTTCACGTTTCCAAAACATGGGACCGTCTCTCCCTCTAACCATCCTGCTCGAGGGTCATTCATCTTAAAAAAACAGCAACTGCTCTCCGGAAACGCGCAGATTAGCATCAAGATTCTACAATTCACCGTCAGTCGTCAGACATTGCAAGGAACTTCTACTGAAACATTTTTTTCACTTGTTTTAAAATCAATAGAAAAGCTTTGAACAAACCTTATAGAGTTTTTAATTATTTTTGAATGCTGCGTGCCCAAAGTCTATTCCTTAAAGTAGTTGAACGGAGTTTAAATTTCCGCAAACGGATCAAGCCATTTTGTTAATTATTTTTTTTTATTCTAGCATTTCCCAAAGCTTTGTTTTGTGTAATATAGTAATTGTACTTGGACATGCAAGAAATTTAAATAGCTATTTCTGCAAACCTCCATCCTCATGCAGAAATGTATTAAGTGAATTGTGGTGTTTCTGGGAAATTATGTAATAACCCTAATTATTGTATTCATTTACAGAACGGCGTAACTAAAAGATCAAAATAACGAATTCTTTCAATTTTAAATAGCATTTGAATAACTGGATAAAAAGTCATCAAATTATGAATGACACAAGAATTTTGGCATGTTCAAATAAAAATAAATAAAAAAATTGGAAGCGATAATTCTCTGAATTTTAAGATGATAGAATATATATAACTTGTTTACTACCTCACAGGTTTTCAAAAATAATTTAAAACACACAAATATTATAAAATATACTTATAAATCATGCACAAAAAAAACCGATTTATTTAGAAAAAGAGAAATAAAAAATGTGATTATCAAAACAATTTTGTAGTTATATAAAAATATAGCATATCAATTTACGCACATATGTTCTTTTCATCCTGTGCGATCCCACTTAAATAAACAGAACCATACAAATTTCTAATGACCATTAGAATTTAATTTTTTCATTCAATAGCTTAAAATAATTTTAATATTATTTACAGGGTTCCACATTTTTTATGAATTCCATTTCTTTCATCTGATTACTCTAAAAGTTTCTATTACGTGACTTTTTTTAAACATTTTTAAAAAAAAATGTTATATAGTTATCACTACAAAAAATAAGGCACTGCTCCTCTCTCTCTCTAACTAAAAACGTAAAATTCCCGATAGCGAGACCAGCAATAAAAATTCTGAATAAGTTTAGAGTTAATTTATAAACAAATGCATCAAATATAACTGAATGTAAAAAATAAATATATTGTTAGATATATAAAATAAATTTAAAAATTAAAAAAAAGAATAACTTAAGCATTGCATTAAAAATTCGCCCCAAAAAATAATAATACATGGTAAAAATCTCTCAAATATGTAACACATTAAAACGTTACATATGTGAGACGTTTATTCTCGCAACCGTTAGTGAAAATGTAATTTAATTTTTTTACTAAGTAATGTCCGTTAGGCGGTATCATATCCGAGTTCAATTTGGATTTTTTTTTATTTCAATTTTTAAACGACACTAGATGGCGGTGGAAGCCCGTCATCACATTTCGAAAAACATTTCGCAGTTGTGCTTTCAGTTCCGAGTTTTCTTTGTTTTATTTCATCGGGGGTGTTTCTGAAAATAAACAACTGCACTTGTGAGGGCCTTACGAGACGATGGGTCATTTGAAGGTCACTGTTTATAAATTTAGGGAGTGGGAGAAAGATGGAAAGCTTTTTAGTTGATGTGAAAGTAGTTATCGTTTGGGTTTTTTGTTAGAGAGTGTTTTGTGATTCAGTCAGCATGGCAGAAAAAGAAAAATATTTAATGATATTGCGATTTCTCTAAAAGGATGAAGCTGAGGAAAATAATATGTAGAAGCGGTAGAGAATCCTGGTTATTCAGGTGACACTGATAGAGCTGCTTTTGTGTATTATAGGGCAGACAGTTTGAGTGCGAGTCGAGAACAATGTTTTAAAATGGATCCTATGCTTTAAAATTTTTAAATATTTAGTAATTTTCTTACATTTATTTTTTTTATATTTTCGTATATCGTCGTTGTCAAACCAATATCTGCTGTGTGCAAAAAGTTTTTCTTTGAGATATTTTTATTTGACACTATTCTCTGCCTGATGAAATTAGTATATATATTTTTTATTTAGCTACCATAGTTCACCGCATAATGCTTAAAGTTACATAACAGTCTTTTTATGTAAAAATTTGGTCAGTTAACTAGTCGAAATCTCTAAAAAGTGCACATAGCAGGTTTTGGTTTGACAACCACGATATACATTCAGATTTCTTAACATTTATTTTAAAAAATCGTAACCAAGTGTATGCAATTTTCTTTATTTTGTGAAAATCTATATTATACATAACTTTTTTTTATTAAATTAAAAACATTTTTTTATGAAACAAAAACTTTAAAATTCGCTATTTTTTAAAAAACAAAATATTGTGAAAATTTAATTACATAGTATGTGTTCATACACTATTAATGTTAATGAACTGTGTAAATTGCAGCGTATCTTATTGCATTAATGATTTCTATGAATTTTCAACTGAAAATAAGCTTGTGTGATAGGGGGGAAATTCCCAGCTCCGTACGTACGTATACTCTGGGACGTTTCTACGCATTAGGAGGGGTCGGTGTGAGTGAGTGAATAATAACATCGCACTGTTCAACTATTCGAGGGCTTTTGGCGTTGCCCTCATAATTTTAAATCACGGTCGAGCGACGAGGACGACACCTGAGCTGGCACCGCTCTCTTTTAATTACCACCCGACAGGAGGACGTTTGAACTCTCGGCAAATTTAACGTGCATAGCTCCCCATACACATCGTGTCGTCAGCGGAACTAGGCTCGAACTACTCGTTTGAGGGAGCACTTCTTTCTGCTTTTGCCAGTTCTGAAAGGGTAAAGGCTGGGGATAGCGATAAATAAAGGCTGCAACAGAGAGAAATATGATTTTTTTCTATACTTACCTTTAAATAGTTATGTCATTTCTCAAAAGCTGGAAGTCAATTTTTTTCATTCAATCGGGGGGTGATATAGCTTCAGGGGTACTCAATCTTTCTTTCTGCTGGGTCGCATGTATATGTCAGCTATTTCATGTGGACCGCAACATGAGGGTGGACGGGGTAAGGAGGGGGAGAAATGCTTGTTATGACCAAGTAAAGTTCCAAGCTTTCCAATATTTTTCATTGGAAATTTAAAATATGGAAAATTGATCAACTGAAATGACGCTCATGACTTCTCGGCTCACTTAGTGTACTTAAACCAGCATTTCTGAGATCGTTTATTTCATCTGAATTTAATAGAAATTACGCACTTTTTGCATTTTAAAAGGACAGTTCTTGGAAAAAGTATTTATGGCTCTTAGGTGTTACTTAAAAATAATTTTCAATATGGATCATAGATTGATTTTTATTGAATGTTTGTGTTTTGAATCGGAGGGTATTTATCACCTTTCAGTTATTTTGTAAAAATGCAAAATAATTGAATAAGACGCAGCCGAATAAAAGATCACTTTGCGCGAAAAGTTTGATGGATGCACAGAGCGAACTGTTGACTAAAAGTAAAAATAATAAGTTTATTGGATAGGGTGAAATACAAATAAAAAAAACTAAACTAACGCGGGAAACATTGAAATTCGAAAAGAAATTTTCAACGTCAGATTAAACTATAAAGCAAGATTGATGCAGTGAATTCTACACGGCTAACACTGAAAAACAGATGGGAATATTCCATTAATGACGATAATTGAGCTCCGACCAATGGACATCTGTATTTTGTGATCTTTCTCAAACGGATTCCGATTGGAAAACAATTTCACATCAAAGGCATGATAAGAGTTTTTTTCTAATGGAAGAAATTATATCTTATGCCACAAAATTCCCTTTTAGTATTATTTACAAATCTTTTTACGCATCCTACATATGCATTTATATCCATTCGGTTAGATTTATAACAACGGCACGCACAATTTCGCTGAATGTGATGAATTATTTTCCTTTTGAAAGATTCTTCTAGCCCTGTAATGATAAGGTGACCAAACGTCTTCCTTTAGGGAGGACAGTCCTTGTTTTATACGTTTTGTCCTTCCTCAAAAAGTGTCCTCCTAATTGTCCTCCCTTTCAATAAATAGTTGTAAATATTTAACCAAAAAATGAACAAATTCCATATGAAAATTTATTCTTGTTGAAGTTGCCCGGGGGAACTAATGCAACAGTTGAAAGAGTACTTTAACTTGGTAATGATTTTTGATAAAGTAAGAGACCAAGTGTGAATGTTGATACTTCATCTTACACTTACCGTAAAGTTCAATATGAAGGATATTTCTTGCTTCGAAATTTCCGATATATTAGAAAATGATGTATTGACAAAAGAAAAATCATTCAATAGAAAAATACTCCTTTAAGTAAATAATTAAAAGGGATGTAAGCGTAATTAGTGCAATTATGTTTGAATTAATAAAATGTTTCATATATATTTACATTTTAATTCTTACTTGAATTTTTTGTCCTCCTTTTTATCGTAAAAAAATTGGTCACCTTAATAATGATCCTCTACGAACTTGTACAATCTAAGTGAAGCATGATGGGCGTGGTAGTCTAGTGGTCAACGTTGCGGACTCGTGCCTGCAGTGTCATGAATTCGAGCCTAGTACCGCTGAAGACCCGCCGTACAGGAGGGGTCGTTGCACATTAAACATTGACGTAGCTAACCCTGCGGGGACCCTGTAACAAAATTCCTTGGGATCCTTTTTGAAAAGGGGAGCTCAGTTAATGGAACCATTGATAGCATTTTACAATTCTTTACTTACATATTTTGGGGGCCCTGTAGCTTGAGACGCCGTATAATTGATACGGTGGTTGCTACGTCCTTGACGTTAAATCTCTCTACCTGAAACGTCCTCCAGAAAATGTGGCATGGAAGTTAGAAGTGGGGGAGAGGCCAGCTCAAGTGTCGTCATCGTTTTTTGACCATGGTTCAAAATAAGTAGGCCCGTCACCCCAAAAGCCTTTGCGCAGTTTTTATATTGCGTTGTTAATTTTACTCTCCCTCCCGTTAAGTGCATCCATTCTTCTGATTCCTTTCAGTTAGGCCCAAGAAAGAATCGATTGAAGTGTTTTATCAATTTTGTAACAAAATTACTTTTTTTATTCATTGAACCGCTGAAAGATTGACAACGATCCATTTTATTCAATGCTTTCGAAATTTTGGGTTTGGGACACGGAAGAGCAAACCGTTAACAAAATAACTTTCTTAAGTTAACGTCATACGTCATTTACACAGTATATATTCTCATTTACAATACCATTATTTATTGAAACCTGCACATTTCCTGGCATCAAATGATTTCGTAAAAAGAAGCAAAAAAAAAATTCCTTCGTGGAAATGCTTTAAATTCATAATTAATTAATTTCTTTTGTTCTCTTTTTTTTTTCTTTTTTTTTTTCCGAATGCTATCACGATTCTAGACGTCAGTGTTTTAATCCCCCGTTGAACGACAGAAAATTTCGTAAATGATTACATAACTTCTTTTTCAATTTTTTAAACAGATTTAGAATATATTCATTTGCGTATTCTGAGCAACGGCGGTCATGGCGACGTGCACTTCTGTTGTCTTGGAAATGATTAATCACATAAGTATTTCATTTCGCATTTTCTTTTAGATAATTTGCATCCCTTTTTGTTATGGCTTAGCTGGGATAGGATTTTGAATCGTTTGGAATGATAAGTTATCCTGTTTAATGATATGTAAGACTTGAAAGAAAAAGGAGTCAGCGCATTTAAATTATGTAAATACAATTTCACTGTACTTTTTCGTTTTTTTTTTTAAACGTATTCAACTACACTGCTGGACAATTGCTAAGGACGGATCACAAATTGCTATGTAGCATAACATTAAGCGAGACATGAGGCCTAGTAGAATAAAATATAGTTGCCACACTGTTCAGACATTGGAATAAAGAATATTTATTGTTCTGGAAAGTACAAAAGCTGTGAAACATTTGAAAGAAAAAAAATGTTCATTTGATCTGCGTACGGAGAAATGGAACAATGCATCTAAAAGTCAGCAGGCACCTTAAAGAAAGGTATCAGTACGGGATATGTCCACCGTGGAGTGTGATGCAACATTCCACACGTCGTACCATACTTTGCACAACATTATCCAGCAGCTGTTGAGGCAATTTATCCCATTCCTCTGTGAGTGTACAGATGAGGGTGTTCTTGGTTGTCGGAAGATAGTTTCGATCAGCAACTTGCCTCCCCAAAGCACCCCACACATTTTCAATGGGGATTCGATCTGGAGAACACGCTGCCCATACGAGACGTTGAATACCCTCGCTGTCTAGACAATCCTGAACAGCGAGTGTTCGATGACATGTTGCGTTGTAGTCCATAAAAACACATTTATCACTGACAGCACCACGGAAAAGACGAACATGAGGAAGTAGAACTTCACCAATGTATCGTTGGCCCGTCATAGTCCCATTCGCAACCACATGTAGGCGCGTGCGGCCATTGATCATGATGCCGACCCACACCATGATACTGCATGTCGGATATCGGTTCTTTTCCTGGACATTTTCTGGACTATAAGCAGTACCACTCTCGCGCCAGATCAGTTGGCGTCTACAATCCGATGACAGACAGAACCTACTCTCATCTGAGAATCGTACGCACGCCCAGTCCTGTTCAGTCCAATTGTGATGCTCACGACACCATTGCAAATGGGCAGTACGGTGCTGTCTGGTCAATGGGATACTTACAACAGGCCTGCGTGCGTATAGTCCTCCTCCCCTCAAACATCTGGCAACAGTTTTTCGGGAGATCTGCTTTCCTGAGGCAGCAAGAAACTGATTTGCCACCTGCTGAGCTGTGGTGCGCCTGTTCCTTTTTGCTGATAGGACGATATATCTGTCTTCTGCAGGCGTCATACTTCTAAGACGACCTCCCACGTGCCGTCTACTACACATTCCACTAGTTTTAAATGACTTCCACAGCCGTGAAACAACGCTGTGAGCGATGTCGGACTCCCTGGCAAAATCTGTTATTTTTCGCCCTTCTTCGATCTTTCCAATAATTTGGCCACTCATAAAATCATCTATGTGATGTTAAGAAAACATGTCAAAAATTTTAAGTTCGTCTATTAAATCTTTCCTGTAAAACTTTGACTTGAAACAACAACTGTCCACACGCGTCAAAACCTTTTAAGTTCTTATGAACGGTATCACGTGATGAACAGACGTGGGAGAAAATTTGCATACTCATACTTCTTACTAATATCTCGCACTTATTCTAATTTTCCACATTTTGCTTCCTTTCATTTTGTGGTTGCTATGGATGATAGTTTTATCCGTCCTTAGCAATTGTCCAGCAGTGTATAAACTTATTGCCATTTCTTTCAATCCAACTAAAGTAGATAGAAATGCATATTTTAGGTAATTTTTTCCAATTTGCAAGCAATTGTTATTGTACAGTAAAAAGTTAAGATGCATTTCGTTAACGCTTAGAAAATACACAACCACTCAGAATAACTTATCATTTTTTTAAGTGACATTTATGAAACTATACCAAATAATGATGCCCATAAACTGCGATACACCCATTTTAATAGGAAACAAAGGTACTTAAAATTGTGAAATATAGAATTTTGAAAATTCCCATTTCATACTTTTTTTAACATAAAATATTCAATTGACTGACCAAACTTGATTTTTAAAATTATGTGTGTGTAATTATTTCAGTATACTGTGCAAAATAACAAACTTTTCTCCCGTCGTCTATTTGTGAATAGGATTTGGAGCAGTGTTTACGTTTAAATAATTTACTTAACGAAAACATACTTATTTTTCTTATGCTCAAAAACTTAAAAAAATTTTTTTTGAAAGAGAAAGAAAGGAAAAGGGAGAGAGAGAGAGTGAAAGCTTTTTTTTTTTTACAATTGTAGACAGTAGAGTGTATTTTTTCCTTAGCATTAGTGTTTTGTTTTTTGAACACACACACACAATCAGTTATTCTTTTTATAATAATCCTTTTATTTTTCGTGTATTAGTTAATGAATGTTTAGGCAGAGAGATGGTTGAAATGATTCAACAGTCTGCTGCGATACACTTAAAAGTCGAATTAAAGAGCATATGTTACTGCAACGTTTGAGTTGTTTATCTCATATTAAACAAAGCAACAACACAGAGATGTGACTTGTATTTTTTTTTACTATAGTTGTTGCAATAGTTGCTTAAATATGTACACGGTTTTTGTTTTCTTCTGTTATATATTTCTAAAATCATTGCATTTAAGATCACTTTTTAAGGGATTTTTTTATTAATGAGGTGGCATGCTATGAATTAGAATTAACTGAACTTTTAAATGTTCAAAATTAAAATTTATTGTCATAAATACTAGAGCTATTTACATAAAATTTTAATAAAATAATGAAGAACTAGTTAGGAATATATCTTTGGCAATATATGTGAAACGCTATAATAAATATTTCTTCAATACTGGCTCATTAGAATCTGATACAATTATTTCTCAAACGTTATTCATTTAATAATTTTGATTATAGTGTACTAAATATGACAATTTTAGACTATTCTATGTAATTATAAACTAGGGAAGGGGGAGGTAATACCTGACCGCCTCAATAGTACAAGTTATAGAATTGTTCTTACTCATGGTTCAAATTTTAAAAGCTGTAATTTACATTATTATGTACCTCTATTTTCTCTTTCGTTGTTTTGTAAGCAGGAAAAAATAATCAATTTCAAGCCTTGATCTTGGTTTTTATTTTGAATTTCATAGAAAGTTCTATATTTTTCTCTGCTTATGGATTTTTATTCATAATTGGCTGTAAAATTTACCTTATATCGTCATGTTCAACTAGTTGTGCACGTTTATGCAAAGCCTCGCCCTCATCATAAATGTAAATCTGTGCGAACTGTAGAGTTTTGCTCCATTCTGTTGTAAAGATGTAGTTGTCTTTATTAAATGTAATTGCATAAATTTATTACGGCATTACGAACAACTTTTTATATAGAGAGAGATAACTTTCTATAAGTCTCTTATTTAAATGAAAAGTATTTGTAAGACTTGAATACCATTACATTTCTTGAAGGTACGAATTCATTACAGTGCTCATTTTTTTAAAATTTATAAGAGTTAATATAAGCTAGGAACATAACATAACTTATAAATAAAGAGAAAATTATTGAGTGGTGCATCTAATCCCTTGAATTATGTTTATATACTCGACATCTACATATATATATATATATATATATATATGTATATATATATATATATATATATACATATAGCAGAACAGTGAGCAATCGCTACATAACATCACCGAAACTAGTTGACCTACAGACTTGAAATTTGGCAGATACATATATTTTGTTGAATAGAGTTTCCCTAAAAACGAGGTTTGTGAAACTACTCCACCAAAGGGAAGGGGTTCCGGAGGCATTACAGTAAAAAAAAGCCCGTTTTGGAACAATAAGACCTAGACTTGAAATTCTGCAAACAGGATTCCTTTTATTCAGCATAGATCCACTAAGAACTTTCCTTACGAGAATCGACTGCAGACGGGGGAGGGGTTACTGGGGCATTTAAGAAAAAAAATTCTGGTTTTGAACTATTAGTCCAATATACTGGAAATTTGATAAATATCTTTTATGGAGTACAGGTCTGCTATGAACGGGTTAAGCAGATATCAACACTTAAGTTGGGGGGTTGTATCGACAAAACATTTTCCTATTATTTAACTAATAGATCTATTGACTTGAAACTTGGCCAAAACTTTTCTTTTATTCCTTAGAGTGGGTTTTGTGGAAATCGACTCCCAAGGGGATTTTGTGGGGAGTTACAGGACCATTATAGATAAAAAAACTCACTTTTTGGAAACACACATTAGATCTGAAGATTTGGCAAATATGTCTCTTTTATTGAGAGAGATTCACTAAGAACGGGTATGGTGAAAATCGGGGGTGGGGGAGGGAGAGGGAAGCACAAAGAATAAAAATGCTCCCGTTTTAGAGCTTCCTGTCCTCTTATATTCAAGAAGAGAAGGCTATTAGAACGCTTTTCGAAATCTTTTTTTTTTAATGTCAGATACCAATCACTCAAAAACATGAAATAAAAGACGAAAGTTGTGGCTAAAATCTGTATGTGGTATACCATATATTCTCTCATTTAAAGAGATGTAGTAATAACAGCTCATACTTATAACTTGAAATATAATTAAATAACTGCTTATAAGATTTAATTGCAAGAATTTGTTATATATATTGGAATATTTGTTTATTTGTATCTCATACAAATCTACATGGATGATCGCTTCATTCGTTGCAAGGAGCTTCGCTGATATTTCAAAGGTGCCGTAAGCAAATGTCCGCGAAATATCTATTTTTTTTGGGGGGAGGGAGGTTTATTTTCTAAGATCCCTTTGCTAAGAGAAGAGCTGGATATAACCAGCTGAGGTAATAGTGCCAATTATATTATATCTAGTGTTGGAATAGGCATATGAATCTTTTTGACAAATGTAAATATATAATGTCCATATTAGTACCTTTTAAATGTAACATTAAAATAATAACTGAAAACCAAATTTTATTCAAAAAATTTCTTATAAAGCTGAAGTATTGTAAAACAGATATTCATTCAAAATTAACAGCAACATATTGAATTACTAAATTTTCATGTATGTGCAAATTTTTTAATAAATGAAAAAAAAAAATTAGATATGTATCTATTACATATCCTTGATACAAAAATTGACACAATGTCGAAAAAGATATACATACTTGTATATGAAGAAGAGAAAACTATATACAAAAGCATAATCTACAACCCCCCATTAAATACAAACAAATGCACACAGCGACAAAAGGCAGAACAAAACAAATCATTATTTAAAAAATAACAGAAAACAGAAACAGAAAAACTATACAACAAAATTACACAATCCAATTGTAAAACAGATTTTTAAAAAAATGGTGTGTGGAACGCCACGGGAAAAAGTGAAACTTCTTTAGAACATTGATTATTTGCTCAAATATTCCAAACTGACAGTGTACATGTCTCAATCGCGTAATTTGCATGAAAAATATTCGTGGCAAATTGAGTCTTTCTGATACCAAATCTAAAGTAGAAGATATGGTGGAATTTCTGGGTATACAAAACTATCATATTTTGATAAATTTGGTATATTTTTCCTACTTAAGCTTTGTCGGCAATTGTAACATTCTTTAATGTCTTCTAAATTAATTTGCAGTAAAATATTTTTCTGCTCAGCAACAGGCGTTCTCAAATCTCTAGACCATAACCAATGACAAATCGAACACCAGCGACCGAAAGGATTATCAACGAATAGCTTTTGAAAATCTTTGTGAGCATTTTTATGGGTGAGTGAATATTAACGGCCCACTGTTCAGCTACATGCGGGCTTTTGGCGACGGATTTCGCAATTTTGAACCGTGGTCAAAGGACGAGGGCGTCACCTGAGTTGGCACTCCCCCTTTCCTAACTACCACACCAATGGGAGGGCGTTGGAGCTCTCAACAGATTTAACGAGCATCGCGCCCATATACGGCGGATCTTAAGTGGTACTCGTCTCGAACTCATGACACGCCAGCCACTTTGACCACAAGGCTACCGTGGTCACGCCTTTTTATGGAAATCATAGTCTTTCTAACGTAAGATAGAATTTATTATCGATTCACATGCATCAGTTCCAACACGCACTAGACTTGTTGAAGGCTCTGTAGTTGACGGTACAGGGTGGTTCACAAAGTCCGTATTAATCCGTGCTGTCATAAGAAAAGTCCCAATAGCATTCCCATGCCTTAAACTCAACATTAAGAGAGTATTTTGCAATGTTTTTTCTTTCCATGCTTGATATTCTCTCATGTGTACTCTGATGGTGATTTGGCAGTAGTACTTGATGAATTTGCATTATTTTTCTGTTTTTTTGTCACTTTTTTTACTGGACTTGCAGCTAGTTTTTCTTTTTTTTTTCTTTCACGAAACTCTTTTCCTTTTTGTGCATTTGATTTATGCATTCTGACTTGAATTAATAATAATTCAACGCAAATGTAAATTAAAGAAATAAATTAGCCACCGAACGCATCGCTGTGTAACCAACAGTCTAAAGAAAATTTCAAAAAGGCACGCTTTTGCTGCGAGGGCTATTTTTTCTACACCGTAATGCTCACTCAGCAACTGATACGAACACTGATAATGTTCCCTGGTCTGGAGAAAAGGACCCCTAATCGGAACGTGAGCAAGTTGACCAGTCGGAGACGTGGGCAATTATCCAACTTTTTCACGGATATGACACCAGTCACGTGGTGTCCCCGCTCCCAATTTTCCTCCTCTGGCTCTCTTCTTACCATGGCGACGGTTCAGGGTGGGACGGAGGTGGGGGAAGACTACTTCCATTCGCCTTTTCCCTGTTACACAAGACTGGGAAATTTTCTCATTCACTCTCGAGCACAGAAAAGTTTCACTTCAAAAATTGAAATTGAAATGCAATGAAATACATTTAACACGAAAACGCTTACGACGAAAAATCGGTTTAAGAGAAATAATACTACAATTCCGACAAAGTACTATGTATTTTCCAATCCCGGAGAAGACATGGATGTTTGTAAATGTGTAGTGCCTTCGCGGCATGGGGGTACTTTAAATAGCTATCGAGCCGAAAGTCCTCTCGTGAGGTTGGTGGAGGGGAAATAGAGGTAACAGGCCCCTGACCACCCCAGGGTGTTGTCCATCAAAATTTAGGTGAAACCGAGCTAAATCGTTCTGTCACTTGTATGGTGCTCAAAGCTACGGCTAACGACACGCGTCACTTAGCATTTTGCCATGATGAATTTCGTGGGCCTTGATTTGGCCTTTGCCTATCAGGTGGCATTAGTAACAACAACATAAACTATGTATTTTCATACATCTTTTTTCTCTTTACACGAAACGAAAATCGCTTAACATGAATATACTTCCCATCAGGGAATGAACAAAATGCGAAAAACACCAGATGTGCAGGCGAGATTTAAGAGGGGTGCCTGAGAAAGTTTCTGTATTATTGGTCTGACCTACTGTATCATCAAAAGAATTCGTTGCAGTAGATGATGAAAATGCGTGGCAGATAAAGACCATTTGGAGTTTGGTCAAAGTTAAAAAAATATTATTGAAACAGATCCGACGACGAAAATGAAATAAATGACTATTACAGCTCTTGTTCCCATGTCATCCGAAATGAGGAATATCATGAATAGTTTGCGCAGTTATTTAGACGCACATTCCAAAGGTGAAATAGATTACAAAATGGAATCACTTTTTTTTAAATCTGATGCTAAAAAAGAAAGTATCCAAAAACATGATAAATGTTTTGTTTTTCAAAAGACTTTTTTAAAAAATTTTGTATTTAATTTCAATAAGTTCTTCTGAAAGTTTTTGTGTTTCCTTGATTTTTTTAAATACATGCAAAAACACATATCTACTTTATTAAGCTTAATTTTGCTGAATATGTGGTTGCTTTTTTTTACCGTATCCTTTAACACGAAACAATATTTCAGTCCCTTCAGGTCCGCGGTAAGCGATTTTCACTGTAATTTCTTACAAAGTATATAAAATAAGATATTAAACATTAAAAACAGGATGTCTAAAATCATTTTTTACTCCATTAGGCATTTTTTACATTTACAAGTATTTTAATTTTATAATTCTTTATTTTTGTTTCAGGGAATGATTTTATTTTCAAATGTTTTTATTTTACAATCCATTATTTTTGTTTTAAGGAATATTTTTAATTTTCCAATCCTGATGGTATAGGCGTGGAACACGGGGCTTCGGGAGACTAAATTTATGTCCCATATCTGATTATTAGATGTTTCTGTATTGCTCTACATAGGGGGTTAAAATTTCAACATAAATGAATTGTTCCAGAATATTCATATCCGAAAATTTTGTATTCGATTTTCTGTATGCTTCTTTACCTGTACTGTTAATTCTTTTGAAACCTGTTCTTCTATTTCTACATCTGGTACCTTCAAGGAAGATAATTTTGAATGAGTGAATGCACACAATTTGAATATATGTCTATATATCTATTTATTACCTGTCTGTTGCTTTTCTTGAATTATCTGCTATTTTTATTAGTATTATTCTCTTTTCATCCTCCATCATTTTTTGTATTAATTTGTTCTAGTTGGCCGAGTGCTTCCGTTGTTCTTTCGATTTTGAATCTCCTATGTCGGAATTCTTTGGATTTAAGATAATGTACAATTTCGTGATCACTTAGTTATAAATGATACAAATGGCTTAGGAGACCCTTTAAAAAGATATTCAATGTCGAGTATGAATGCAGTTTCAAATTTTTAAATACTTTTATTTGATGAATATATTTAATAAAATATTTTAATTCTTCAAATTTTTTTAGGTTACCACTAAGTCCTTGTTTGATTTGCCATTGGCTATTGAAACAATTGAATTTATTATTACAATGTTTTCCTTCTTTTGGGAAAATATGTTTTAATAATAAATAATCCTTTATTAAATATGTTTTATATCTAACGATAATATTGCACAGTCTCATCGTCTCCATAACATTAAATGTATTAATTCCCGTTGTTATATTTATTTTTCATCCGTTTGAATTGGAATACGGCAATGTTAGAGCGCATTGCCCTTTCCCTCTCGCTTTGTCGAATTGTGTGTGTGTGTGTGTGAGCTTGTTAACAATATATTTTAGTTTCTGAATATTTGAATCCGTCTCTCTCTCTCTCTCTCTCTGTTGATTCTTACTTTTACGCTGATGACGTAATAACTTTAAATGTCACTTGACTTTTGTTTTATCTTTCTAAATCAATAGTGTTGAGTTCTATCCAGATAAATTATACTACAAGCTCCTTTTTAACGGAAGGCCATTATGCCGTACAGTACTGTGAAATTTAAAAGAAAAATCTTTAAAAGATGATCGAATATAGCTTGTAAATTAAACACAAAAAGCTTGAAAAAAAAGCTAACATTTTATGTTTGTACTTTTGTTGCATTTAACAAACTAGAAAAAATAAATTCTTCTCATATTTCTGACTTCTTCGAATAAGGATTAACTGTGATATCCTTTCTTATCGTGCCTTTTTCAACTCGCCAGATCATCCCAACGTAAAGTATGAAATGAAAAGACGAGATAAATATAGAAATTTCACAAAAATGCCCTCAAAGGGGAATTGCAAAAATTTAAAAACTATTATTCTTTCTTTAAATAGTTCTTCAAGAGAGAATCATGCTTCACATACACACACACACTAAGTATTTTTTAAACGTGAATTTTTCTACAGATAATGTAATTGAAGAAAAAAAGTTTTAACTGTTTCCTTCAGTGTATATATTGGTACAAAAGTCATACAGGTCAATCGAGCTTAACATTCGAAAGCAGCTTGTCTTTTATTTTCTGTTATAAATATATTTACGTTACTAAGTTTACTTGAGGTTAAAAGCGTCTCAATGACCACCGATTAATTATATATATATGTATTCATCCTCACCAGAATTGAGATATTTATAAAAAAATCATAGCAATATGATCGGGATTTCAGATGTTTCAATTTATTCTTACCAAAATGTTGGGTTGATCAGTGAGTGAAGCATGTCAATCATTCATTATGAAGGATTGTTCGGTTTTTGCCTGCTTCTCATTGGACAGCGTCACCGGAAGAAGTAACTAATATACGAAATATGGAGAGAGAGAGAAGTCTTGGTAAAAAAAAAAGCTTCCGTTGGCGAGGGGAGGTGGGAATGATTTAACATTACAGTGATAGATCCACCCACCGAGGTGCTGGTTTCTTTTTGATATAGCCATGCATTGTTTGGATTATAGAATTTTTGTTTTAATAGGCGGTAATTTTTTCTGTGTTCTATCAAAGATTACATATTATCAATGAAAAGGTGTTAATAATGTATGTTTTTGTCTATTCGGATGAAATGGAGTCTTATTTCTCCACTGAGAATGAATTCTTGTACAGGATTAGGTTATTTTATAAATATGTTCCCTAATCAAGGGGTGGAGAAATAATAATTGTAGAAAAAGAAGAGAGAGCCCCCCCACACACACAGAGAAATTATTCTATTAAAAGAATTAACTTATTTTTTAATATTCTCTTTAAAATTGAAATTATCAGTTTTCTTTTTTTTTTTTAGGAAACAGGACAGTCGAAATTGAAATTAAATTTATTCAGAATTATTATATATTTTTTTAATATTTATAATTCTATATACGTATATTGTCCATGAAAATAGACCCATATTTTTGAAGTAGTTTGTATAGACTAAATTTTTTTCATTCTTTATTTTAAATCTCATTTATGAATCTTTCTATGTCTGTAATTGCTTTATTTCTGCGATTAATAGACACGGAGATAGAGAAGTTTATGTTATTAAACAGAACAGAAAATTGTGTAGGAAATAAATCATAACAATCTACAAAGAAAAAAATATATCTCAGGCTAAAAACTACAACTAAAGAGGAAAATTATAAATATTTGATGTGAAGCATTAGATTTTGCTTGAGTGAAATTAAAAAAAATGTTAATACTATTTAGAAATTATGAACTTTTCCCCTGGGAACTTTAATTCACACTCACACAAATTTCTTTGCCGAATTAAATATAATTATCGTTTGGCTTTGTAAAATTAGTTTAATAAAAATATTGATTTTTCCCCCGATATGTTTATGTGACTTTCTGAAATGGAGGTAAAAGAACAAGCTACATTTTTTACAATATTTTTTTTCAAATTAATGTATATTTTAATGGAATTTAATGCATTTTCCCGTTAAAGATGTACATTTTTTAAAAAATGTGCTTCCTTTCGGACATGAAAGGCATGTGTTTTTCTATTTCGCTTCAAGTCTATGACCTACTTTTTCATTTCTTAGTACAAACTCGGTCTTCTTCATTGCTCTTTACTTTTGCCCCTGAATTATCGTACACATAAAAACAAAATACGGCATCTAGGCTAATGTTACATTCCTATACACTCATTTCAATTACGATTTGATAAGATTACGGAATAATTATTAACCATTAGCAAGATTGTTATGAATACAGTTATTATAAAATCAAAAGCTGTGCGGAGAATTATAAAAATTTAGGAAACTGAACGTCTTTCTTCTAATTTTCTTTAAGTGACATAAAATGATAAATAATAAGATAATATTTTTTCGCACATAAAACAATATAAATTCTTGAATGAGTTTTTGTTAATACTTAATGCACGTGTAATGCTCAAGTTCTTCATTTCATAATTATTATACCAAATTAAACAAAAAAATTTTTTTGCAAATGTACAATTCGAAATTTCCATTTTCTTTGTAAATTCGCGGAGAGTTGAAATTTTAAGAAATTTTAATTTTTGTAATATGTTTATTTTCCTCGGGAATTTTTAAAAATGCTCAGTAAACCATTTGGTAAAGGTAAGCAAACTTATTTATATGGACGAATCATGTTATTTTAAGAAAAAAACCTATAGGAACATCTTGTTTTTTTAAAAAAATTATAATCATTGCAAAAAGTTTTCTCTAATCATGTATCTTTATTGATTAAAGGAATTATTAAATTGCAGCAAGATGACCGAACGTATTTCCTTTTGTGAACTGTACCCGTTCAATATCATGTACTCTAAAAATATTCGTACATTATTTTGGTACTGCTTGAAGTATGGAAATTATGTTTTTATATGCCTATATAAAGAAACTACAATACACCTTATATACACACACGTTCGTTTGCAAAAATTTTCCGGCTTCGTTGAGTCATTATTTATGTTTGTTGTTTACCGAACAAGTGATATGGGAATTCATCTTAAAGATAATAACAATGATTCAGTACAGTTTGAGTGAGTTCCATCGAATTACCAACGATACTTGTGGTCACCGTTGGACATTCGATCCTGCTGGTCGGACTGTATCCCTCTTCCAGATAACAATTACTTCTATATTCCATCGATGCCTGAATCTAAATAAGAAACTGCTGTCTATCTGATTGCATCAATAATATATTATTCAGGGAATGTAAATATAAGATAATCTTTTTAAACACACAAAGAAACTCACTTTCTGTTCCCAATCGGCATGTTGCCCTTTCACTGAAAGAAGTTAAAACTTCGATAAAACTTTAAAAAAAAAAAATCCAAGTTATTTTAAGAGAGAAACCTCGCGTGATAGCCTGTCACAAAGTTATATACATTTAAAAAATGGTTACTCTTAGTTTTTGTATCAACTTAAATATGTATTCAGAAGGAAGGAGACCCAGAATTTTTTTTCTCATATCCACATAAAAATGTTCAGTAAAATTCCTTTTCTTTTTATTCTAATGGGGCAGTGCATTGGTGTTTTAACCTTTCCAGACCTAGTACATACCCAGGAGCTGGTATCACTTTTCAACACGACACCGTACAGGCGATACCAAGTATCGCAAGTAATTTTGAGGCGCAGTTTCCTCTCCACAGAGAGGCACCTGAGCTCTTGATGCGAACCTGTACCAGAATTTTATTTTTCCGAGCGCACCTAAGCCAAATAGACACTCTAGGGATCTTTTACATGGTGTATAATCATGCGATATGGCCGTTGTCGTTTTCTACATCATTTAAACCCACCGACTCGTACCGGGGTCGTGTGAATGAGTGAATATTAACGTCACACTGCTCAGGTACATGAGGGCTTTTGACGACGGACCTCATAATTTTAAACCATGGTCATGTGACGAAGATGGCACTCCCTCTCCTAACTACCACACCACATCCACGGGAGAACATTTGAGCTCTCGACAGATTTTACGTGCATCGTCCCCCTACTCGACGGGTCTTTTGTGGTTCTGGGCTCAAACTGGTCACATGCCAGCCACGATGCGATACCTTGACTTCTAGACTACCGTGACCACGGACAGTGGTCGAATCCACAACCCTGGCTGCAGAAGCCCAGCGACAACTTAACCACGCCACCCAGCCGGTAATAAAATTCCACTTGTACTCATTTTGTATAAAAGCAGCTGTCCATTTCTAATGAAAACGTGTCGTTCTTTAGCTGTAAAAAAATAAGATTTAAACAGGACTGTGTTTTGGAATTTATATAAATCTCGAACGATATTAGATCCTCAGTAAAAAAAAAGTCGAATCTCGGAGCATTTTAAGCTTATGCGAGCATTTCTGTCTCACCACAAGGAAGCATCCCATTCGTTATGAGGGATATTGTTACAATTGAGACAGTCATATGATTTCGCTTGGTTTGCATTCAACTCATTCTAGGAGGATCACAAAATTACGAATCACTTGAACTGTTATCTATCTTCCTGGGATTGAATTTCAACCACAGAGTTTGGAGGCTGGGCATCTCTTATTTTGCAATGAGTCAGAACCATTATAGTTGCTACCACAAAAATAATCGGGCGAGAGAACGTGTTTAAATAATTAATAAAATGAGAAATATATATATATGTGTGTGTGTTATTTCAAATTAGGAAACGTACACACAAGATAACTCCCTTTTTTCTACAGAGATTTTTAAATATATATTTTTTTCTTTAAAGAGTAGACTCATCTATTTTCTCGATAACCAAGTGTCTTATGGAGTTTGATATCTGCACGCTAATTTAAAGTAAAATTACAAATATAAAATCTATAAATTGAAGATCTTAAGATAACACTGGGTACTGAAAAAATTGCTGCCATCTTAACTGTGCCGAAAGGAGGCTAGAAGCCTCGACAGGATAAGTGCTGCAGCTGTCATCCCCCACGAAAATTTTACGGAGTTAAGTACGAGGATTGGAGAGGCAGTAAAATGTCTGGATGTGCTCAAGGAATAAATAACTCAAGGAAATGAAAGGAAAAAAATATTACAATTTCAATCCTTGTACTGCACTTTGATGGTAACTAAAGTGAAAGAGAAGTTGATATACTCTGGACCTGTTTATTATAACCATTCGAGAAGACATTTATTTAAGAGACGAGTGTGACTTTTCAAAGATCAGGTGTTGAAGATGAACGGATTGCACGTGGCTCACACCAAAATCCCGTGGCGTGGAAAGCACTAGGATGTGATATGAGAGAAAAAAATACTCCAAAGAATCCCGGGTAAGGAAGATACCAAAGAACTACTATTGAATCAAACAGGTTCGAAGAAGTGAATGTTATCACATTTCGGGGGCAGGGTCAAGTTTCCAGTGAAGATTTTCCCCCCTAAAAGATATTTTGCAGGGAAGCACTTTTTTTAAACCATTAAACGGGTATTTCGTTTTCGCGATGGAGAGTTTTTCCTGCAATTTAAAAAAATATATATTTTAGACTATTCAGAAATATAACAATTAAAAAATATTGCCAATTTAGAGAAATAAGAAATGTTCAGATTAAAACATAAATGCGTCTTTAAAAAATAAATGAATACAATTGAGTAATTTTTAAATAAGTTTTTTTTCCGTAGCAGATTTTTGTCGTTGTCGTTGCTTAAGCCACCTACCTGATCGACAGTAACATCAGGTCAAGGTCTAATTCTAATCAATTACAACAAAACCAAAACTTTCAACTTAAAGACAGGCCAGGCCGTATTTGAAAATTTCTTTTTTTACGAGAGAATTCATTATATAAGTGTTATGCAATACATTTATAATTATAAAATGTGAATGAGAAAAAGATGGTATGCATATATAGATTTTTCTGTTTTGATAAATAATTTCAAAAAAATTGAGTAAAACTTTCTTATTTAATTTTTATTTTATTTCGTTTGATTCTTCTTTTTCAGTAAAAAGAATTGAACAGAGAAAGCGTATTTATAACGCTAAAAGATCTTTGTCACCTGTTTGCAGCAGAAAACTCCCTTTCAAGAAACATCGCATCTAATACAAAAATTAAAATTTTCCAATTTTGCTATTGTCACGTTTCAAAGGCTAAATGTTTATAATGAAGCTAGTGTCAAGCTATAAAAAAACATCGGAAACATTTTTCTGTAGATCGTTATACGTTTCAGTGATGAGTTATAACTCTTTGAAATAATATTATTTCGTTAATAAAAAATAACAATTTTCAAAACTGATATTTCTTCGAAAAAAAAATTTCTTAAAAAAAATATCGTTTTGAAACGGCAATTTTTAATTTTATGTTGTTACAAAGTGTGCGCATAAATACTCTCCTTCATTTTTACAACTTTATTTTTCTTTTATAATACTTAAAAAAGGATATTACAATTGCATGCTGCAGTGCTATTATGATTTTTTACATCATTTTTGCATATGCATATGCAAGAAACAGTACAAATGTTGTCACTGGTAGAATTAGTTCGGGTTAAATATATATAAATAAAAAAAAATCTAGTTAATGTGCTTCGCTGGTATTTTTAAACAAAAAATAAACTTCTTTGCGACCTTGGCTAGTTTTGAATGATTTGGCATATATCTCGAGTACGAAGCGTTTTAAAAAAAGAAGATTCATAAAAAAATATTATCTTTTAATATATTATATAATGCTTATTTTATATTCATCTAATTATATTTAGTATATGGAGAGGGCTCAACTATAGAGATAGCAAAAATTTTGATTTATATATATATATATATATATAAAGCCATTTTTTTTAAAAAAAAATTCTATTTACAGTCGTCACATTAGATATTTATTTTGAATATAGTACGTATTTTTAATAACACTTCACAGCGTTCGTAAAAATATCTTTTTTGAGTCTTTTTTTTTAAAAAAAATCTCTGCTTTTTAATATTCTTTTTTAAATTGTAGCGAAGTCATAATGACACTATCGTTTGATTTTCTGAGCTCAAAGAATAATATTTCGAATTCGTATTTGTCCTAGTTAGATATTTTTAAATAAATTTCTTACGTGTAAATTTCTGTGTAAATGTTTTTAAAGAATTTAGTTTAGTAAGTTTCTTAAGCTTCATCCCTGTATGGAAAAAAAAGAAACAATTTTATCTACCACATGAAGAAATAAATGTTTTTTTTTATTTCGAGAGACTGTTGTAGACATTTTAATCGTGAAATAATCTCGTACACTTAAGTCCCAATTCCATAGACTACTTATTAAAAAATATAAGTTCCTTTACAGATACAAACTATTAAACATGCACTGGCGTAGCTAGTCTTGAGTGTGTGGACCGCGTATCAAAATTCATTGGAGGCCCTTTTTGGTGGGCTCTCAATATCTTACGATTTTTTCATACACACTTGAAGCTTGGGGCCCCGTATCATTAATACGGTGGTAGCTACGCCTTTGAAAACATGGATCTGTTTTTGCTAGAGCCAATGGATAAAAAGATTCTAATCACAAAGGATGGAATATCTCAATATGTTTTAATAAAATCTTCCTAGGTTATGGCCTTTTCCTGACTTTTAAAAAAATGCATAACCAGCCTCTTGTATTTTCTCAAATTAGAAAAGTGGAAAGAACGTGTTTGAATGATTGATTGGTTGATTGAATATTAACGTCGCACTGTTCAGCTACACGAGGGCTTTTGGCGACGGACCACGTAATTTTGAGCCATGGTCAAGTGACGTGGACGACACCAGAGCTGGCACCACCTCTCCTAACTACCAAACCACACCAACGGGAGGACGTTTCAGCTCTCGACAGATTTAACGTGCATCGCTGCCCTACACGGCGGGTCTTTAGTGTTAGAACGTGTTTGAAAGCAACAAACAAATTAGAAGATATATTCTATTAAAATGTCGGTTAAGTGTGTTAAAATGGAGGGAGCGGAGACGGCACAATACATCGGATCACAAATATGTTTCTGCAAATGGACTCCGAAAGATACGTGTTTTATTTGTATTGTTTGAAACTTCCGTTTCTTTTAAAACCTTTATAGTTACTCATTACTTATGACAGTTCTATTAACGTCAGAGATCCATAAGGGATACTGGAAACGGACCTCGTATATTTGAACCATGGTCAGGTAATGTGATCAGGCACTTCCTCTCCTAACTTCCGCACTTAACCCTCGTGAGGATAGATGCACGGTGCATACCCCCTCTCCCCCTACACGGTTGGATTTACTTGCGAGAGACATGACTGACTTTGGAAATACCCAGATTTTTTTTTCATGTGCTTTATATTCGGTAAATATTTTTATTTCTCTTTTACCCTTCTTTCAGTTTGCTTTCCTCGAATTCGATGAAGTAATGATATTTTACCACGGGAATACTTTTGGTCTTATGACTGTTTGTCACAGTATTCTTCTTTCGTATTACATATTGATTAATATAATAAATTAAAAATATTATGTATAAAACAAAATGTGTTAAATTGGAACTGTCATTCCTTTTTTAAAACATTTTCAAATGTCACCATATTTGAACGATTGATTATAAAAATTAAAATGGAATACCTAATGGAATGCCCAACCTATCTATCGCCGCGGACCGGTCAACGTTTGATAATTTTACCGTGGCCCACTGAAGGAGGGGGACGTTGATTGTTTATATTTTAGATTACTTTATTTAATAATTTTAGTTTAATTGTACACTGCTGGACAATTGCTAAGGACGGATAACACTATTATCCATAACAACCACAAAATAAAAGGAAGCAAAATGTAGAAAATTAGAATAAGTGCGGGATATTAGTAAGAAGAAGTATGAGTATGCAAATTTTTTCCCACGTCTGTTCATCACGTGATAGCGTTCATAAGAGCTTTAAAGGTTTTGACGCGTGTGGACAGTTGTTGTTTCAAGTCAAAGTTTTACAGGAAAGATTTAATAGGCTAACTTAAAAATTTTGACATGTCTTCCCGACATCACATAGATGATTTTATGCGTGGCCGAATTATTAAAAAGATCGAAGAAGGGCGAAAAATAACAGATATTGCCAGGGAGTTCGACATCGCTCACAGCGTTGCTTCACGGCTGTGGAAGTCAATTAAAACTACTAGAATGTGTAGTAGACGGCATGGGGGAGGTCGTGTTAGAAGTACGACGCCTGCAGAAGACAGATATATCGTCCTATCAGCAAAAAGGAACAGGCGCACCACAGCTCAGCTGGTGGCAAATCAGTTTCTTGCTGCCTCAGAAAAGCAGATCTCCCGAAAAACTGTTGCCAGACGTTTGAGGGGAGGAGGACTATACGCACGCAGGCCTGTTGTGAGTATCCCATTGACCAAACAGCACCGTACTGCCCGTTTGCAATGGTGTCGTGAGCATCACAATTGGACTGAACAGGACTGGGCGTGCGTACGATTCTCAGATGAGAGTAGGTTCAGTCTGTCATCGGATTGTAGACGCCAACTGATCTGGTGCGAGAGTGGTACTGCTTATAGTCCAGAAAATATCCAGGAAAAGAACCGATATCCGACATGCAGTATCATGGTGTGGGCCGGCATCATGATCAATGGCCGCACGCGCCTACATGTTGTTGCGAATGGGACTATGACGGGCGAACGACACATTGATGAAGTTCTACTTCCTCATGTTCGTATTTTCCGTGGTGCTGTCGGTGATAAATTGGTTTTTATGGACGACAACGCAACATGCCATCGTACACTCGCTGATCAGAATTGTCTAGACAGCGAGGGTATTCAACGTCTCGTATGGGCAGCGTGTTCTCCAGATCGAATCCACATTGAAAATGTGTGGGGTGCTTTGGGGAGGCAAGTTGTTGCTGATCGAAACTATCCTCCGACAAACAAGAACACCCTCATCCGTGCACTCACAGAGGAATGGGATAAATTGCTTCAACAGCTTCTGGATAATGTTGTGCAAAGTATGGTACGGCGTGTGGAATGTTGCATCACACTCCACGGTTGACATATCCCATACTGATACCTCTGTTTAAGGTGCCTGCTTACTTTTAGATGAATGGCTCCATTTCTCCATACGCAGATCAAATGAACATTTTTTTTTCTTTCAGATGTTTCACAGCTTTTGTACTTTCCAGAACAATAAATATTCTTTATTCCAATGTCTGAACAGTGTGGTAACTATATTTTATCCTACTAGGCCTCATGTATCGCTTAATGTTATGCTACATATTAATTTGTGATCCGTCCTTAGCAATTGTCCAGCAGTGTATTTAAACTTACCTTCAGAATTAAATCTAGTTACACCAAGAAATCCATATTAAGTGATTTAACATGGTATATAAAATGATTATCATAAAACCCTAGAGAAATGCACCACAGTATATAAAATGAAAATAATTTAATATTCCTTGTTCATGCCGGCACTACTTGGTCCACGGACCAGTACCGGTCCGTGGACCTGGGGTTGGGGACCACTGCTATACAGGAGAGATCCCTTTAATCATTTTCCGGTAACTGATTTAATTTTTGAAGAAATTTCTTTTACAGTAAGTAGGCCGTCGATCCATTATAATGGTTGGTGACGTTGACTTCTGGATCCCGGAGAAGACATGGATGTTTGTAAATGTACAATGTTGTGATTCAAATGGGTACCTCTAAATAGCCGTAGCGCTGCAAGTTCTCTCGTGAAGTGCGGGGGAGGGGGACGAAACAAATCGTACTGTCACTTGTATAGTGCTCAAAGCCGCGGCAAAAGACAAACATACATCTAGCCCTGACACTGCCAGGCAGGTGGCATTTTCAGTAACCACAGTTTTGTAATTTATTCCACAGAAAACGTTTCTTCTTCAGCAGTCTTTCCGTTACTTCTCACTTTATATTTAGTAATTGCACAAGACATTTTATATATAATTCCCGTTTATCATTTCTAAATTTTTCTGTAATCAGTACACTAATATAACTATAGTACCTGAAATACGATATTGTCAATCATTGATCTCTTTTTCATCTATTTTTCGTGTCTTTTTTTATCAAAGATATGTGTCACGTATACTTGCTGTTAATTTCAATAAATTTTCTTTCGTCGATTTGACTCCAATTTCATACACTCTATACAACTAGTTAGAAAAACGTCTATTACTCATTAATCAAAAGGTGGTAGTCAATTTTAGGTACGCTTTGTGAGATTGTGACTCACGCACATTTATCAGTTTGGCCTACCGTTTGCACGAGTATTTGGCAACGTATGTTATAAACTGCCTACTTAAATTGGTCCCTAGGGGATTACTTTTAAAAGGGGCCCAGGGAGATGGCTTAGAATGGCAAGGCTGCATTATTAGATCATAGTCATCGTTCTGCTTAGGTCTCCCCCTCCCCTCCCCCCTCCTACACAACGATTTAGATTAAAGGCAGCAGTGGGTCAGAGAGAGCTACGTATGAGCCTGACATCGCGGACCCCCAAGATTTTGAACCCCCTCCCTGACTCCTAAAACTTGACCAAGCGATTTAAATGTAATTGTTATATCGGCACAAAATGGATTCAGTTCATAACCTTTCCGCATGTGTTTTTTTTTTTTTTTTTTTTTTGAAAATATTATGTAGTAGTAATGTGTGGCCCTGTAGTTGCAAACAATAAAAAGACAATATTATTGATCAAAATACATGTTTTAATAGTGTTTTTTCACAGAGGGCAATTTAGTAATCTAGTCAAAGAGGACATTTCAGTTTTTACAGGTAAATCTTAACATTAAACAAGAGCTTCCCGGACCCCTAGAAAGGCGGTGGGGACTCCGGGGTCCGTGGACCACAGTTTAAGAGCCACTGTTCTCTAGAATTCCGTCTGTGTGATGGATTGCCTTGTGATTCATCTCATGATGAAATAACACGTTGCGATTATCTATATAAATAACTGCCATTCAGCCAGGGAGTGTTATTAAAGATAAACTAGATGTAACCCTTGTTTATACCGGGGAACCTACCGAGGATTTAATGTTTTATGAAACTGTCAATGTTTCTTTTGAAAATAAATGCACGTCGAAATCGAATAATTCGAAACATTAAGAAGCGCGAGATGATGTTGCTTTTGACCACTGGAGTGGTGTGGCAGTCCATCACTGTCAACCACGATTTCATGAATGAGTGAGAGAAAATTAACGTCATTCTGTTCACTTACACGAGGGTTTTTAGTGACGGAACTCGTAATTTTGAACCATGGTCAAGTGACGAGGACGGCACCTGAGCTGGCAATCCCTCTCCTAACTATCACGCCACACCAACGGGATGATGTTTGAGTTCACGATAGACTAAACGTGCATCGCTCCCTTACACAGTGGGTTTTCGATGGTACTGGCCTAGAACTCATGGCACGTTAGCCACGAGTACGTTACCTTGACCACTAGGATAACGCGGTCTCACCACGCTTTCATTGAAATTGAACAATTCGAAATATTAAAGTTCGCGGAATGATGTTAGTTTCTACCACTGGCGGGGTGTGGCACTCTGTCAGTGCAAACCGGGGCATGTTCCGTAAGCGAATAATAATAAATTAAGTTTTCTGTCAATATAAAGTTGTATTCGAATAAAATGTTCTAATCAAATATAGATGTTTCGACGAAATATAACTTTGATTGCAATCGAATAGTGGCCGGGTCAAGATCCTTCAGCGGACTTCTAACACCGCTGAAGAGCCGTTGTGCAGAGGGGCCGACTCTAGTTAAATATGTCGAGGCCCAAAGGTCCTCCTGTTGATGTGGTGGGGTGATTAGAAGAGGGGGTTGTCAGCTCAGGCGTCCCCTTCATCACTTGATCATAACGTAAAAATTACGAGGTCTGTCGCAAATATCCCTCGTGAGCTTCATAGCGCGGCGTAAATGCATCTGAAATCGAGGTGTCCAAAATATTAAAGTTCGCGATTCGATTTTATTTCCGACTGCTGTAGTAGTGTGGCAGCCCATCACTATCAACCATGTACGACGCATTTAGGAAACAAATAAGAACAAATAAATGTTCCAGTCCTTACGAGCGGAATGAATCGTACTCGAAAGTCTATCGTTGCTTTTACAATCCAAATTTTATGTCGAAAATTTACAGTTTTATCCAAATTTGCTAGGTTGTGTTAATTTCGTCAGTTGGCGCGGCATGGTAGTCACGTAATGCTCCGCAGCAGCGAGAGAAAAAGTAATAAATCTACACCGCAATAACTGCACTCGTTTATCTGGGGAACATACCGAAATTGAAATGCTTTATTAAAGAGTCAATCTTTTTTTCCCTTCGAAATACAGTGCATGTTGAAATTGAGTACTTTGTAATGTTATTGAAATTTGCCAGATCTCACCATTTTCCCCCTCTGGCGTGTGATGTGGAAGTCCGGGAATGTGTCACACTACACAACAACAAGAGAAAAAAGTAATACACCGATATCGAAGTAGTTACAGTTGTTTATCCGAGGAATGTGTGTTCCAAAATTTTAATATTTTATTAAAACTGCCTGTAAACTTGCGGGTTATTTTCGGATCGTGTTGGAATTGTGAAAAGAAAATAATTGCAGTTAGGATTTTGTCCCTCTTTTTTATTCCACACCTTCTATGGGACATTTCTTAAAATAAGGAATATATTAAAATGCTACAAGAGAGATTACAATACATCGTCCAGCTGTATCCTCTTTATCCGACCACGTTTTTTTCGCCACCGCTTTCCTGTTCTCCCTCGTTCCGACTTTTCTCCTATCGTTGTCAGGTCCTTCTCTCTATATCATGTGTCTCGTTCGACCTGTTGCCAGGTGCAGGCAGTAGATCCTTACACGCCCCACCTAAGAGTAAAATTTGCCCCTTGTGGCTGATTTTACCATTTCAGACACCAGGAACAGAAAATTCACAAACTGTGAAACAGAAAATTCACAAACAGAACACACAATAATTGTAACAGTCAAAAGTATGGATGATTGTTCTAGTCAAAGTTCCTTAAAACAAACACATGAAATAATATTAATAGTTCACCCAATTGAAATAAGTGACTAAGTTCCCAGAAAGATCTAAACTGTAATGGGATTGCAAACAGATACATAGAAAACACATTATACAAAAAACAACACTAAATATTTACATTACAGTTCTTATCTTAATCGAGACAATGTTTATTTCATTAAGTCATGAATGAATGCTCAATGAGTTCACTAAATCTATATTAAGTACACAGTAAAAAATTTCCTACGGCTCTTATTTGCCTTTGGCCAGTCTGATTTCAACCCAACCCATCTCACCCATTCTAATACAAAGTTAATTTGCTTTACACGATTTTCCAAATTTTCATTAGAATGTCTATATCGACTATTAGAGATACAACGAACTGCTCTAACATTCTTAAAACCTGAGCCGTTAAATTACATCCATAAAAAGTGTATACAATCTTAAACCTCATTTTTTTAGTCATGTAAATTCCAAACAACATAACCCACGAGGCATATATCTTCGTAAGAGAATAACAAAAATACGACTTCCACACATCCAGTACCGTGACCCACGATGCTGCACTATTTTTTTCTACAAAACCTTCCCTTTTCAACAAAAGGTAAATCTCGGATCTCGAAAATATGTTTAACAAAGCTCCACAGGTTACCTTCGCACTGAGACTAGTAGTCAACGGCACAGCCTCGCCCCACCTAGTGTGTTGATCAACCGGACATAAAATATATTTATGTCCCTTTGAGCTTGGCGGATCAATTGGACCTATCAGATGCATATTCACCACCTGAAATGACAATTCAGGCCTTGCCACAGGTATAATGGGTGATCGGTCTTTAACTCTAACCGATCGAGTGAGCTGACACTCTTTACATGATTCACAAAATTTCTTCACATTGGACCTTAGACCCTCCCAAAAGAAAGAATACTTGATTCGTTCAAGCGTCTTCTTGGGACCCATGTGACTACTGAACACGGACGTATGTGCTAGTTTCAACACCTCAGTTCTTCTGCATTTTGGAGTTACTAGTTGCCCAATACTCTCCCCAAGTATTTTATCTCTATGAAATATATACCCATCTACTTCATAGTAGTTTCCTTTGCCTTCCTTAGCATGCTTCCAAGCCAATGCTAACTCGGCACAACACTCCTGCTCGGAACGAAAACTACCAGCCACCATGTTTCCTTTATCCATCTCAGCGGTCACCTCCTCTTTCTTAGTACCCAATGTTCCCACTTCATTCCGACATGAAGTAATATTCCTTTGAGAATCCTCAATGTGCTCTTGTGCTTTCTCTGGCAGAATACCCAATGAAAACTTGGTTTCATCTACATATTCTGAGTCAACCCTCAGGTCCTGAGAGCTTTGAGCCAGTGAATTCTCTTCACTCTGGGCTCCTCCCAACATATCCAAAACATCTGGTGGAAGCATAACGTCATCTGCCAAAGCACATAACACTTGCTGGTGCACCACATTAACCTGGCCACCGGTAGCAAGACCAATTGGAACATATACTAAAGGACATTTAACCGCTGGACCGAAAATACCTTTCAAATAAATCGTGGAAGCTCCTTCAACCGATATTCCAGGAACTGTCTTTCTTGAAAACAGTAATTTCCGTACCAGAATCCACTAACTCATGGACAAATTTCCCATCTACACTGATAGATGTTTTCACTAATTTACTTAATTTGTCTTCACTAGCCCCCCTAGGAATGACTTTACCTAGCAAATCAACTCTAGCAGCTACCGTCCCATCTTCCAATTCTGTCCCTTCTGTTGACACCGTATTCACATTAAGTCTTTTATTATCTACCCCTTTGTTTTTCGGACAATCCTGCTTAAAATGTTTATCTGATCCGCAGGTGAAACAAGCGAATTTTTTAATTTCAGTTACTTGACCTTTATCAAAGTTTTTCCTAGAAGAAAAATTATCTGACTTTTTCCCCAAATGGCTGTTTACCCCAACTGCCATTAAAACTTCTCTTTTTAATATATTCCATTTAGCTCTCTCAGGTTCATCATAGAGGGAAGCATAAAATATATCACATTGTTTGCCCAAGTCCTGGGTTTGTACCATTCTTCTCCTTGGAGCCTACCAATATGGGTCGCCGTCTCAGAATCCAACATTTCAAACATTTTATCTGCTACGATCAGTTGATTACCTGACTCAAAATCATTCGCTCCTCTTAACTTACAGTAGTATAACCACATCGACGCGAACTGACGCGAGAAAGTTTCGACAGAGTTACGTTTAGCCTTTCTAAAATTTTCTAAACATATTTTTGGTGAGGGTTCATACTCCTTGAGTTCAACCTGTTTTAAAGACACGTAATCTTTTAATTCTTCTTCGCCTAGGTTAACTAATAAGTTTCACACTTTGTCTCCTAAAATGCATAACAAAACCTTCGGTTTTAACTCGTCGCTGACATTTTCACTAGCGAAAGCTATTTCAACTCTAGAAAAGAAATAGTCCCACCCGTCTGATTTATTGGGTACCTTTACAGTTAAGGGGAATTGGCACCTTTCAAAAACCTAAAATCGATGAAAATATCGATTTTTCAATTTTTAGTTTAAAATGTAGTTTGATACCTTTGGTACAATTGAGGGAAGTTTTGAAACGATCTGATTATTTTAAACGCAGTAAAATGCATTTTAAATATTTTGACAGCTCTGTCAGCAGTTTAAATACCACGCCCACCTCAATGTTTACATTTTTTACTTGAGAATAAATCCATTATTTTACATTAAAAACTACAGAGAAGCAGAGGAATCCGTTAAGCTGTGACTGTAACTATCAGCAAAGTTGTTAATTTACATTAGCTTTGCCATTTTCGCTTGCTGTGTGATTTTTAGTTTCATTAGTTTTTAACTTCATAGAAACCTAAAACAGCATTTTTTAATGCTACTTCAATCATAATTTTTAATGCTACTTCAATCATACATTCATTCATTTTATTAGTTGTTGTTATCGCAATTATGCCTCTTAGAAAACATTCAGTACGTGCTTTGCAAATGAATGAAAAGCGATGGTGTAAAGCGAAAGTTGATTGTGAAGTGAACAAAAATTCAGTTTTTCAAATGTACGCCTGGAAAAATTGAACACTGTGGTAAAAAAAGGATACCTCTGCTATTGGAAATTATATATTGGTGGACTTTAACCAAGTTAACAATCTTCTTCGAAGTGCAAAGTGCCAATATTGTGAAAAACAAACTTTGAAACTGGAGCTTGGAGCCAAGTTGGGATTTTCATACAATTTAAAACTATTGTGTAGCAATTGTGATGAAAACAAAACTGTTGTAAACACATCTCTAAAGTCTGTTCAGACCATCCATGATGTGAAGTTGAGAATAACTCAAGCTTTTTCACATATTGGGAAAGGTTATTCAGCTATAGAAAAATTTTGTATGGTGATGAATATAGATCCTTTTTCATCAACTACATATGGGAAGTGTGCGAGACGGCTGGATAATGCATATACTCTGGCATCTGAAAACATATTTGCGGAAATCCACCGAGAAATTAAAAATGTGTACGAGAATGGAGCTGAAATCACAGACTTAAGTGTTAGTTTTGATGGAACGTGGCTAACTCGTGGTCACACCTCACTTATCGGTGTAGGATGTGTTATAGATATGCTCACCGGATATGTTGTTGACTTTGAAGTGATGAGTAAGGTGTGTCGTCATTGCTCTGTGGCAAAAAATAAGCTAGGCCAGTCAAGTGCTGAATTCAGCATATGGTATGAAGGACATAAAAGCGAATGTGATATAAATCACTTGGGCTCATCTACATCAATGGAAATGGAAGCTGCATTAACCTTGTGGAAAAGATCCACATCACTTGGATTCCGTTATATTACAGTATTATCCGATGGTGATTGTAAAACGTTTAACTACTTGTGCGAGAAAAAGTGTATGGACCTGACATTGTGATAAAAAGGAAGAATGTATTAATCATGTTAGTAAGCGGTTAGGAACAGCTTTGAGATCTACTGTAAAAAACTGTCGTGCTCAAGGTATTTCTTTAGGTGGTAAAGCTCATGGTAGTTTGAAAAGAAGCCACGATTAAAAAATTAACTACTTACTACCAAAAGGCTATTTTGAGAAACAAAGGGGATGTGAATGCTATGAAAACAGCAATACATGCTACATTGTTGCATAGCATTTCTACAGATGCTAAACCTCAACATTCGAAGTGTCCTGCAGGGAGAAAACTCATGGTGTTTCTACCAATCTGCGATTGCTAATGGGGAAAAACCTAACAATCATAAATTAAATGTAGGAACACCAATAAATGAAAAGTTTCTTACAAAAATTCTACTGATTTATCAAAGACTTGCATCTAATGAATTGTTAGAAAGATGCATTCGATGTGGAACACAAAATGCAAACGAAAGTTTGCATAGCATGATTTGGGCAAAGTGTCGAAAGAAATTTTCGTAAACAAAAGACGTGTTAAGCGGGCAGTAACAGAAGCTGTCTGCGAATACAATAAGGGTACAGTACGCACCATTGTAGAAACACAGAAAGCATTAGGTGTAGCTACTGGAGGTTCAACGAAACAACTTGCTACTATCTTAGATTGTCGAAAAAACAAAAATTTAGAAAACGTCGTCAAAATGCCAGTAATAAGCTGGCTCTTAAACTTATTAAAAAAAAAGCAATACATAAAAAGAGTTATTAGCTAGGAGGAGAGAAGGAATGACTTATGGCACAGGCCAATTTTAAAACAAACCTGTTTTGAAAAACTAATACATTTTAGCATAAATTTGTTTTACTTTATTTTATTTTAGATATTGATTTAAGTAGCAAATTATTTTTATAAAAGCTTTTAAATTTTCTATTGTACATTTCATGTATTTTTATTACATTTATTTCATGTATTTCATTTATTTTTTTAATATATTTCATAGATGTTTCTTGTAAAAATAAGTCACAATGATATTTCCTATTTTTCGTAAATTTGGGCTCACAGACAGGCACTTTAAAAAAAGCTTATATTTTTGTTTAATATTTTGAAATTGAATTGTATTATGTTTTATTTTAAAGGTATATATTTATGCAACATATTGAAAAATTATTACAAAATTTAGACATTGTTTTGATATATATTTGCTGATTGGTATTCTTAAAAATGCATTTTTCTCAGTTCGAGTTTTTCATGAAATCATGGTCTTTAAAAGTACAAAACTTCTACAGATCTTTATCAAACAACTTGAATTTTGGTGTGTATCTTTATTACAATGTGCTTAATTAAATTAGGGATCCATTTTTCAATATTTTGAATAAAAAAATTTTATAAAAGAAAATGTAGCAGAAGTCATGTTTTTTTTAGCTTTTTTTCCATTAATGTTTACATTTTATTTTTTTTTTCCAAAACTAATTTGTTTGTTGCAAAATCGTTCCCTAAAGTTATTACTCATAGTCTAATAAATCCAAAAAAAAATTTGGTGTCAAAATAATGATAATTGTAAAAGAAGAAGAATTTTGAAAATCGGTAAAAATTTTTTAAAAACTTTAAATTTTAATTTTTTTTTTAAATTTAGGAATTTTTTTCATGGTGAAATTTCTTAGTTTAGTAGTAACTGTTAATAATATACAAAAAAAATATTTTAAAACCCTTAAATAAAAAAAAATTTAAAAAAGGTGCCGAGTCCCCTTAAGAGCCTAACCATTTTAACTATTTCATCTAAAGATTTTACACGTGAGGATTGACCGATATTTTGAGTCGCACACTGATTAGCGTTCCTAGATAATTATATTTCCAAGCGTAATTTTTCAATTGATAATTGTTCTTGTTGTTCTAGTTTTTACTGCTGTTCTGTCTCTAACCTTTCGGCTGTAATAACTTCCAATAACTTTTTTGCCTCTTCCTCCTTGTAATATTTACTAGAGATTATTAAATCCCTTAAAACAATTTTAGACATTGACGGATCAGGTGACTCATCTAAGTCCCGCGCTAATTGAATTAAGTCAATTTTCTTTTTTCTAATTAGAAATGTCATTTTTGATAAAGCTAAAACTAATGCCAAATTACCTTCTGACAAATTTAAATACAAACACTTAAATGACCTAGTACTATAGATTTAACAAGCAAAAAAAAAAAAATAACACACTCGTTTTTTTTAAGAGTACTCAAATTCAAGAAACACAATTCAAAATATGTTTACAACAAAACTTATATGCAACACAGCTATTTGTTACTAATCAGAACCCAAAATCTTTTTTTTAAAAAAAACACATATAACAACATACGTTAAATACATTACCATAGAATTATTTCTCAAATCATAAATCTACTCTTAGTTTCTTTTTTTTTAATTAAAAGAAGGAATCTTATGCAGGAAACCTAGAACCAGTATATATATACATCATAAATTACGAGCAAAGGAAATAAACTCAGATTGCATTAAACCATCAACTAACTGACAAATTGCAACACTTTTGCTTAAAATGAAAAACTATCATATAATATTCAAAAAAAAAGCATGCCATATTCTGAGTCATAAATAACCAACAAAATCTCTTATTTACAACATTTTAACAGGAAGTCTACTTAAAATACATAAACATTTTTTAATGGATACTTTTCACCGACTCAAACATACATTTTTCGCAACCATTATTTCAAGATAAATTAATGTAATTTTTTTTTTAAATTCTGCAAACTGAATTCTTATGCAAAACACTTTCTATACACAGATTTTAATTTTTGAGACAACATCAATATACACAAATTTTAATTTTTGAGACAACTTCAAAACTGTAAAGAATGATGATAAAAAAAGAAATTATAGTTTAACACTATGTAAAACTCTAAATAACATTTAAAATGATACCCTATTATTTCCAGGTAAAATAAGTACACAATAATTTTATTTCATCTACACAATAATCCAACAACATAGAATATTGCAATAAACCAATGAAATTTTCTTTTCCAGATATGTATATATATTTGCTTTTTCTATTTTTTTAAAACAAACTAAATATGAATGCATCCCATTACTCGTTTAAATATTTACACAATATTTTAACTTAGGGGAACAATAGCCACTTACCTCGACATGAACGCTGTTTCTGTACTTGAACACTACTGGGATTTCCTTCGTTGTTTTCAGATCACGGCTCCATTCATCAGAAAATGAAGCAAAATACGACATCTGTTCGTTCATAGCCCAACTCGGCAAGTGATAGCAAATTTCTGTATGAAGATCATGATTTTTCACTTGAAACTGCTGCAAGATAATTCCCGGGATCCACGTGGTCATCAACTTGAAAATACACCGCAGGATTCTATTTCCTTCTTAAAAATTTTCTTTCAAACTGAATGTCCACTAGAATCTTGTTCACAATTATGTAATACGAACACCGATCAATCTGAAATATTTTGTTCATTTAACTTCTGATTAACATTGCTCCATCGCATCGCACTTCTGACACCAGTGTAAACTTGTGGGCTCTTTTCGGATCGTGTTCGAATTGTGAAAAGAAAATAATTGCAGTTAGTATTTTGTCCCTCTTTCTTATTCCACACCTGCTATGGGACATTTCTTAAAATAAGGAATATATTAAGATGCTACAAGATTACAATACATCGTCCAGCCGTATCCTCTTTATCCGACCACGTTTTTTTCGCCACCGTTTTCCTGTTCTCGCTCGTTCCGACTTTTCTCCTCTCGTTGCCAGGTCCTTCTCTCTATATCGTGTGTCTCGTTCGACCTGTTGCCAGGTGCAGGCAGTAGATCCTTACACTGCCGATGTTTTTCTTAATTCATGCAATGCAATGTCGAAATCGAATAGTTTCAAAAATTATTCGAGTTCGCGTGGTTTCGTCGCTTTCCACCGTGGCGTGTGGTGTGGCAGTCCGGAGATAAGTCACGCTTCCCAGAAGCAAGAAAAAAAGCGAAGAACTGATACCGAAATGAACTCACTCGCTTACTAGTGAAACGTACGCAAATTTTAGTATTTTACTAAACTGTGAACGTTCCCCCCTGAAATAAAATGTAAACTGATATCGAAAATTTTGAAATATTATCCAGTTCGGAATGACGACTTTCTTTTTACCCCTGGCGCATGATGTGGAAGTTCGGAAATGCGTCATCTGCGCAACAGCTAGAGTAAGATGTAACATATAGATTTTCAAATGACTGCATTCGTTTACTAGGGGAACGTTCCAAAACTTTAATGTTTTCCTGAAATAAAAGCTATATTAAAATTCAGAAAGATTCGAAATATATAAATTTCGTAAAGAAATGTTATTTTCAACCATTAGTGCAGCGTTGGTATTTTGGAAACTGAAAAGCGTTCCATTAAAATTAAACGATTCGAAATATTAGTAAAGTGACCAACCGTTCTCTTTAAGAGCGGACAGTTCTGCTTTTATATGTTCTGCCCTTCCTAGAAAGTGTCCTCGTACTTGTCCTCTTTTACAAATATCACACGAAATAAACAGTCTTCAATGGTGTTTTTTGACTTCATCGCAAGTAAATTGGGCATATATAGAAAAATGTGTTGAGTTTTTATCAAAAGAGAGAAATGCTGGATATTAAAATCGATGACAATTGTCTGTTTGAAGGAATTATATAGAAGACATAATTTATATTTAAATTCTAATAAGTTGGAATAGTTTAAATTCAGCACGCTTAAATTAATAAAAGATGGATGGAAATACTTACCATTTCAAAAATGTGAACGCTTTCCGTAAGATAATTAAGTTATTCTTGTCGAATTTACGTTGTGTGCTACCCTGAAACTAATGAAGAAATTGAAAGAGTTTTTTCAGTTAGTAATGAATTTTGGGCAAGCGAGAAATCAAGATTGAATGTTGATATTTTAGCTGCAGTACTTACCGTAAAATTCAGTATGAAAAATATTTTTTACTCCGAAATTTCCCATGGATTAGAAAATGTTATGTTGACAAAAACAAATTATTAAATGGGGAAATACTCGTTTGAGTAAATAATTAAAAGGAATTCAAGCGGAATTAGCGTACTTTTATTTGAATTCATAAAATGATTCATATATTTACCTTGTGACTTTTTCTTAAATTCTTCGCCATCGAGCGTCCTCCTTTTCATAGTAAAAAAACTAGTCACCTAAATATCACCCTCAAAGGGGGAAAAAATTAAAAAGAAACGCGAACGCAGGGGACAAAACGTAACTGAAGTTTGTCACAAATACGCGAAAAAATATATTATATATGTGAAATGAATTTCACCCATAATAAGATATTAACTCTTCCAAGAAAAAATATTTTCAAACGGAGGGAATAAAACACTGAAATTATCTCAAATGCATTGAAAACCATACAAAAAAATTGATTTCATGTAAGATATAGAAAAATATCATATGGATAAATATTCATGTTTTAAATCTATTAGACCCAGACTTGAAATTGGGATAGTATGTTCTTTTGTTGAGTAGAGATCCGTTACTAATAAGTCTTGTGAAAATCGACACCCATTGAATTCAAAATAAGATTTTTATATAGCTGGTAACACAAAAAGATTCACAATCAAGGCATGACAAAAAATATCTTGTTTCTTTTTGTACCCAAAATGATTATTTCATCCAAATTATCAAAATGGGGCCTATTTTTTTCTGATAGAATTCGTGTGAAATGCATCCACTGAACAAGATATTAACAAATAATAAAAATACACGAAGCGCAATTTATCACAAAAAATAAGAAAGAAAGCCTTACAACGTTAGTACACATTTTCCTTTCAAATGGAATACTCTTCTAATGTTTTTTTTTCGAAAAAGAGAGAGAGAATTATGCTAAATTGCAAGAAAGAAGTATACTAAGAGTGTGTGTGTGTTTGTACAATAAAAAACACTCTAGTCTTTCGAACGAGCGCTCTATGTCTCGTGAGGACTCACAGCTAATAATTCTAAGCATCCAATCAGCCTCGAGCTATCGAATTTACAGAAGACAATTTAAATACAATTTTAAATCAGTAAACAATAATGTTTGTACTGTATTCGAAACTAGGCTATAAAAGTCTTAATAGAATTAAAAAACAAAATTAATAAAAATATTGTTTACCTATTGTTTACCATGAAAGCGTTTTCTACCCATGGTTCGCTTTTAAAAAGTGTACGATGAAATACAACAAAAAACAAAATTATTTGAGTGAAATATATACATTTTGTAACATCAAATTCTACAATATCTGGAAAAATAAGAATTGAATAAAGCGCAATTTTTTTGAACTTATTGATTTGTATTGAGATTTTTTTTTTATTTTAGTTACAATTTGTTAGTTCGCCATTAAAAAAAATTATCAATACATACTTTTAAAAATTTTCAAATTAGAGGATTACAAATTAAGAATTATTCGAAACTCGATTGCTAGGAAAAATAAAAAAAAATCCTTAGAGTTAAAATAAAACAAATAATACCCAAAGAATAAAGCACGTTTATATATCGCGGATGTAAAAAAAAGAAAACATTTAATAAAAAATGTTTAAATTCAAAATCACAAAATTCGATGTTTAGTCTAAGGCATAGAAGAAATTTCACACAAAAAAAAAATTAAGAATAATTACTCTTAAACAATTAAAATGTGTAGCTTTTTATATCCTACTCCAGAGTTTCTGAAAGTGTGGGGCGCGCACCCCTGGGGGGGCGCGATGACCCTACAAGGGGGACGCGAGCGTATCGAAAATTTAAAGATTTTTTTTAAAAAAAAATAACCGGAAAGAGAAGTAAAACAAAATGCTTTTTTCCATAATAAAAAAAATACAAACAACAACACTGACATAATTTATGTTTTTTATCTGACTTTTTTCCGTCATCAAATAGCTATCTTTGATCCCAAAACCAAATTAAAAAAAAAAAAAACATTTTGTTTTATTTGCTGTATTTCCTCAATGAGAGATTTTTTTATTACGTTTTAACATGAAATATTACTCGTTAAAAGAAAAACGAAACCCAGACCCTGAGAAAAATTCTAAGAAGATAAACAATTCATCACTGTAATTATTATTGAAATACTGTAGAAAAAGAAAAGGAAGGCATGATTCACTTTTCAGCCAGGCTGCATAGTACGTTTGCTAATCATTTGATTGACCTTTAATTTTATGGTATGGTTATTCAATATTAGTTCCGTTCCATCTTTTATGCGTTTGCTTTTCGCTTAGGGAAATTGTAAATAATAGAGTTTTTCGATATTTGGAAAATAATTGATTGATTTAACTTTTCTGTAATATTAGTGAAAAGTGTCTGATTTGCGTAATTTATTATAGTCTTGTATTTTTGAATCATTTTAGTTCAGTTTTATTTTATTTTTTCTCAAAGCATCAAAGAATTGAATAGTCCTTGGAAGAAGGTAAGTATACTTTCTATAAATTAAAATATTCACTAGAATTCCGATTTGTATCGTGTACAGTAAAAATAATTATAAACAAATGTGTGGGGTGACTGAGTCCCCCCGCACTACCATTAGCGTTAGTATCGAGTACGTGCCTGCTCCCGGATTAAAACATTTTGAAGTCTTCTCGCTTTAAATGTTAAAAAGTAGCACAATTATTCTTTATCAGAATTTTATATTCTTTTTCATTATTTAACATTAATTCTAAATGCTAATTCTCTGAGGTTTAAAATTACAGATATTTTAAACAGTTATTTACAATTATAGCATTTATCTAAAAAAAATCATTTTACATTTTTGTATACAATGTCGTGCACGCAGTTTTACTCTCCTTACAGTTCAGCTATTATATCAAGAATAATGTTTTATTTTTTTAAAAAAAATGAACTCGTGCGAAGAGCCGGTGTTTCAGCTGGTATACGTTTAATGTATCAGTACTGAAGAAGGTATCTTATAAATAATTTCTTATTACTAAATTTGGAGCAGTAACCGAGTGGTATAGGTATCGGATCGTGACTTGCCTTGTCACGAGTTCGAGCCCAGTACCACTAAAGACCCGCCGTGTAGGGCAGCGATGCACGTTAAATCTGTCGAGAGATGAAACCCTAAATTTTATTGGAGATTGCAAGTGTACGAACACTTTTATGGCCCACTGTATATATACTCAATGCAATAATTATGCTTGGTTCCAATCTAGCAACGGATAATGTAGATCACTATTATCAGAAAACATCATTTTTATCCGACAGTTTGAAAAAACATTTAATATATTATAAATATTTATTTTTTGAATTCTTACTAGGCAAGGTATCACGGAACTCAATTTTTCTCTGCAAAAATATAGTTGAGAAACGTATTAAAATTTTTAATTTCCAATCGAAGTAGATAAGATCTTTTTTTATAAATATGATGATGCAGCTTGTGGATGAAAGCACCCTAAATGCTAACATACAGAACACACCTGGCTAGTCTTAAAGTACAACATTTTATACCCTATATTCCTCCTACTCCTGCAAAACGAGAGTCAACAAGAGTGTTGTGTAGAAAATGATGCACAAATGGTAAAAAAAATATATGGAGAATGATAGATTATTCTAGTGTAATAATTCAGGAGTTGGTTTGAGCTTAGAAAAGTGGTTCGAATTATGCCAGCTCTTCTCAAACTGTGGAGCAAACCTCCTTTGGCAGCCATGAAAATCCTGAATGGCGGTCGCAACCATATCGAAAAGTATAATAATAATAATAATAAAAATAAGTTTAATTTACTGAAAAGAAGTAACATAAAATACATTCTGACGTAATAAAATAAAATACATATTTACACACATAAATCAATTGCACATACTGGATAATTCATTTTAACAATACCAAGTTCAGATTGATTGATTGTTCATTAACGTCGCACTGTTCAGCTACACGAGGGCTTTTGGCGGCGGACCACGTAATTTTGAACCATGGTCAAGTGTCATGGACGACACCTGAGCTGGCACCCCACCCTCTCCTAACTACCACACCACACCAACGGGAGGACGTTTCAGCTCTCGACAAATTTAAAGTGCATCGCTGCCCTACATGCCGGGTTTTTAGTGGTACTGGGATCGAACTCGTGACAAAGGAAACCACGATCCGATACCTATACCACTCGGCTACCGCCGCCACAAATACCAAGTTCAGAAAAAAGTGTAATAATTACCAGTTTCTCCATGGGCTTGTCATATATCAAATTATATACACATTTAATATTGGACGTTAATAATGCGTACGGCTTATAATTAAAGTATTATTGTAGCTTTACACCAAACACATTATTATTGAATTCAAAGCATTGTTACTTAATGGAGGGGGCATGATGAAAATTGTGATTGAAAATCTGGCTACTATAATTGAAAGTTTCAGAAGCGCTTGAGTTATACCAAACAAGACTTATTTAATAAACCAGAAATATGTATTCATTTTCCTTTACTTAATATTTATTGTTTTACGCCTCTTTTAGTATATAAGTATCTATTATAAATGCGGCACTGTTGTTTTGCAGTTACCTCAAGCGAATATGGAGTTGCTTCTAAACATGAAACATTTTTATGCTTTTAATTCAAAGTATAAATGTTTAATTACTACGTATATTTTACTTTATACTAAACATTTGATCTTTGCAATAAAAAAATTCACAAATTATATACCCAAATCACCAAAATAACTCTACAGTCAATTGTTAATACTTTTTTATACAGGAGATTTTTTTCATCCATAATATACGTTTAAGCACTAATTTAGTTAAAAATGGAAAGGTTTAATGTCATTTAATCCTAACTTTGTACACGTAGAAGAATTTATGAATAGAATACTTCCATTGTACTTTAGGAGAATAAACGATGCTACTTTGAAAAGGCACATGACAAATGAAATGTGACTAAACACTTTTCGATTTGGAGGAGGAAAAATCAGACATAGAACATTTACTGATATCTTAAAAAAATAAATGATTTTTTATAGAAAAAAAGAAGCTTAACATTATAAACATGAATTATTTTCGTAGAATGTTTTAACCCTTTCACAACGGGTGTGCAATATTTGCACTAGTCTCAAACTACATTATCAGTCTGTAAACGTACAATGCAAAATTTCATTGGATACGATCAGTCCTGTAGATCAATTACGAGTCGTGGTGATTTACGGGCGTAGCACCCGACTCTTGGTGACATTTGGAGTAGATGCACATGCGATTCATCCGTCTCTAAAATGTTTTCCATTCATTAGTACATAGTCATGAAAAAGGTTAAGCTTTGTATGAACTTTATTCATAATGACCTAAAGTGGAATTTAAAATGAAATTTAGATTTCCGATTTTCAGATCTAAAATTTCCACTTTTCTTAGAAAGAAAAGAAATATTATTAGAAAAATGCAATAAAGCGAAATAAAACAAACTTTGTTTGATACTTTTCCAGTTTCAAACACTACAAGTATTCTTTAAATATTTGTTTGATAAAAGCATATTGATGGAATTGCAAACAATACATACATCGTATTAACTAATATCGCTGAAATCTGTGTGGTTCACCATCAAAATATTCACTACCCAGTAACTCAATCTTAAAGAAAAAGGATAAGGCGCATTGTTTAGCGTAAATTGTATGCATTTAATGTTCTTATTGATGTTATTATGTTCATGTCGTCCTTCTGATAGTTAATTAATTTTTCATCATGGTGTTTTAAACTTATGATCCGATCGAACTGTATATTAGTAAATAAAATTAATCTAATATATAGTGGGCATGGTAGTAGCCGTGAACTTGTAGCCGACGTTTTGCAGCCATAGTTTCGAAATATATTGTTGCGGAAAACAGATCATCTCGATCAGTTCCAGGCCACGACCGGTTCTGGTCCGTGCATCAAATTGTGATGTGCCACTCAAGGATTATTAATTTTTTTCCAATCTTCTTACCGCGGTGTATTTATCTTGAGGTTTTGCGACTTTTTATGGAATTCACTTTATGATTCATGCTAAATAACTTTATGTAACCCATGTCCAAAAGAGTCCTATGTCACAGCTAAAAAGGTTAGGACTTTTTTGGAATGATCTTTGCCTGGTGTCTTCTCTTCAACCATCCCCGCTAGGAAATTACTGCAAGTAGAAATACTACTGCCGAAATAGTTTGCAGTTTCATAGAGACATGCAAACCGTATCATTACGTCAAAGTGGAACTTCATCATTGCAGTGGCAAAGTCTAAGTTTAAAGAGAAAACTGTAAAATATGGGTACAGTTTTCTGAACTACTCATCACAAATTTTACTTTAGCGAATACTCTCACCATAATCAGGACATTCCTTGAGACGGATGATTATCCACCAAATGAGACAAGAATGTACCTACAATTTAGAAAAAAACCCAGAGGCAGAACTGACCCTCGACCACGTGTTCTCCGGTTCTGCCATTCTGGCGATCTTGAAGCAAATTAGTGACTGTTTACAGGGTGGTCTGATGTCGGTTAACTGTTTGTACAATGAAGAAGTGGTGTACAGTGGATTCTGTCCAATTTGAACAAAAACCTTACCATTCTCTTAACCACGACAACCGATCACAAACATTCATTTTTGGGTGTAAATCTAATTCTTTCTTAAAGCATATTTAAATACAATTACGTTAAAGTTTTTAAATCAAAACACTTTAAAGAATGAACAAATAGCGTCTCTCTCAATTCATCAAACCGTGCTATACTTATGAAACTTTGTCCATTCCTCAGCGATTAAAAGGTTGGGATGCACCGCGAAGATTGAATCCAGAAAAGTTGATGGACGTTAAACCCGCCAAGACTTACACTCCTATCCTTTGTTGTGAAAATGCGAAAAGAGGAATTCCAACTCAAGTGTCATTTTCGTCTCAAGACTGCATGTAAGCATTAAGAAGTCTTACACGGAAATCTCTCGTGTTACTCCATATAAGATTTGTTTTTTTTAAAACCAAACGATGCCAATAGATAAAAGTTTTGTTAATATTAAGTATGTATATTTCAGCTTTTAATTATATTATTATTCATTACGTATGCGCAATTTTTACACAAACCATTTTTTTCCTCAAATTGAAGAGAGGATATGATGACGTGTCTTTTAATTTAACGCTATAATATTAAAATAGGTTATCTTTAGACTGTAACTTTAAAGTAACGTAAAAGTCCTGATTTTATTGTCCGTAGTGCCTTTTGAAAAAAACCAAATTGTTCAACTAATGTTATTTAAAGCTGATATTCTTATGAAAAAATTAAATTCGTCATCTTACTTTCGCCTGTTGATGAACCAGGATTTAAGTGACCGAATATGGTATGAGATTTTCAATTTGAAATTAGTGTAGTATGACTCTTCCTTCAAATCATAACTTAAATCATCCCTTTGGAATTAATTTCGATGAAAAGCTTCAAATTTGTGAAACATGCAACGAAACTTTTAATGGAAATGTTGACTTGACTGCACATCTGCGAATGCATACCAACGAAAAACATTTCGTTTGTGAAATTTGTGCTCATGTATATTCTCCAAAAAGTATAATTTAAAGAAACATTTACTTGTGCATACCAATAAAAAGTCTTATATTTGTGAAATTTGCAACAATACTTTCTCACAAAGGTGCAGTTTAAGAGACTATTTGTTAATCCATACGAAGGAAAATCCTCATTCCTGTGTAATATGCACAAATGCCTTTTCACGAATGGGTCAGTCAACAGCCCATTTGTGTATTCACACCAAGAATAAGCCTCATGTTTGTAAAATATGCACCAAAGCGTTCTCAGAAAGAAGTACGTTAGAGCTTCATTTGTGAATCCATACCAATGAAAGGCCTCATGTTTTTGAAATATGCAAGAAAGCCTTCTCTCACAATTGTAATTTAAAACTTCATCAACGTATTCATAACAAGGTAAAGTCTCATGTATGTGAAATATGCCTACAAGCTTTTTCACAAATGGGTAATTTAAAAACTCATTTGCTTATTCATAGCAAGGAAAAGCTTCACATTTGTGAAATATGCATCAAAACTTTCCCCCGAAGTAGTTCGTTAAAACTTTATATATTTCCGTACTCATACAAAAGAAAAGCCTTATATTAGTGAAGTATGCAACAAATCCTTCTCTCAGAGGGGTAATTTAAAAGAGCATTTGCGATGTTATACCAAGGAAAGCCTTATGTTTGTGAATTATGGCAAAAGACCTTCTCTCACAGCAAAAGTTTGAAAAAACATTTGCCTACTCATGGCAACTTCAGAATTTAATTTTGCGACATTGTAATCAAACTACTTTTAAAGGCAGAAATTTAAAAAAAATGTGCATATTGTTAAGGTTATAAGAGTTTATATTTTCTAAAATTTCAAAATATCCTCATGTACATAATTGTTACTTAAATTCGTCAAGTACAACAGGTTACTGAAAAACATCAACAATGTACTTAAGCTACTATGTTCGGCATAGGTAATTTCATGCTCCTAATTATAGAAAACAACTTTTGCAGCTTATCATTGTAAGTTTACTTTATTTTTGTATTTTCGTTACTAAACGCTTTCTGTGACATTCAGATATTTTTACTTTTGGCAAATAAAATCATTTTTATGGTTTTAATTGAATAAATGTTTTTGTAAATTTTCAATTCAATAATAGTCACACTTGTACATGGAATTTTTGAAATCTACAAGTAAAATTAAAGGATGTTTATCAAATTAAGAACGATGCTCGTTTCTTAAATTTCAGCAAATAAATTTCTAAGTTTATGTTATACATAAAGATCATTTTGATCATGTCACGATAGCCTTTTTGTTTGTATTTAAATTGATATCTATAAACATAATATATATAAACTCGCTTTTCCTTTTTTTTCATTCTGATCTATTAGTTCACAATAACCCTAGATCACGTTAAAACTTTCATTCGGTATTAAAATATATTTTAAAGCGCTCAGTCGAGCTGAAATTTCATATACACGATATTTTTGGATGATAATACAGTACTTTAATTATAAATAATAAAAAATGATTAAAACTAATTATTTAAAAAATTCAAAATATAGCCACGTTGGCAACATAGCGTTCATTTTGGCGACTTGTGTCAAAACTTGAAAAGTTTTTTTTTTCTCACATTTAAAGCACTCTTTTCAGCTGAAATTATTTATACACGATTGTTTTGGGTAACAATATGATAATTTAATGATAATTAATTAAAACTACTTTACTAAATCTAATTATTTAATGAATTACAGATACAGTTACGTTGGTTCCATTTTTAGCAATATGGGTCAAAACTTTAAAGATTTTTTTCTCACGTTTTAAATCTTTCAGTTGAACAGAAAATTTATAAACACGATTGTTTTGTTTGACAATATGATACCTTAAGGATATTTAATAAAATTAATTGCGAGTTAATATTGTGATTCCGTCATAAGTATATACATATTTATATTAATTGTAATTATTAGATAAAAAATACCTAAAATAATATTTTTTCTTATTTGATTTAAGTAGGAATTGACTTAAAACTGTTTTTCACGTATATTACTTATTACTAAAATAATTTTAAATAACTTAATAATTTAATTTTTACTATCATTATTTATTATGGAACGACAATGAAAGTAAAATTTAATTGTACATTTAAGTAGCAAACTTGAATGTGCGACACACTTGAATTAGCAGATATTTTCTCTAACTATTGTCATCAAATACACTTACATTACATGGTATGAAATCAGTTTTTAAGTTAAGGCACTAGAATGTCATGTAAAATCCAGAATGAAGTGAAAATTATACATGCATGTAAGGAGATATATACTAAGCCTTTTTTGAGTTTCAAGTGTTCGATATTTGCCCCTTTTATACACGCAAACGTAAAATTTGTAATTGAGTTTTTTCCATAAATAGAGTAGCATCACTCTATCAATATTTTGTAATTGCAAACTAATGCTTAATGTATTTCGATATTTGTTGCATCATTTGCTAATGATACGGCTTGAAATGAAATTGTTTTTGAAAAATTGTCCATACCTTTTTCTAGGACATTCTAATTTCAAGATGGCAACTCTCGTAAACAAAAACTTTCTCATAGTCACATGTTTGAATTTAAAGTCATAACGAAATTGAATTATCTGTGACCTGTTAATTTTTGGTAGGAAAAAAAGCTTGGTATATATTTCTCTTTACATTCATGCATCACTTATTGCAATTTGTTTAGTAGTTTCAATGATAAGTTTCTTTTAATCGATTTCTTCATTTGACGGTGATTGATGGTGATTTGGGGGAAATGAGGTGCCGGGATTGCGTCAGCAATTCTCAGTTCTCTATTTGTTACTGATTTTTTTATTTTTCTATTTTTCCCAATAAAACGTGGTTACAAGAATAACGCTTCTAGACTTTTCCGTTTTAAAGGCTCAGATCTTGCAAAACTGGATTTATTAGCGACAACGCTACATACAGCAAAAGAATTGTTTATCATTGGTGTTTCATCCATCTTTTGGATGTTTATTAAAAAAAGACGTTTGGATATGAAAATACATCAACTTGTTTGGAAAATGTTATGATAAAAAGTGACCTGCTGAAATGTTCCTTGTAGCATTTATTGTATATTTTTTTGCGATTTCTTCATTTGCACCGGTGAAAGGAAGAAGTAACCACTTTTTTTAAAACTTTTAGGTACCTATGATATAGGCTTTATGATATTAAAAACAAAGTATTATTTTCAGTGTGACGATGGATTTAAATTTAAGAAGAATAAATGACTTTTTGTGTTAAGAGCTTCAACACTTACACCACTTTTCTATAAATTAACATCAAAAAACTATTTGGCAAAGAAAATCAGCATGTATGATCTTCAAAGCATTATTTTTTTTAATAAATACGAACTAGAAATTCTTCATTGTTATGTTTAATTTATCCCCAAAGAGGTTTCCAGTTTGCCTTTCAATATAGTAAAAAAAGGTATTTGCAGTTTTGCTTCTCACGTAATCCTTCGAATTGAATCTTTATACATGCACATTTATAATTGTCTTTTTGATTTGTTTTTATTGTGACTCATGCAACCAGAAATATACCAGAGATAACTCGATCACATTTTGACCAACATTGACATAAACGTAATTTTTTTTTATATTGGTCATTTAAAAAGTTTACATTGCCAATTTCGTTTTAGTCTTTGATAGTAATATTTGTCTAAATGGGAAATTTCCTCGGAAAAGAACAAGATATTCCTATGTTGTTAATATTTTACCAGTGGTGTAGCGGAGAATATTAGAGCTCCCCTGCAAAGGCAAGTTTTGAGCACCAAGTCAGATATTACAAAAAGGAGGTTATGTCATTCCATGTTATTTGGTGTTAGTCAGGTCTTCGGCCTCCCGGACTCCTTCCACCCCTCTATATACGGTTGCTGCGACGATGTACATTACACCAATGTCTTTCACCAGGAATGAAAAACTTCTAAAGTTGTACATTTAGAAACTCAAACAATGAAACAATACTTTGCTGATTCCGAAATAACATAATCGTTAGGAATATCCGCATTACTTGCATTTGATTCATCTACTCAATTTCCGTCCGACTGTTGCCTGAGAGTTCTAAAAAGTTTTCAAGATCATCAGTAAGATCAATTTGATAGCGCGCCGTGTTATACTGGACAATTAAAATGACAACATACGTAAGACATATAAAATATTCGTACATTACGGTCCCGAATCGCAATGTGTGTTTGAATATTCTACCCTTTAATTGTTAATTTGTTTTGATGATTTAGGTACACATATTTTCAAAAGTTTTTGCAAAAGTCAAATGTTTAGTACAAAATAAAATTTATACTTAGTACTTAAAAATTGGTATCTTAAATTACAAGCCTAACAAAAAATTTGTATGGTTTTTAGCTACTGCACATGTATTTGAGGTTGCTTACAAACAATCTAGTAGTGGTAAAGTTCGTATATATATTAGAACATTATTTTCTAAAAATAAATAAAAATTGAGTATTTAAGGGTTGTTAAGTAATTCAATTTTTTAGGTTATAACATGAAACACTAAGTACAAATGAACTTTGCAATCGTTACACCAGTTTTTTGTTTCCTTATTTATCTTTATTTCATTTGTATCATTTTTCAAACTACACACTTGTAGGGTAACGACTTTACCCAGTAAATGTAAAAAAATTATATTTTGTGATAATTTCCTGGCACGTTTAGACTATCGGATGACATATATTTTGCACAGTGATCTACACTAGTCATAGTTAGATTGTAGTTGAAAAAATTGACTTTGGCACATATTTAGGTTTTTTTTTTTTAAATTTTATTTTTAAGTTCTTCGTGAAAGTATCATAATATTGCTCATTAAATAGCATCTATTTAAATAAGTTCAAGCTATAATTTCCCGAAGTAGATTTGGGTTTGACATACAGATGAAACCGAAATAAACTTCTCCCAAAATAAATTCAACTATAACAATAACATGCACTAGAAAAAGTAGTGCACTAATTAAAATACTACCAAGTGAAAAAAAAATGTTTCCAAACATTGAATGCATATCGCGGTATTTGGCGACTTATTTTTATTTGAGATGAATTATTAAGGAAAATTATTTGGCAGAAAAAAATAAGGAGTGCACTGAGAAATCAACTATAATTTTCATTTTCGCTTAATTCAGAGAAATAAATTGAGCCGAAAATTACAGAAAAAAACACGATGTAATACATAAGTAAAATCGTTGACATCCCGCGAGAATGATATCCGATTGTTGCCAAAACTTCAAAGCCAAATTTGAGTCATTGAAAGAAATAATTTAAAAAAATGATTTATTAGGAAAATAATCCTAATTATGTATCAAAGAACAAAAAAATGGATAAATAAGGCAATCAATAAACATAACTATTGTAAAAATATGTAATAATTCAAATAAAACTGTGTGTAAATTATAAATTTTGGCGTTCAAGGAAACGAGCCATCATATGACGTCATAACTTCAAAAAATCACTTAAATTTATTTTTTTAAAAAAAATAGAGAAGTTACGAAATAATAAGTGCATAAAAACCCGTCCGGATTCAACTGCAATGTTGTGTCAAAATTTCACATGAAATGGTCAAGTATTTTCGGAGATCAGCAGCTTTGAACACACAAACACACATTACATTTTTATTTACATAGATAAGTGCTCTGCTGGCTATCATTTCTGATAATAAAACCATAACATAGGACGTGTTGGATTGTCGTCATCATATTAAAAGCCAGGCATCACTTGGGAACCTGTAGTTCTGCAGTGGATTCCTGTCCACTGTGGAGTTCCAGGTAACGAGAAAGCCGATTCCCTGGCAAAAAAGGGTTTTTTTATCGTGCAAAAAATTTATCATCCTATGCCCTTCTATTCTATTAAAAATCATACTTAAAGATATTGCGAAGCGCCTGCTCAGGAACACCTCTATAACCGTGTTTACCGTACATCTTGAAAGGATGCTATCCTGAATTTGCGTAATTTCTCAAGACGTAGAGAGGTCGCTGAATTCCGCCTAGCCACCGGACATGACTCATTACGCAATTATCTTTATCGACTCAAAGCTGTTCCCACCCCGATATGCACAATGTGCAGCTCTGGAGAGATCATGAACTATGCCCATCTTCTACACTGCTCTGCTCTACACAAGATGATTCTCGCTACTGGAAGGCAAGATATATATTGGATTAATTAACTCTGTTTCAGCTTTTTTTATTGTATTATGTTTTCTTTATATTGATCTCTGTTGCAGCTGTTCATAATCTGCCATTAGGTACAAAAATATTATTTATGAGTAATTTTTCATGAAACTATAATTGGAATGCAAACATTCGAGTCTATTTTACAGTTTCTGTTCAATATCAGAAAATAACACATATAAATGCCTATTAAAACGGTACAAAATACTACGATTAACTATATAGTTCGATAGAAATGCGTCGCACATGAACAGTTGCATTATTAAATGGCTTCTAAAAACAAAAATTTTAAAAAAAGTGCTTGTATTTATTACTGGACAGAAATTCAAAAAAAAAGAAAGAAAGAAAGCTTGTGTCAGTGTGAACACGCATTAGAAGTTAACTTCTTTGGCTTACATGTATTGAATTGTATAATAAAGTTTTATTTTGAAGTAATCTTGTATATAATCAACAAATTTATTATTATCATTATTATTTCAAACTGTATTTAAAAAAGTAATTAGGATGGAAAAGGTATGAGTATAGACAAAATTTTCATTTTCAATACATAATACTAAAAAAAATTTATTGCATGTATTTTGAGAAAAATATCATCATTATTAGTCTATTTCCATTATGCTTATGGGTGCTACAGTACATACTTTTGTTATAAAAGGCTTGTGGTAACTAAAGTAAGAAATGTAAGTTTTGCACTCAATATCGCTTAAGTATCTCGAAAAGACTGCATCTATCGTAGTATTTGATTTTGTCGTTGATATTATTCTGTTGTTTTTTAGAGATAAGGTGAAATTGTCTTTTAAAAATTCAATCAGTTGTAGAGATTTGTCAAAAGCAAAATTGACATTAAAATCTCCACTTAAAATCATAGTTATTTTATCATAATTTATATTAGTAAAGCAGAACCTCTTGATGTATATGGTAATAATGATCGAGAGGAAGGAACTCGATAATGTCACCCAACTTTTTGTTCGGAGTAATGTATACTGCTACACTTATAATTTTTGTCCATTATCTATTACGCATTCTGCCAAGCACAAATCCTCCACTGAAGATTGTATGGTACCATTAATGTCGGATTGGCTGACAGAACATTCCATGGATGGAGTTATAATGTTAACAGCATCGCTAGAATTTTGATATATCGCAACTCCTCCTGCTCTAGTATTTGGTCATTTATTCCTCACTATGCAGTTGAAATTTGGAATAGATATATCACTTTCATTGCCCAGCCAAGTTTCTGATAACACTAAAATATTTGAATGTCTTATTACTGAATCTTGCAAGTCTACAGCGTGAGCTGTAAGACTTTGGCAATTAAAAGTAAAAATCGATAAACCTTGTCTGTTCCTTATGAAATTAATCAAATCTTCATTGATAGCTTGTAGCTTGTTCAATGAAAGACGTTTAAACTCATCTTGAAAATGAATTGTTGATGACGAGCGTCTTCGATAATGGTAAAATGTTTTATCAGTATTTTTTGTTGTAATATATCATCCTTTGATACTCGTTACACGTGATAAAGCAACGTATAATAATGATTGAGAGTGACGTCGATTGTATTCGTAAACAATTTCTGAGTATGTGTTGCCTTGAAATTTATGAATTGTTATAGCACATGCACACACCAACGGAACGTGCGTACGCTTATGCATACATTTGAAAAGAATTCCTTAAAAAAGTTAAATCAGGTGAAAATATGAAATTTAAAAAATCAAAACGCATGGAACGTTTTTAAATTTTTAAAAACTATACTAATTTTTTCTCACCAATTTTTTTTTATACGATTTTAGTTTTAAGTTACATATAGGACCAGTAAAAATTTGGGGCGTGTTTGTAAAAAAATTTACTGCTCACTGTAGGCTTAAAATACAAATTAATGAAGCACTATATAACACTTTCACAACAATAAAATTAATTAAACTAAAGCATATATATGATTTAAAAACTCACTTCTTAAACTGAATTTAGAAATTCCATTCGATTGAAAATTTAGTAAACACAATGTTTTATTGCCAAACTATTGGAAGAAATGGTGTGTTGCCACTAAATTTTAAAACAATATATTGTTTGTATTATTTCCTTAAAAGAATTTTAAAACTGTATATCGAACAAACTCACCTTAAACTAATTTTTGATAGATTGTGAGCCATTTAAATGCCTACTTCGGGTAGGCTAAAGACTCAATTCCGATTTTTTTTAAATTCATAAAATGGATTAAATTTTGACTTCTAGGTAACGTAAAAACGAAACAAAGTATGTATCGCAAAGCTAAAAGAGGAAAGGCCTGTTAAAGCTGTTGTTGAATGAAGAGAAGGGGGTTGCTAGCTCAGGGCTAATAGACGAAAAACACAAACGAAATTTTAAAAGCCGTAATTTTGAATCTATTTTTCAATCTTTGGACATATTACGGATAATACTATTCTACATATGTAAACAAAATTCGTTAGATTATTTTTATAAATAATGAAGTGATTAAATATTTAATTAAAATTTTGAGTATTTTTTTAAAAATCGCAAAAAAAAAAAGATTTCGCCATATTTTTATTTTTCTAACTGATTCTAAAAGAGAAAAGCATGAACTTGTTTAGAATAAAATATCAATTCATTAACTCGAAAGAAAACTTAAGGGGAATGATTTAGAAACCATTCTTATAAAAGCGTATCAATTTTGACTCATTTTAAAAGAAATCGTAAAAAATAGAAAATATCATTATTTTGCTTATATATATATATATATATATATATATATATATATATATATATATATATATATATATATATACCATATCGTGGCTAAAAGAATGATCTTTCCGATTCTGTAATTATTTTTTGTCTGAGATAGATAGTATGAATTAGATGGCGTTTCTTAAAACAAGGGGAATATTCAGAACTTCATTCATTTCTACCTTACATTCATCGCTAACCGTAACTGGTAACGCGTAACGGAAATTTCTCCCTACCGTTCCATAAGAAGTTAACTTCAAAAATTACAAAATTAAAAAAAGTAGAAATAATAAAATAATTAATATGTAAATTATTTACATGCACACACAGTGGTCATAAAATTAGGATTATTAAGTAGACATTTTTTTTAGTTTTAAGCGTTCTTTAATTAAGTTTGTTAGTTGAAGTATTGGATAAAACATACACTTACGCATTAGGATTTGAAAATTCCCGGACTGAATATATAACTTAAGAAATACTACTAATTAAAACGCTGAAACACGTCCTTCTTTAAAATAAGACCCATGTGTAACAAAACACATTTGCCATGGCTTTTAAAGGTCATCAAAACATTTCTGGAATCCTCTTTTAACCATGTCCTTTAATTCAACCGGCGAGGCATTTTTAACTTCATTTGCAGACTGGCCTACGTTTAACATGCGGGGAATGATATTTTGACACAGCTTATGCATGTTAAGATAATTAGTCACTATTCATTGGCCTGTGGAAGACAATATCCTAACTAATTCTGCTATTGTTTCAAGAATGTTTTTACGTACCACTGCCGAAACCTTTTCGATGTTTTCAGCGGTGCAAGAAGTCTGCGGATGTCCCCAGCGTTTTAGTCTTCAACAATTTCCCTTCCTCCCCTGAAAAATCGGTTCCACCCAAAAGCTTGTGTTCTCAATAATATATCACAGCCTTATACCTGCTTTAAAATTTCATAAGAGCTGTGAGTAGCCTAGTGGTTAGAGCCTCAGACTCCAGACCGGAAGGTCTGGCTTTGATGCTCGATGCCACCAAATACCCTCCGAGTACACACGGAGTACGTGCTCGTTAAATCATTGTGGGTCCGAAAGTCTTGTGGGCTGAATCACGAGTACAAGGGACTAGAGAACATTTCCCTCTCTTTCAGATCCATGTCTAAATTGTGGATGTGGAGATAGGTAGTGTTGTCATATATCGTCCCTTCGTTGAATTTCTCCGAGCAAATTCGTACTGCCACATGTGTACGGTGCTCATGGCCAAGGACAGGAGTATTTCCAGCCCCTTGTCACGGTGAATCACGTGGGTATTATTTTGACTACGTTAGGCAGGTGGCATTAGCCAACAACACGACAGTATTTCATGAATCTTCTCAGAGCACATTTTTCCAAACCGACACAACTATTGATATCCAGTATCCGCTCAAAGAACGCAATATCTTTCATTCGCCAACTACTAAATATATCTGCTTACCAAAAGAGACGCCATAACGACCCTTTGATTACGTGATTTGGAACAAACTTTTGAAAGAAAGGAGATTAAATAAATAAAAAAGAAATGTTATTGTAGTCGCTCTACTGCAAAAAATATTTCACGTTACATCAGCACTTCTCAAACTTCTAATGTTTGCGACCCATTATTCAATCATAATTTGGTTCGCGCCCCCCTCCATACAATAGCAAAGTATTAAACTCAATAATACTATGACGTTAATCATACAAATACAACTTATATCTCGTAAGCCCCCAACGTATATAATCGTTTCGCTCAGCCAATGTGCTTATTGGCCTCAGACGTATGCATACGTCTTTCCGAAGATATATCTTTTCTGTGAAATGCTATCCATAAAATTATCCCGAAGGCTTTAATAAAATGTACTTGGCAGTGTTTGCAAAGGATTAACTTATTTCAGAGGATTCGATTATTTATTCCTTTTCTACCACCCACTCCCTCAATACACCACATACGCTTACCTATATGCTGAATGGGGGCATTGAAGAGCGAATCACATAATTTTTAATCGGCATTTAAGTGATTAATTTTAAACCGTACAAATTATCAAGGTAAGTGTTAATGTTGGTATATAATTTTATGTATGCCAAATTCATAGAGAGCCACTGGTAATTATTAAACTTGTCCCTAACTTAGTATTGTTAGCTTAATTATAAAATATATTGGTGCATACCACTGATACATTTATAAGTGTATTGTATTGTAAATGAGCATTTTGTTTTTTTATTACGTCAGAATGTGTTTGTTTGTTTACTTTCAGTAAGTTAATAATTTTTTCGACTTTTCAAGAGGCTCGTGCCCCCTGTTGGTGTTATGACGCCCCCTAGGGGGCTTGCCAATCACAGTGAGAAACACTGCGTTACATGCTCAGTCCGAAACTTTCATTGACTTAACTTATTTTGATAATTTTACCGCGGTAAATAAACTGTTAATCAAATGTTTGAAACAAACTTGCTATTTTCACATATAATCAAAAGTATAATCTTAAAATGATGTTAAATAGATTTATCATCCTATTTTTTTGTAAGCTATAAAATATACTTTCACCAAGCTTGTTTGGCATGCTTTCTAAAAGTTTATTATTATTTTTTTAGAAATAAAAATTTTAGTTTTACATTTATATTATGAATTCATCAATCGAATAATTTATTCATTGTAATTTTGGTAAAAAATTTCCAGCTATGTATACTTACCCACTTTATGTTACATTTGATTGATTTTTTTTTTACTGTTGCACAAACGTAGAATATCAAGTAATACTTATAAGAAATAGTTATGTTGTAATTCTTATCTGCAACGCAGTTCAGTAAGTGAGTTTATGACATTATTTTGAACTGCATCACAGCATCTTTTTTAAAAACTAATTGGTCAGTTTCAATTACTTAGCCGACTTTATAACATCGAAAACTAAAGATTTTTCAATAAAAAGAACACAAAGTTTAGGGGGCAAAGAAAATGGGTAAGGAGAATCTGGAACACATTTCCACAAATTTTTAGCGAACTAGTAATTTAAAATAACTTTTCGATTAACTGTTCGAAAGGGACTTGACAGCTTGTTCTCATCAACTGACTTCTCCATTACGCTTAAGTTCGAAAAGCGGCTGTAAAATTCTAGACAAACTTCCGTTGGAATTTTCCATTTTTTTTTAATGTTGTTGTTTTGTCTTGTAATGACCTAGTAAACTTATGTCATTTTCCGTTTCCCATTAAGATCCTGACAAGAACAATTTGAAACGTGAAGAAATTATTTCCGGAGTAAAGTTTTAAAAATATATAGATATATAATTTTTTCCTGTTGGAACTTATATGTTGTCATTCTAAGTTTGCACTATTTTTTGGTTTTATTTTTGAGCTGGATGTCGAATAGTTTTAACACCGAAGTTAATGGATTTCAGTCGCTAAAATTGTCCGGAGAAAATGACTTTTTGTAATGATTCCAAGTAGTTGGATGTTGTTAGGGAGCTTAAAATATATTTCTTCGCAGTTTCTTTTAATTTCATTCTTACTAATCCGTTAAAAATTAAGATTGTTAAACTTAATTAGATATTTTCTAGAGTATTTGGTGAAAATAAGCTTTTTTATCTTTTTGTGAAGAAATAATTCCTGGTATATAAGTTTAAGTCTTTAGTTTTTTCCTTTTTTATTCAATTATAATCAAATGCCATTCCCAGTGAAATAATCATGCAATTTTTTGCGCAAAATGAATTATAGATTTAACTATGTGTATATTTAAAATGTCTTGTGCTTGAAATCCAAGAACTGATTTTATGAATCACTTGAATTTAGGAAATGTATAAGGTATTAAAAATTATGATACATGCACTCTTGATATTATGTTATAGTCTTTTACGTTTATACATTTAACGCTTGTACAAGTGCTCCAACGCAAGGTTTATGATTAATGTTTTTTTCGAATACAATTTTCATACAAAATATTCAAACACAGGACCTAAAAATATTTCCAATTTTATTTTATTTTATTTATTTATTTATTTTTGTTTTAAATTATTTATTTTTGCGAGAAGAAGATCAGTGTTTCTCCTCTTTGTTTTTTTGTTTGTTGGTTAGATTTTGTTGAGCTACTTACTATATCAAAATGGGATGATAAATTAAAAAATCAAAGAACTTTACTGATCTGTGTTACACTACATAAAGAAGTATATATGACAATAATTAATGTTAATTTGATAATTAATGAAAAATTAACTATATGAATACATTTAATGCATTGTTTGAGTTTTATGACTTAGTTTCGTTTACATTGGTTCGTAAAAATGATGATGCAATTCACATTCAAAGTCTCGATGATTTTTCATTTTTCAATTCCTACTATTAGCTCACACTCTCTCTATATTTATTTATTTATCTTCGTGGAATTTTCAATCGTTAAAAAATGCATTTTAAAGCGCTCAATCGAACTGTCATTTTATATGCATGATTATTTTGAATGACAATACAGTAATTAATTATAATTAATAAAAAATAATTTATCAAAACTAATTATTCAAAGAATTTCAATTACAGTCAAGTTGGTATCCTTTTTGTGACTTAGCAACCCTTTCGGGTGTTGTGTCAAAACTGGAAAAGGTTTTTCTCCCATTTTAAAGCACTCGTTTGAGCTGTAAATCTCTATACACTATTGTTTTGGATAAAAGTACGACAATCTAATAGTGATTAATTAAAATTATTGACTGATATTAATTATTTAAAGAATTACAGATACAGCCACGTTGGTTTCATTTTTTGCGATTAGGGTCAAAACTTTAAAATATTTTTTCCCTCACGTGTTCAAACCTTCAGTTAAACTGAAATTTTATATACAGGATTATTTTGGATGACAATACGATACCTTAATGATAATTAATAAAAATTAATTACCACTTAATATTGTGATTCTATCATATATATGGACATATTTATATTAATTGTAACTATTTAATAAAAAGCTAAAATAAAATTTTTCTTTGTAGATCTATGTAGGAATTGACTTAATTTTTTTTTATATCACTTGTGTTATATTTGTTAATGCTTACAACCCTAATTTCCGCAAATATGATGCATAAAATGTGAAACAGACTTTAAAGCTTTCCTGGTTATTATGATTTAAAGTCAATTTATCCAAAATGAATTGTTAACTCTTTCAAGTGTTTTGAAATTAAATTTCGACTATTAGAGAGCAAAGTTAGTTTGATTGGTATTTTTCTTCAAATTTTGAAAGAAAAAGTGAAAAGTTCTGAAAAGCAGGGGTAACTCTGATTTTTCTTAATCAAATTATTCACTGGAATTTTTATCGTTGCAATAAAAATAATTATAAAAAAAGGATTGGGGTAACTCACACAGTCACCCTGTGTGACCATTAAGTTTAGTATCAGAGCGCGACTGCTTCCGGGTTAAATGCATTGTAAAAATTACCGGATAGCAATGTAAAGTATAATAAACAATGCTTTTTTCCAGAGGTGGTTAACCCAAATGACCTTGTGGGCCACTTCGGAAAAACATTATTATCTCGTGGCCTTCACATAAACATATTTATCTCTACATCAGTTTGGAAACAAAATATATTTATTAGAGTGAAAGTTTAAAACAGAAGTAATTATTATTATTGTTTTTATTATTTTTCATGTATACAGTCATAGTTAATATAATAATGTTTATATAATTTTGTAATGCAATGATCAAATAATGTTTAAAGAGTATTACACAAACACAAACACATACAATTGCTATTTTCTTAAAATTTACGGTGTTTCTTTTGAATTGATCTTTCGGTACTCATTGTTGAAATTTTATTGTGCTGTCATTCGCAAGTGATTAAATATACATTGCCCTTTATCTAACCATCCTGAATATTTTTTTAAACATTTAAAAAACATCTCTGACTACCTCTTTCTTTTTGGGCACTCCAAACAGAAAAAAGGTGAATGAGGAATGCAAGTCGCACACAGAGAATCCTGCACCATCCATATTAAAGAATATGCATAATGCTATCCTGAATTTTTTTAAAAAGTAATTTAATATGGTAAAATCACAAATATAACTATTTAATAAAATGTAAATCTATTTTAACTTAAAGGACATTTCTATTAAAAAAATGATTTATTTTAAAACCATAACAGATGTAACAGGCGAATACATCGTAGATTTATATATATATATATATATATATATATATATGTATAAATATACATTTCCCTTCAAACAAATTTGAAAATAAAAAAAAAAAAAAAAAACTTTAAATGTCTGGTATTTAATTTTTTAAAAAAATAGTCGACGGACCGTGTGGTGCACACCCCTGCTTTATATCTTTGCTAAGAAAGCAGTTCTAGGCATTTTTAAGCTTAGTAATTAAAGTGAAAGCTCTTCGTATGAGGTTAATACCTACAATTTGCTGAATCAGATCACGTTTTATCTATTGTATATTCAGAAGATGCTTCTCCTCTGAGCCAAGATCTTCTGTAATAATACAGAAGTTGCATTTCTCTTTGGGTAATTTGTCCTAAATGAAACAAAATCATTCATCGCTTTTTACTTAATGGTAATAGGGAGCAGGAGGATCATGAATGCGTTTTAGTTTTATAAGAAATTGTTTAGATAGTTTGACAACGAAATGTCATGTGTGAATGCAGTAGAAATTTAGTAATTGAAAAAAGCATTTTGGTAACATGCCAATAGATTTTTCAATTTAGAATGTCTTTGACAGAATTAAGAAAAACGTATTTATGAATTGGTATGAACTACAGATGACAATTATTTCTAAAGAAAAGAATGAAAAAAAAGTGTGACGTATATGATGAAATGCCTTACATATTTAAGGAATATTGGTACCGACAAAGCTAAATGTAACATCATGAAGGAAGCATCCAAAGTTTCATGAATGCGACAAACAAATCTCAGCCTTAAAGCAACTCATTGCCAAACACTATATATAAGTAGAACAAAGTTTCATTTTGAAGGTTTACATCGCAGAGACTTTAAACGAAGTTGTTCCTTGTGATGACCCCCCTGGGTCACACCTTAAACACCAAGATTAATTTGAGGCAAAGAACCACCAAAAGCCATTTTGAATAATAATATTTTTTATTTGTGTTATAATTCCTCAAAAATCTCTGATAACAAATGATATATGAATGTTACGTCGTCTAAAGGGATTTGTCTTTATATTAAATTAAATTTCTAAGAATACGATTGATTACTAATCTAGCTGAACTCAAGTAAGGTTTACCGAAATAGGAGATCCGAGAAACACACGTATTCAAGTTCTTAATTATCATTAAATTTAACTAAGTATCTCAAACTGACGCTTACTTTAAGCGTAAGTGAATTATATTTACCGCTGGCTTATATCAGCTTTCTGGTACGTCTAGCAACACGACGTCTTCATGAATCTAATCTTATCAAAATTTGTAGCTCTATGATTCGTATAAATAATCTGACATCTATAACTTCTTCAAAATACAACGAACTAAAAGGGCATGCCATATTATCAGAATGGACGAAGATCGCACCACTAAAAAGTCAATGCCCGGTCAATTTGCAGAAAGAGTAATGGCTGGCAAAATCTAAGATGGAATGATGACCTAGAAAACGATTTTCTAGTTTTTGTAACTTAAAATTGAAATACACTACCGAGAAAAAGGCTGGCCTGGAAAAAGCTATTTATTCAGGATAAAACCCAGCATGGGAAGAAATATCAGGTTGGAACATTAGGTAAATTATAAAAGTACTAAAAGAACAAAATTACCTTCAAATTTCAGCTCAACCTTCAGTGCGGTTTCCGCCATAAAAGTACTAGTATGTTGAGAAATGAATTTCAAGTAGAGAAGTACAGATGCCACTCATTAGAATGGGGTTAAGAAGGCTTTGTACCAAAATACCCCCGTCGCAATAAATAGAGTATGAAGAAAACTTCACCTTGAAGGCTGCGTATTGAAAATGACTCCCAAGTGTCTTGATGACGAATATATCATCAGCAGAGAAGAGGAACAAGGAAATGAAGAAAAAAGGGAGGAAAATGGGAAAACAGAAGAAAACTTTATATTGAATTGTTTTGAAGATTTAGGTATTTGCTGTGGGTAAAATACGTGAATGAATTGAAAAAATAATATCTTTAATATTGGGTTATTCAAAATTTTTGCCAAGGTTTTGAATTATTAAAGTAAAAAAAAACGAATAAAGGAAAAAGAAATTGAGAAAAATACACAATAAGTTCAAATTTTATTTCCATATTTTAGAGGTCTTATGTATGTGAACTCTTGGTCACCCGGCATACATCAATGCTATACTTCACTTCCTGTCATATTCTACTCAATATTAAGGTATCCGACTATGTTCGGAATCATGATTTTAAAAAAACGCATAAATTTATAATTTTCGAAATATTTAGTGTCACTTAGAATAGAATGCATGTATAATGTTTAAAGGACATTTTGACAAAAAAAATATTTAATTACAATATTTCGGCAAAAAATTAACTTAGAATAACCATTATTTTCAAAATGTTCTCTTATACAAAAATGCTTCTAAAATAATAATATTTTGCTTATATAAAGTAAACACTTCTCCAGATAGTCTGATCTCTATTTTATTTGAAAGATTCACTTTATTTTCAGAATTATGACCAATTGAAATAATTATCGGCTTTTTTTCTTAAAATTCCTCCCCTCTTTTGTCATAAAACATGGATAAACCCACTTCTAAGATATTTATTTCAGAAATTCCAGTTGGATCTCTGTAAAAAGTTCTGACATATATACAAGCAAAATATTATTATAATCGAAGCATTTTTCACAAAAGGAGAATATTTTGAAAATGGGTCATTCTATGTTCATTTTTTGTCAAACTATTGTACTTAAATAATTTTTATTGTAATAATATTCTTAAAACAATTTTATACGCATTTTATAATTTAAGTGACACTAAATATCGTAAATATTATTCATTTGTACGCTTTTGCAAAATCACGGTTCCGAACGTAGTCGGATACCTTAACGTCATTAACAGCATTAGCTATACCTACCTTTTTATGCATGTTATTTGAAAGCTTGGTCTTTTGTACCCCCTTTACCCCGTGGTGTACTAGAACTGTACGACAGGATAACAAGTTCTGTCATTAAAGATGATAGTATAGTGTGGCAAGAACTAGACTACAGTATAGATGTATACCGCGTGATCAAGGACAACATTTGGTATATCTGTAAAATATGTAAAGAAAAGAATTTATTTTTCTGCATTTTTTCATAAGTTATTTTATGTTAAATTCATCTCAGATTTTTTTTTTTTTTTTTTTTTTTTTTTTTGCTACAGCAATGCTTCTCGATCCTCCAATGTTTACCACCCAATATTCAATCAAAGTTTTCATTGCACCCCCTATTTCTTAAAATAACAATGTATTGAATTAAATGATACTATACTTAGAAGCAAAAGCTATAATGCAACTTTAACCTCTTAAGTGTCACCGTCGGCGTATATGAACGTCTCGCTAAGTCAAAACGTTAATTGCCCCGGACGTATTTCTACGTATTTCCAAAGTACAATCATTTCTGTGCACTGATATCCATAAAAAAAATTCAAAGGACTTAGAATGCAATTCAGTGTTTACGAAGGATTTAAATATTTCAGAGAATTTGCTTATTGCGAAGTGCATCCCCTCAATACGGTAGCAATGAGGAGTGAATTGCGTAACTCTAAATCGGCAGTAAAGTGATTAATTTAAAACCGTACAAATTATTAAGATAAGTTCTAATTTGGCAAGCCCATAGAATGCTTGGTAATTATAAAACTTGTTCTTAGTATTGCCAATTAAATTGTAAAATACATTGTGCAGTAATGGTACCTTCATCAGTGTATTATGTCAAAGCAAATGCGTATTTTATTTTCATTATAACAGAATAGATTTTATTTGTTTACATTCAGTAAAGAAACATTTTTTAAATAATTATTTGTTTTTGACACTTCAATTGGCTCGTGCCTCCCTCTTAAAGTTGTCACGCCCTTCAAGGGGGGAAAGTACCACAGTTTGAAAAATGCTGTACTACTGTGTTCTGAAACAGTGGAGAGAATTGTAAATAATTCTGTATTTTTAAAAACTGATATGCGTTGATATGTTAACTTGATTCGAGTAACTGTATATATTTATAAATAAAGTATTATATACTATCTTTTGTACGCTTAAAGCAGTTAGCTATGATAATTTTTATTTTATTTATTGAGAAAGAAAACTTGTTACCTTTTGCTCTACTTATTTAAAAGGCATCAGGATTAATTAAAGTTGATAATATTATATGAGCAAAAAATTTCCAATCAAACCACATATTAGAAGGCAATCTGTTTTGGTATTCTATTTCCAAATTTTTTTTAGTGTTTAATGATGTTTTTCATTAAAAAAACCAGTTTATGTATTTTGGTTCTTCTAAGAAAACATACTATGTACCACTTGAATTATTTAACTAACATCAAATTCAATCTAGAGTAGATAATGAAAGGCTGTAGACACACATAAAACTCTTACTAAACATCACCTTGCAAAACAATCTATTAGATGTAGCTTTAAAAAAATATATATACTCTCGTTATATTATGTGCATAATTTAAAAATAAATCTGACTATGCGTTTTTTGTTTTGTTTCCTAACTTGATAAATTAATTCAAAAGCTTGTCCTGCAATCTATCATGTTGATAAAGTCTTTAAGAAACTATCTTGCGTAATTCATTAAAAGATAAAAATTGCTTAAACCAGAAAGCAGAAAATTTTCTAAAATACTAAATATTTTTTTTAAATAGAGAAAAAAAAGTTAGAATTTTATTTTTTAAATTATTTTTTCAGCCAATTTTTTCTCTATATCTAAATTTGCATAATCATTGTATATACGTATTATACCAGCAATCAATATTTGTATACTAAAAGATGAATTAACTTTACACTATCAAAGCTTGACTTCACACACACACATTTTATAATACTTATATTTATTTTCAGATGATCATTCTAGTTTTTATTATTGTTTCAATAGCATTGTTGTAAACATTTTTAAAGAAATAATAATGTACAAGCGGATTTTTAGTTACGATAAAATTAAACTATAACAAAAATATTTTAGAAAGGGCTTTTAATTTCTGGCAACTAAGCGATTAAATATAAAGAAAAAATATTGTACATGCCTTGAGAATTCTGTAAGAGTACAAGTTTTAACCAACTGTATGCAGAGTTGTATTATCAAAAGTTTCCGTGTAGTATACAGTTTAATGATGGCTAAGTAATTTACTATACAAAACTTTTCCCGTAAGAATTTAGTTTGTAAAACTATGCACATTTATGTGTCTGGGGACTTTCATAATAGAATACGAATTAGAATTTATGTTTGCTTAGGAGTCAAGATCAAATCAAAAACGAGTGGTATGCAATATAATGTATTTCTTCAAAAAAGTGTTGATTTAAAGGTATCGGACGACTTGCGATAACTTTTTTAAAAAAGGGAGATTTGTTTAGATTTATTTAATACATTTTAAGAAACAAAGTCTAGCATTAAGAGAAGAGAAAAATAAATTATTACTACAAAAATAGGAATTGTTAAAATTGACATAAAAATACATAAACAGGTCCACTCTGTGCGAAATAATTTATGAACAAATTTTCAATTTTGATGTATTACTTTGATATTCCTTTTTGACATTACCTTAATGATAAAGAGATACTTAAATTTTTATAAAAGCTGAAGTTTTTTTATCTTAATTATTATATGGAAATTCTTAAAAAACTATGATTATATCCACATAAAAGTCTGTAAAATTCGTAATAAAAACAGTGATTGATAAATCTGAAAGTCAAAACACTTATACTGTTATAGAGAACTTACACAAAAAAATCAGCAAATAATTTTTAAAAAAATTGAACAATATCTGTCCCCAGTTGAGCTTTTCAAATATATATATATATATATATATATATATATATATATATATATATATATATATATATATATGAATATATATATATATATTTATATATATATTTATATCTATCTATCTATCTATCTATCTATATATATATATATATATATATATATATATATATATATATATATATATATATATATATTTATTTATATATATTAGAAATCATAATAGGTCTGCAGTTTAGTCCAATGACTTTTTGTATCTACATTTATTGTGTTTATTTTGTTTGCTGAATTCCAATTCCTTACTGCATTAGCACTGTGGGTTCTAGTTATTAGTTATATATATATATATATATATGTGTGTGTGTGTATATATATATATTTGAAAAGCTGGAAATATATATATATATATATATATTTCCAGTAAAATGCATTTTAAAGTTCAGCATCTTATATAAAGTTATGTGTGTGGCATGTGCTTTTACTAAAACATTTGTAGTTTTTGTTCTAGTGAAAGGAAAAAAAACCTTAGTTTTTTCCAAAAATACTTTAAAACTTTTACTTCTAAACTTTAGTTTTTTTGTAATTTTCCAAAAAAAATCATGATTTTAGTCGTTAACTTAAATTTACAAAAAAAAAAAAAAAAAAATCGCCGTAGGAGTTCTGCTTTCATAATTGAATTGTTTTCCTAATTCTCTTGCATTAGAAAGAACGAAAGAATATGATTTTTTCCACTATAGATCATTTCATTGCAGACTATTATCCAGAATGATTTTTTTTTTTTTTTTATTTTTTAGTTATTCGCTTGATATAGGATTCAGTTTCATACTGTTAATTTGGAATTTACTTGATACAATTAATCATCACAAAATTTTGTAACTAAAAATAACAACAAAAAAACAGAGACGTACATCCGATCTTTTTCTTTGAAATATGTATATTTTATGAAACTTATATTTATTAAAAAAACGTAAGAAGAGAATGAATTCTTGCCCAAATACATATCCAAAACGTATAGTATTCCTTTAAATAAGTATTATATGTTTGTAGATATTTGTTTCTTAAAAAATATCCATGGTAATTTAATAAACACACGGACATATTTTGAATCACTCTTTTCCTTGTCAACTGCCGCATGAATTATTTGAAACGAGATTCATTTTATTTTCATTACACTGAATTTTTCTCCTTAAAATATTCATTTTCCTCCTTGGTTTCCCAAATAATGCCATTTTGACGTCTCTCAGGATATAAAATGTCCATAAAGTGGGAATATATCGTATTTTTGTGGTATCATAAGACTGACAGTGCGGAATTAGACAATTCTTTCTTGTTTTGGAAACTTTTCTTTTGCTATAGGCTTTGGTACTTGTGGAATGTTATCAATAAATATAGCTGAGAAAAGTAATTACTGAAACACCTCTTTAGTACATTTTTTTTTATTCTTGGATTTAAAATGTAGAATGGATCAAGATTTTCTTAAATTCGCCGGACTTAAAAAAAATTATATCTATCTATCTATATCTATCTATCTATCTATATGTATATATATATATATATATATATATATATATATATATATATATATATATATATATATATATATATATATATATATATATATATATAACTCTCTCTATCATACATTTTTACAATTGCCGATTCATTATGAATGTTTATTTTTTTACAACATGAAATATAAAATACATTTAAAATGTTTGTAAAATATATGTTATGTATGGGATTTTTTGTTTATATATATATATATATATATATATATATATATATATATATATATATATATATATATATATATATATATATATATATATATATATATATATATAGTTATCAGATTTAGTTGCAATTTATTGCAGCTCTTAGGTAAAAAAGGAGTAATTTTACACAAACAATTCTAGATATATGTGTGAAATAGACTTAAAATTAGAAGCAAAATAATTATATAATACTAGCTGTACCCTGCCACGCGTTGCTGTGGCTCAGTCTTGTTTAACAGATAGGACATATTTTCAGTATGTTAAATAATTTGCATTGCACGTATGATCTTTTATAAAAAAAAATGTATAAATATAAATACGAAAAACTTTCCTAAACTGATATTTATAATTTCCTAACCAAATGCTTGAAGTTATTACAGCTTATTTTTGTCCTTATGTCATGTTATGAACCTAAATTTATTTACATTGTCTTTAAAGTGGCGACCTCAAGTTTGAAGATAAATTTTAAATGGCTCCACTCTGGATTCATTGAGGGAATTGGGTTAGTTTTACAATGCTTATGGATATTTTTATTAAATCAGAGATGTGTTCACAAATGCACATTTATTCAAACAATGTCACTTGGAAACATGAATTGTATTTCCTGATGTCATATAGGAAATATTTTAATTCCGCAGTATATCTAGCAAGCAAAATTTGTAATGGCTCAGTTCTCTGAGTTGAGGCAGTTTAAGTTTTTCAGTGGTACAAAACATTCCTTTGGTTTCTCCCTTAAATTCCAGAACATTGCAATAAGGATACACTTCCATCTTTGTGTAAATGAGAACATGCTGCCTGAACCTAGAATCTTCCACTGGGATGTACCGGAATGCAAGTTGACTGTTATTGTGTGATTGCTCATCACAAAGTCATGTTTGACTCAGATGTGCTGTTTTTGGTTAACATCTTTCTGATGTTGTAAAACACGAATGATGTGCTCGCAAATGAGCTTCCTCAAGTCTGGCTGCATGTTGCTTTGCTGTGCCCTCAGCCTGTGTTTGTGACATTCTTTGTCTGCTTTTCTCGTTTGCTGATATCCATTCTTTCTCAGTTTGATGTGCAATTACACTCATTGTAGTACTTTTGCCTTGTAAGTATGACAACCTAAGTTTGATTTCCCGCAAGGCATTATTTTTATCTAGTGAAGCCAATTGACTGCACTTAAAAAGAAAAAAAATTCAAACAAAGCATATAAAATTTCTTAAAAACTTAAAACTACACTTAAAAAGAAAAGAAAATTGAAACAAAAACATATAAAATTTCAAAACATGAAAAAAAAAAAAAAATCAGGAACAAAAAGAAAAGGAAAAAATAAAAAATGCTAATGAAATATTTAACATTAAACATGCATCAATTGACACAGCTGAAATTCAACGCAATGATAGGCTGAAGGTATTTTTAATCGAATACGCCAGGAAAATTCCAATATAAACACGGATTTTGCAGCAGAAAACTACGACAAAGTGTTGATAATGATGGGAGTATTTTTGCAATTCACAATTCGATTAGTATTAGCAATTGTGTTTAACAAAGTTAAGGGCCTATCTTTAAAACAGAGTGGCTTATATCTAGACACAGACAGCTTTTCACATGGACAATTATTTGTTATCGATGTACTTAAATATTAGCATCACCACAGCCAAATTACCGCGATGCAAATCACAACATTTTACCTCCATTTCTTTTTTCATAAAAATAAAGCTAGAATCTTTATTGTTAGATATTAAGGTAATATATACATGACACCAATTTTGTTACAGTGATGCTAATACATAATTACTGATGTGTGTTACAGAGCAGCAGTCACCAATTGGTGATGAGTGAAAAATTTGGATGGTATGCAGAAAAATTGGGAAATTATTTATACTTTTATGAAGATTCGGTTTAAAAAAAAGATGAACAACAAAACAACATATTACGGAACACAAATTATTCTTTACTAAAAGCTTTTAGTTACTGAAATAACTAAACAAAAAAACATAATTCCTGAGGTTAGCGATTTTTGGTAACCTCAACCATTTTTTGGAAAATATTAGGCAAAACACTTCAGTTTGTTAATTGTTGCTTTTCATGAAGCTTATTTGGTTCACTCCTAGAAGAGCCCACACCCTTGACGCGAATTACTTTGCTTGGCGATAATTGCGCCATCTTGATAACCCTACTTTTAAACACTACATACGACAACCCTAACTATTTCTTGCATTTTCGTATTTTGTGGGCGCGTATTTCGAATTTCATTTTGTTGTTGGTCTCCGGGCTGGTTGCGTGTGTGAGGGAATCTAATTTAGAATTTTTTACTTTGTTGAATGCGAAAGGTAAGAAAGAATTGATTGAATGGTGTATGAAGGAAGGATTGATTGCTTCGAGTTATGAATGTCCTAAATGTAATGATCAGCATGATGTAACATGGTCGGCAATAAAACACTTTCTTCGAAATCGTGCCAGCCACACCGAATGTATGTTCGACAATTACCTCGCAGAATAAATATGGCGGCGTTCACACGATCATTCGCTTAGTGATGAGACCTTTAAGACTTTTTTAAAATCTGTTGTTACGCTGTCCCCTCCACTCGGAAAAGATCAGCAGTAAGAAAGTAAGTGCTGTTTTTATATTTTTTATCTCGAAGGTTTAATTTCTGTATTGCTTACACATATTTTCATTATGCATCCATCTTATCCCGTTATATTTCCTTGCCCCCATTGTCGCTTTCGCTTGGCACTATCTTGTTCTGGCTTGGTGCCTTTTTTGGTTTGTCGCCAAGGGTGTGGGCTCTCCTAGGATTTTACTGCTTATTTTCAGGGCTTAGAAGATTAAATAAAGACGTAAATATAGCTATAGTGCTCCACCACATAGAGGTCAATCCTATTAGTGTGAAACGCTAATTATAAAGTTATACATTAAGTGGTTCATGAAGTGTTGAAAAATGGCAACTACTGCTCTAAAGCAGGCACAGTAGACAATTTCTGTATATATACAGACAATGAAGCAACACAAAATGTCTACTCATAAGCATTGTAAAATTAACCCTTTCACCTTAAGAAGAGTCATTTAATTTGTTTTCAAACTTGGCACCTCTTCTATGGAGACAATGCAAATAATTTTAGATTCATACCATGACAAAAAAACATAATAACTTGGGAGTACTCTGTTAACAAATTACAAATGAAATAAATCTGTTTAGAAAAGTTTTGTTAATGTATATTTCCACATTTTTTTATAAAAAAAAATCATACCTCAAGTGCAAGCAGTTAAAGATATTAGAAATGTGTGCTTTCTCTTTTTCTTTCTTTTAACCAGACTGAGCCACAGGAAAACATGATTGGGTACAGCTAGCTAGCTATAACAAACTTAAATGATAAAAAAGCTATCAAAAACCAATTATTAACAATAAATTATCATTTTAATAAAATCACCAAAAAAAGTTGCAAACAAAGGTTCTTGGGTACTGTTACAACTATATCAACCCCGATTTTGTTCGCATCATACACAGTGAATTGGCAATTAAGTGCTAATGTTGCCAATATGGTTTCGATAATACATAAATATCAAAACAAACACAAAATATACATCAGAAAATCTTAATTTTTCCATTTATATTTCACAGTAACACCAAATAAAATTTTGAAATTACACAAAATAGATATTTCCTGAGTCTAATGTTATTGCCCCAACTATTAAAAACTACAATAACTATTTCGTCGAAAAATTCACTACCAAGTGCAATAAAGTATTATTGTGCACAAACAGGCATATAATGTTCTTCCCTTATTGAATGCATATTGCAGCATTTGGCGATGTCTTTTGATTTTAGGTAAATGGCTGACTAAAGAAAAAAATATAAGTAATATAAAAAAAATTATATATTAATTTAATTTAGATTCATTGGAGAAAGATAAAATACCGTAAAGTCCGACTTATAACGCACACCCATACTTTCAAGCTGCAATTTTTAAATTTTAGGTATATTCGCTATATAATGTGCACCCCCCTTTTTTACGAAGAAACCTGAAATGTACAAATGCAATGCTGTTATGTTTAGAAGCGATTTATTCAAGATGTTTATCTAAGCAATTGCAAAAATAGTATACTTTTAGAACTACCACCTTTTAAGTTCAATAAGAATGTCATGTCTTTTAAATAAATGGTATTTTGAAATATTTAGAAGTTTAACTTTTTTATGCTAATTTATTTTTTAATTTTTAAAGCCCTCATTCTTATACCCAGCGTATAACTCACACCTGTAAATTTCGACCTTATTTTTTGTGTTCAAAGTGCGCGTTATAAGCCGGATTTTACGGTAGGTGGAAGATTTTAATCGGTATACTACTCGCTAAACACATACATAGTGTACAGAATTAAATTTAGTATTTTATATATAAAAATTATCCAAAGTAAATATTCTGTGCTTAAAAATAAATTGAAAAATGATATACAATACGAACAGTAATTGACATAAAAAAAGCTGAACTATCTTTATCAACGTGAAAGTAAAATTTGAAAAAATAATTACAATCTTATGACAACCTGCTTCCTCAACATGTATTTGAGCCCTCTGTCTGTTTTGCTCATTCACTGATGCTTACTTTAATTTGATCAGCATTTATCCCTCGCACTGCGTTTGCTTGGCCAGTATGATGACCTAAGTTCGAGTTTCTGCAATACAATTTTATGTACTCAAGCCGATTGACTGCAGTTAAAGTGAAGGTTTAAAGAAAAACATGTGAAGTTACAAAACAGCTCTAAGTAGGCCTTGTATCCGAATTCCTTTGCGGCCCTTTTTCGGATATGAGCACCATGTAAGTGGAATTGTAATACATTCGTTGGGGCTCCTGCATCATTGATACAGCGGTAGCTCTACGTCCCTGACAAAAACAAACCATAATAACTTCCAGTATTTTTTTAACAAATTACTAATGGAATCTGTTTAAGAAGATAATAATCTTACAAAGCAATAAAAAACAAAATAAGGTGCAATATTTTGATGACTCAAAATCAGAAAATCTTAGTTTTAACATTTGTATTTCAATACTAACATCAAATGAAAGGTACTTACGAATTATCGCAACCTATTAGCGATATTGTATAAAACGAAGCACGATTGCCAATTCCGCGCGTACAACATCTGCGAAAATGGAATGGCCAACTTTGCGAGTTATCATTAAAGTTGGCGATTGTTGCGATAATACGTAAGAATCAAATGAAGTTTAAAAAGTTGTCTAAAAAAGAAAAAAACATTCCTATTAAAAACTCCGTCGATTAATTTCGTCACATTAAAATATCTCCAAGTGGGAAAAAATATTGTTTCCAAACATTGAATGTTATATCGCGGCATTTGGCTACGTCTGTTTATTTCAGGTAAATGGTTGACGGAAACTACTATTTGGTAGAAAAATAAGTAGCGTACAGAAGACAATTATGCTAGTTTATTTTCGCTTAATAAAGAAAAATAATTTTAGCTTAAAATTACAGAAAAAACACGATGTAGAATTTAATCAAAGTTGTAAACATCCCGGTTAAAACAGTTAAAACATCAAACCTACAAAACAAAATTTGAGTTCTTGAAAGAAAAATTTTTAAAAAAAGATTTATTCGAAAAATAATCCCAATTACGTATCAAAGGACAATAAATAGATAAATATGACAACTCATAAACATAACCATAGAAGAGTTATACAATAATTTGGAAAATTCTAAGCGTAAAGTTTAAATTTTCGCATTCAGAGCGAATCGTGACGTCGAATGACGTCATAACACCAAAAAATCACTTAAAAATTAAATTTAAAAAAATTTAGAGAGAATTTCGAAGTAAAAAGTACATAAGATCCTGACCAGAGACAAATGCAACGTTGTGTCAATATTTCAGATTAATCCATGCAGAACTTTTTGAGTTATGCGCGCATACACAAACCAACACAACATTTTTATATATATAGATTTCTATATTATACCTATTGATAGCATTATTGGGTTACATTTTTATCTTGATAATTGATTTTTTCCCCGTTTAATGGAGTATTTCGTAGATGGATACATTTGCTTCATTTATTGAAAATATAATTTTCACAAATATTTTTTCCACAAAATATATATCATTTCCTAACTCAAATTCATTTAAAAAACAAAATGCGTTTCTTACTGAGTCACTTTACATATAGGGAATGGTAAAGATACTCTAAACTGAAAAGAAATGTATTTAATATGTTGATCATCTTTACGCTTATCCAATGTTTTAAAATTTTATTCTCAATATTTTAGAAATATGTTCTAGTTTTTAACAATTAATTTTATAATACTTATTTTTTACACATTTTAAAAAGCAATAAATGTATTGTGTGTATTCTACTTTAGCTCTTACTGCTGTGAATGCATTATTAATAGTTTTTTTTTATTAATTCATCTACCCTTAATATGCAAGCCACCTACCTGTTTTAATGGTTCGTGAAGCAGAATGATGTGCCTTAGAGCCTGGGTCGAATCCCGCAGAAGGCATGAATGTTTATCTGTATAGTGCCTGTGGGGCAGGAGGTACACTAAAAAACCCTCGAGCCGCAAGTCATCTTGCAAGGTTGATAGAATGGAAGGAGTGAGAGGGGCCCTGACCACCTCTAGAGTGTTCTCCCTCCAATTTGGTACAGAATCGGGCCAAATCAACCTCATACCTGCACGATGCTCAACGATACAACTAACGATAGACATACATCTTTGACTTTCTCTCGTTGAGTTCCATGGGCCTCGATCTGACACCCTCAGACAGATGGAATTAGCAACAACAATAACTTAATCTACGAAATTTGAAGTCAATCTCTTTTACGTCACATAAATGTACAGTTTGGGCATACAATAACATGTTCTGGGTGCTCGGAGCAATTTAGCGAATGAAGTTTTAGACAAAACGTTAATCAATTTGATGGGTGTAGATATTAGACCATGAGATTTTGAGTTCCAAAAAGAATTTTTCTACCAAATGTTGCAAAGAAAGAAATTGATGACTCATCAAAGTGTATTATGTTAAAAAATGATAGCTTAAAAACCAAATGATATAATTTACTTCAATTTTATTAAGAACAAATTGGTGTTGCATATAAAATATGACCAATATGGGCATTATTGTGATGTTTTAAGGGAATAATAGGTTGTTCTACTTTCCATGGCAGCTCGAAACCGATCAGAATTAATTTGTTTCAACTGTAACGTTATTCTAATTTCAAAGATTCTGTATCAGGTACTTAAGACGCCTACCTTTCAAAACTTGATGGCCAAGAGCTTGATACACAGCACACCCTAGAGAAATATTTACAGTGGCTCACTTCCCATACAATACGCTGAGTTAAGAAGACTCTTGGGAAAGTTATGCCGTCTATTTATGGAACTATCATGAAAATACCTAAAAAAACTACTTATAGAAAGTTCAGACCATCCTCACTGTATACGTTTGTGCATTTCTGAACAAATTTCCGTTATGATAAATAAACCTAATGTTATTTATGCAAAAGACGTTTGTATTTTTCTCACCAAAGCAAAACTGCTCGCTTCTCTCGAGGTGAGGTTGAAAAATCAAAATGATGTTACCTTCGAATTTTGCACATCTCCATTTTTTCTTTCAGATTTTGTCCCGGGCACCCTTTTGATATTCTCTAAACTCAAATAAATAAATAAAAGCATTGCTTTGTCAGATATTTAGAATTTAAATATCGTTATTGGAGAAATGGAGCAATGGACTTTGACATTATTTGCTCAAATCTTGAATGATGACCTTCGAAAAATCAATAAATGTAGACAAGTATAATTCAGGTTAACCTGCGTTCACTCGCTCCAGTTATTCTACCGTCTTTACTCGCGGGGTGTATAGAACACCCCAAACTTTTAACACGTGTAATTAATTATGAAAATAAAATTAAGTCAAATATGATACATATTTATAAAGGAAAAAATGTTTTTTGTAGTATAAAAATAAAATTATTAAATCCATTGCCTACAAATGAGATTAACATTAATTTAAAGTAAAACTACAAAATTTTTTTTCATTTTAAAATACTTATTTTTTGTATTTTTTTTTCAAAAAGCACAAGTAAAACGTATATACCAGTAAAAAACTTGCTTTGCAATTGATATCAAGGATAGTAGAAAGTAGAAACATATATTTTATTCATTTTTCAAACATTCATAGCAGACTGTAGTCATATGCTTTAAGCCCATATTTTTATTACATTGAAGATAAACAAAAATAAATTTTACAACTTTTACCTGTGGACAAAGAGTGCAACGTCCCTTTTTTGGTGGATTAATGCTCTTTTTAATATATTCTGTGTCAGAAAAGCTTTTTCTGAGTGTTTTGTTAAGGGTTAGGAGATCCGATCTCATATATCACTGTGGCTGCACAAGATCCATTCTGATATCCTCTAATAATCTTGAAAGTCTCATTTTTAAAGAACCGGATGATAGACAATGGAAGCATTAATTCCTGCAGTATTAAGTAGATGATAAAATATACGCAATGGCCAACGGTAACATATTGGGGTACATCATAAATACTGCACATTTCATCAGTGATATCAACACCGCCTGTATTAAAAAAAATTTCAATTTCAAGTTTCATCTTTCCAAATTTAGTCCAAAATTACGCAGCCATCGAATTTACTTATTTCATCTTGACAATCTGTTGATATAGTGTCTAATAGACGACGAAGTCACTGTTTCTCCATTTTCCCATGGGGTTTGTGTCATAATTTCTGGAAAAGCTTTTGAATTTTTTTTTCTTAACAAATTATATTTTACAATTATTCTACAGAATTATATTATTTTTGTACCATATTTATTGAAATTTTAAATAAAATATGCATGCGTATTAATATATTTAAAAACGGAAAGAGTTAAACGTACTCTTCCGTAGATGCTTCGAGTACGAAAACATAACTCAATCACTCGCGGGGTGTTCTCAAAAAACACCCCAGATAAACTTGTGAAGGTCGTTACATTCCAAACGTCCTAGCGAGATTGTTTTCAGGAAGACAGGAAGATTCAATGAGCTAAAAAGGGCAGTTACAGAAAACATCGTGGTTCTGCATAATCCTTTTAGAATCTTCGGAGGCTTTTCTTGTTGCTGGTGTGTTCTGTACACCGCAGCAACAAGAAAATCCTCCCAGGATTCTAAAAAGAATGCGCAGAACCACAATTTTTCTGCAGCTGCACATTTTAGGTCATTGAACCTTCAGGCCTGATACAATATCTCTTTCTATAACGATTGAAATGTAATGACCTTGAAAAGTTTATCTGGGAGGCTGAGAACTCCCGCGAGAAGTTGAGCATATGATTACAGTAGGATTAAAATATTATTTTTCTACTTTCTACTATCATTACTATCATTATCTCATTAATTATGAAGTATATTTATTACTGGCATATACGTTTTACTGGTTTATGAAAAAATATAAAATTATGTGTTTTAAAATGAAAGTTTTGTATGTTTAGTTTAAAATAATGTTAGTCTCATTTGTATGCAATAAATTTAATATTTTTATTTGTATAACACAAAAACATTTTGTACTTCATAAATATGTATCATAATGACTTAATTTTATTTTCATAACTAAATACGCGTGTTAAAATTTAGGGGTGTTCTCTACACCCCGCGAGTAAGCACGGTAGCAAAAACAGACGCGAGTAACTGCGAGTTAATGTGTAATAAGTATGGAAGTCTTAAGAATAACTAATGAAAATTAATTTACTATGTCAATTCTATTTAGTATGAATTTAAATTTTCTTTCTTCGCTTGAGTTTCCTCAGTTTTAGTATTTTAGTAGATTTTACGTAAAACTTAAACCTACACTTCTCACCAAACTTAACTGTGACTGAGCACCCATATTTTTTCGAGGTTCCTACCCCAACTACAAATCTACACCCTGCACCCTGGGCACTCTGACTGTGAACAGGAAATGCATTGGACGGTCGCAAGGTCTTTGTTTGCATAAAAATACTACCGTAGTTTAGACTGTAAGTTCTAAATTTTCATAGCAACTTCAAAGATTTAATTTTCATTTACTATTTCCATTTAACTATTCAAAATTAGCTGTAAGTATTTCAAAACTGTATTATTTTATAATATATTATTATTTTAGATAAATTATTTATAAATTTTATAAAAATTTATATATTTCATAGTATATTATTATTTTATATATCATTTTATATATTATATATTTTATATAATTATTTATATATATATTATTTTATATAAATTTTATATATTTTATAATATATTATTATTTTATATAAATTTTATATATTTTATAGTATATTATTATTTTATATATTATTTTATATAATTATTTATACATATTATTTTATATAAATTTTATAGATTTTATATAAATTATTAAACTGTATTATTTTATATAAACATATAAAAATTGTATTTTTTTCATCTGACTGTTATTTAAACATAAGCTATGGCTGAAAGATATTGTTCATAGTATAATCTCAGAAATTTTAGTTATTTAAAATCACTGGAAAAAAATAACAAAATGTACATTAAAAGTGTACATCAAAATAAATTACTGACAAAAGAAATTTTGCTGATTTAAAAAAAAAAAATTGAAACCATATATTTAACAACAGTTTCTTATAATAATCATCAAGGTGAAACACATTTTGTAATACTTGATAATTATAAGTTCATCTATATGCTGACGCAAATATCTTTAATGAATAGCAATTAACCAAATAATCATGCTTAAGCATGAAAAAAAATTTATGTCAATAAAATATAATTTTTTCACAACATGAAAGGGCTTCTTCGAAAGAGAATTTTTTTCTTTTAAGTGCTTAACTTGTTTTTAATAAATTTGAAATGAACTTTAAGAAAAAGGGTTGAGTTGGAAAAATATATTTATAAATGAAGTTAAAATATATTTGAGGCTAATTGATCTTTTTCAGCTTTTACAAACGATATTTTGAAATTAATTTTATTATTATTATTATTATTATTATTATTATTATTATTATTGATATTATTTATTTTTACGCAAAATGTTTATAGAATCATAAATCTGCGAGAGAACTGAAACTGCATAAAATGTTTTTGAATTTCAGAAAATAATCTTCATAAAATAAATGTCAATGCAAGTTAAAATGAATATTTTTACGGAGTTTTTAAAATAATTTTGTAACACATATTGTGATATATTTCAATCACAAATTACATTATACAATTATTTTAAAAACATTTACTTATGATAGCTTATAACTTTTTAATTAATCTTAATGTCTGTATTAGTATAAATGAATACAAATTGCATTCATATAAAATACATGTAGAAATCCTAATTTATTCTTTTTTTAAATGTAACTCCATACGCATAATAAAATAACATATATAGATAAAATTAAATAGTAAAATTTTTTTTAACAAATCAAAACGGCACCAAAAAATCAAATATATTTATTCATTATCTAGTTTAAAAAGATTTAAGGTGTTTTTTTGTTTCATAGTTTTTTTTCACTTACTCTCTTCAGGAAAATGTAATTAATAATTTTTAAGTTAGAAAACAAAACATCATTCGATTATTTTTTTGGCTGAATCTAAGTCTTGTGGCAATCTGATTAAGTTATCTAAGGGGAAAAAATATTTTTACATTTTTCATTTTACTTTCACTTTTGTGGATTTGCATAATTAAGTCAGACGATAATTTTTAATTTCGTTTTTTAACCCTAATTTTATTTGATGCGCAACATTTATCTTTTTTAAAAAAATCATTTAATTGTTTTCTGCCTTGAAACTATTTTTTAAAATCTCAGGGCTGTTAGACTTTGAAGAAAAAATTTAATTGAAATGCTTTTGAATTTTTCTTTTCTTCGGTTGCTAATACATTTTTTTTATTCGAAAGCTAATTGAATTACTTTTAATTAAATTTAGGGATAAACAAAATAAAGAACCTATCATTTGTTTTTAAGAAACAACATCTGTTTAGAACAATAGAAAACAGAAATATTTCTCAGGTAGTCATTTAATTCACGTTAGTTAATAATAAAATTTAAGCATATGTCTTGGCGAATTATATTCTGAAAAGAGTACCAGAGGTGTTTTAAAGCGGGATTCATAAAAATGATGGCATTTGTATTAGCATACACCTGAAAACATTTTTCTTATTATTTTAACAGTATGTTAATTTAACTTTAAAGTTATTTTGATAAAATGAAATTAAGCCACTCATAATTTGACTTATTCAAATTATTATTTCCTTACGAAATTTTATCAAGCATTATAGGGATTTCTGCTTTAAAGTCATCTTATATTAACTTCTTCCCTTATAATTTTTTTGAAAAAATTACAGAAAAACATCACGTGTTTTTATTTTATTATTATATACAAAGAAATGATACAAAACAAAATCTATAGGTTTTAAGGCAAATTTTTAATTTTTTTACTGTTGTTAAAGCATTTAGTTTTAATATTTTTTACTAAACCGAATTATCTCGGGCAAATGGGAAAAAAAGCTAAATATCAGTCCTTGTATGATATTTTTGAAACAAGGGATAGCACAAAGTGATACCTGACATTCTTTTCTCTGGTATCTTTTCTTACTGGCTTACCTGGAATCGATTTTACGGGAGCACAGAGTACAATGTCTCAATAATTCTACAATTGTCTTCAATAAGGCTGCAAAAAGAAGAATCACTTCCACTATTTTCAATGTCCACCTGTTCATAATCACTATCCGAAAAATCATCTCTTTCGCTATATTGCATCATCGTCATTATTTTACTTCTTTTTACAATGTATCTATCCTTCTTTATTCATTAATAATCCATAAGCCGCCATATAATATCTATAGAGAAAACACGTGACCACTCCCGCCAAAATAACCGCGAAATCAACAAAACTTGGAAAACTTCCAATTAAAAACTGAATAATGCCTTTCATTTCGTTCAGGTCAATTAAAACCGTGATAAAACAAATCGGAATGACAATTTTGCTTCACCCGAGTTTTCTCGGGATAATCAGGGAAGCTGTTAAAAATGAATGCATTAAAAATTTAAATTGTGAGAGAAACAAATTCCTGTAAAGCATCATCTATGTAATACAAGTGGAGAAAACATTATAACGAAGACAATTGCTTGGCTAAGAATAAGTCTTTACAGACGAAGGCGGATTGATAGAGATGGTAGAAGAACTTATAGGAATTGTGATAACTATTCAGATACAATGGTGACATCATGTCATAAATTTACAGTCCAGCTATTCCTGCTGCTGTATAAGAAATAGGGTTGTTGTTTTCGTTAACAAACTTCTTTGTTTCTAATATTAAACAGATTGACAGAAGAGTTATCTAGGCGGCCATGGTACTTTATTAATTTGACCCGTCTTAAACACGACATTATCATCATATCAATGTATTTCAAAAACATCACTACACAAGTATCTTACGGGTTTTAACAGGCCTCTTTGTGTAGAATAACAATTTCTTTACTGAAAGAAGTTAAACTCGACCCTCAATATTTCAAAAATTCAATCTGAGGCCAGATTATTTAGGGTACAGGTTTTTAATAAAGAAATAATCAAGTTTAGGGCAGGGATAGTACTGCAATTCACAATCGTAGGGTCCTTTGTTCATAGCCATCATTATGCTTCTTGTGAGGCGTTGATATATTTTTTTTAATTATAATGGGATGCAGATTCAGGTTTTACCATTGCAAACCAAGCACATTCCTCGAAAGATAGTATATATTTTTAGTGAGGCACCAGATAGGCAGATACCACTTGCCACAAGTAATTTTACGCCTAGATTCCTCCCCAGATGGAGGCACCTGAGCTCTGGTGATGCGAACCGCAATTTTTCTTTTTTTTTCTTCATTTCCCCCTCTGAATGACTTAATGGTTGTGGTTGATGTGTTGCATGACTCATTATAGTTTATAATTGTAAATGAACAGTACAAAAATAGAAAAGAAAAGGGGTTCTTCAATCTCAATTGGATGAAGTTGAAACGGATCAAGCAATTTAGAACTTACTCATGTATTACCCTGCTGAAACGTAAGGTTTCGCAGGACTCGAATATAGGGTAGAGCCACGGGTCGTGACACACCACAAATTTAAAATGTACTGTTCAAAGTGCCGTCAATGCGAACAAGAAGTGATCAAGACGTGTATTGAATAGTACGCCATACCAACATCCCAGGTGATTGGCCATCATGATGATGACGAATGCGCGCTGCCAATGTGCGTTCACGACGATGCTGCCAAACACGAATGCGTACATATTGATGTTGTAAACCTGGAATCAACTGAAAAAATGACGTCACGTCATCTGTGCGCTCAGGTTCATCGTTAATCGCACCATTGAAGACACTCCTGTCAGTGATGCAGCGTCAAAGGTAGTTGCGGCTATGCTCTATCCGCTGAGAGTTCATGCTGAAACTTTTTGTCTTGAGAATGACCCAAATTCTTGACTCAGGCCTCGTGAAGAAGCTGTACGACCCATTAAGACCATGCTGGTAACATGCTTGTCTTCTCTTCTGCTGGTAATAGGGGGGCGTGAGATCCAGCATGGCGTTCCATATTACCGTCCTGAACCGATCGATTCAATTTCCTGCAAATAGTCATTGGATCTCGACAGACGCGAATAGCAATACTGCGATGCGATAGACTGCAATTCTGGATCGCTACAATTCTACCTTTATCAAAGTCAGAACTGTGCTGGTACGCGTTTCTGTTTCTTACGCGAGGCATAACGACAAAGGGGTTCACCAGGCAACAATGTTGAAAGGCTGTTTGTGTATGAGAAACTCACTGAACAGTATCCTCATTTGAACACGTCAGCGTTTCTCAAACTGTGGCGCGAACCCCCCTTTGGAGGGGCGTGACAACTCTATGGGTGGGGGGCACGAGCATATTGAAAAGTTGAAAACAAAAAAAAATTGTTAATTTACTGAAAAGTACAAACAAAATACAATCTGACATAATAAAAAAATAAAATGCGTATTTACACTGACATGTTACACGTATAAATGTACCAGTGCTACTCAATGTATTTGATAATTAAATTAACAATATTAAGATAAGAACAAGTTTAATAATTACCAGTAACCCCATGGTATTGTCATATATAAAATTCTATAAAAAATTAACACTTATCTTGATAGTTTGTATGCTTTATATTTAATCCCTTAATTGCCGATTAAAAGTTTTGCGATTCACTTCCCAATTCCGACCGTTTCCCACTTAGGCATGCGTATGTGATGTATTGGGGGCGGGAAGGAATTAAGAAGCAAATAACCTGAAATAAGTAAATCCTTAACAAAGAATGGCCAGGTTCTTTTATTGTATTCCTAAGCGTTCGGAATAATTTTATGAATAGCACAGCACAGAAAAGATCGTACTTTGGAAAGACTGATACATACGTTTGGGGAAATAACAAATACTCAACTTTGGGAAATTTATAATACGCTAGAGCTAGTTATTTAATTAAAGATATTCAACTGTGTAAAATTAATTATATGCACTGTTCATTTAAAATAAATAGTTAAATCGTTTTCTAAGGTTTCATAACCATACAAAAAAATAAGACACCTTTTGACATTAACTACTTTTTCAGAACAAAAATGACAATCTTCGCAATCCGTTGGAAACACCGTCAGCTGTGAACGCAACTTCTTCTGTAAGACTATTATTTTTTCCCACTAAGATAATTATCATAAAACCCGTGCTGCTATATATCTTTTGAAGAGTGTATTTAAAAGAATAGTCTTGCGAAGCATCGTCAGAGTGTTCGTAAAAGTGATTATTTTATGTAATTTTAAAGTGAGTGGTATCTGTAATCACCATTGGTAGATACAGGATTAATGCAGCGTCTCTCAAACTGTGGGGAGCGCCCCCCTTGAGGAGCGTGATAACTCTACGAGATGGGCACGAACATATTAAAAAGTCAAAAACAAAATATTTAAATAAATTATTAATTTGCGGTGAATAGCAAACAAAATGCGTTCTGACATAATAAAAAATAAAATACAAATTTACATTGATGCAATACACTTATAAATGTATCAGTCTATACAATGTATTTTATAATTAAGTTAACAATACTAAATTAAGAACAAATTTGGCAATTACCAGTACACTTATGGGTTTGTATTGAAACTTATCTTGAGTTGGTACGGTTTGTAATTAATCCCTTAATTGCAGAATAAATGTTACGTGGTTCGCTTTTGAATTCCACCGTTTTCCACGTAGATGCTCATATGGGATGTTTTCTTTCAAAGGAGATGGAAGACGAAATGGGATAAATAAGCAGATCCTCTGAAATAAGTAAATTATTCGCAAACACTGTCAAAGTCATTTTATGTCATTCCAAAGCCTTTGGAATAATTTTATGGACAACAGTGCACAGAAAAGATCGTACTTCGGAAAAACGCATATATACGTCCAGAAAATTAATACTTTGGCCGAGCGACACGTTTATATACACCGAAAATATCGTATCGTATTTTTAATATCGTATTTTTAAATTCAATACATTGTTATTGTATAGAGGGAGGTGCAATGAAACTTATGATTAAATATTGGGTCGCGAATATTGAAAGTTTGAGAAGACCTGGGTTAATGTTCGGATGCAAAAGGTATTAGAAATCTGAAATAACACCATTCGTGTTGTTTTTGTTTTACTGCATTTGTTGATTGATTTATTAGTAATGACGTTTTTAGCAACAAGACGAAGTCTACGGGAGGCAAATCTCGTAATTTGGAACTACATTTATTTACCGAGGACAACAGTGCCAAGCAAGCTTTGGTTTCGGGAACAATTCAAAGGTTTTATACTGATGCCATTTATTCCTCTAACAATTATTCATCATGCTTAAAAATATTGTGTGGCATTCTCATAAAAATGTAGCTTCTTAAGCATATCTTATATACAAAAAATGTGCATAACTTAATTTTTAAAATATAATGCATCTTGGAATTTTAAACACTATTTATATCTTGAATTATATATACAATACAATAACCTCGTATTGATTTACTTAAGGTATCCGACTACATTCGGAGCCATGGTTTTAAAAAAGCTCAAAAATGTATAATGTTCATGATATTTAGTGTCACTTAGATTTAATTATATGTATAAAGTTGTTTTAAGGACATTTTGACATAAAACAATTATTTAAATAAAATATTTCGGAAAAAAATAACTTAAAATAACTTTTTTTTTCAAAATGTTCTCCTTTTGTGAAAAATGATTCTATTATAATAATATTTTGCCTGTATATAGTTCAGACTTCTGTACAGAAGCTCAACTATGATTTTTCAAAAAAATTCATTATTTTTTGAGTTAACACCAATTGAAATAATAATCAGCGTTTTTTTCTTAAAACTTATCCCCTCTGTTGCCGTAAAACATGGATAAACCCACTTCTAAGTTACATATTTCAAAAATTCTAGTTGAACCTCTGTATAGAGATTTGAGCTATATACAGGCAAAATATTATTGTAATTCAAGCATTTTTTACAAAATGAGAATATTTTGAAAATGGATAATTCTATGTTCGTTTTCTGTCAAAATATTGTACTTAAATATTTTTTTAGTTGTAATACTATTCTTAAAACAATTTTATATACATTTTCTAACCTAAGTGACACTAAATATCATAAATATTTTCCATTTATACGCTTTTGCAAAATCATGGTTCCGAACGTAGTTGGATATTTTAATGTTACAATATAAAGCAACATGAGGACTATTAGTGTTGGAACTTGTTGCTTTGAGCCCTATTCAAATGTATAACACCTTTGCTGGCCACACAATTCTCCAAATTTCACCAACCCGCCAACATAATGACTTTTTAGGCATGAAATATATCAGTATATTACGATTTTAGGCATGATATGTATCAACATGTATGAGTTTTTTCCCATTTACGGTCTGCAACAGGGGTATCGAACTCGCTTCATAAACGAAATGTTTTTCCGGCCAGTATATTGGCACACAATAATCAATAATAAAATACCAAGAATGTCTCTAGAAATAGGAAATGTAGTAGCAGTGAAGAGGTATCAAGTGCCGTGAGTTAAATATAATTTTTTTGCTTTTTATTATACCTATTTTAATGTTTTATTCAAAACAAACTTCCGTTTCTATGAATGCTGTTTTTTTTTTGCGACCCATCTAAAGTTAAATCGTGTTCGTCTGGTCCAAGTTAGCTTTTGAGTTGTAACCTTTGTCTACAAAGATAACAGGGTTTTTTTTTGGGGGAATAAAACTTCAACTTGCGTTTACCTCAATTTTCTACCTCCCCTGTTTTTTCCGGGAATAGGATGGATTATAAATATATCGCAATGCTATTTAATCATACCGCTATGGAACGGCCGCAATTAATTTGCATAAAGCTTTGCACAATTTTTTTTTCTAATATGTCATCAGTTATTCCTTTCATATATAAATGATTGTGATTTGAGATGAGGGATTATTATTATGAATGTTTCTTAAAATGATTGAATGTTGTTTTAATATGTTTAGTTTTGGAAATTTATCTGTTTGCTGAAAATGTAGATAATTTGTAATGTTTAAAGTTTTTCTGACATTGATTTAGGGATTCTTGAATCTCACTGTTAAAATAACAGTGAATATAATTTCATTATAATCTGCATCAGTTTTGAACTAACATATTGCTATTCACAATTTATTCTCCTCAGCCACACAACTAACGGGGCCAACACTTTTTCACAAACTTATTTTTTCATAATAGCTAACGCGGTGAATACATCTCTTATTTTGCGGATTTTATAAAATTAAATCTAAAATTATGTTAATCTGTTTAATGTTTTTAGTATGGAATTTATGTTGCTTTTTTTAATTTGTTTCTATGGAAGTGATTTAAATGATCATTTCCGAAAGACCGCATAAGTGTCTCGAGACTCAAAATAAAATAAAAACTTAATTTAAATTTAATGTTCAATTGTGTGCTTACTTACGTATTAGAAACTGCAATTAGTGTAGTTTACAGCCTAAAGAAGTAGCTCACTACACTAAAATTTAATCATTTTTTTTTTGTGTTTCTTAGGTTTATAATTTAAACACACATGATGTGTTATTTTATCAATACTTTTAATTGTTATGTTAATATTTATCACAAATCCTTTGAATTATATGTTTTTTTTTATAAATTATATAAAAAACGTTTATATAATCATAGGTATTAAATGCTAATAATTTATTACTTATTTTTACCTTTTTCGTACTTTATTGCATCATACTACGCAATAGTTATCCTTTTTATTGCTATATTTAACCGTATCCTTTAAACCAAATAAACAATTACAAGCAATAAGTTTTTTTTTTTTTCTAATTTAATTAATGTAATTTTGTTTTAACTGAATTTGATGTTATTATCATTAAGTATACCATACATGATAGAAATGTACACGTGGCTTATTTTTTAACTATTGTAAAGCATCTTTTAACATCGTATACTTTTTATGAATTCTTAGAAAAATTTGCAGGTAATTTCACTGTTACAGTATAGAAATCTACATACCCTTAGCCCAACCATGCATGTAATAACTCGCATATTATATCACCCGTTTTAAATCATTTTAAAACTTTTATACCATTACCATTTTGGAAGAGAGTTAGTTGACTTCTTTTTCAAAGCGGATGGTTTGAGCGCATAGTTGTTAAATGTTTGCATATTCAGAGAGTTCACTGCAGTTTTAAATTTAACTGTGCACTTAAAATGTAATTTTTATTATTTTGCATGGTATGTTTCGCAGAGGATGTAAAATAATAATAACTTGCAGGCATTCTACGATTCTTTCTGAAATGTGTGTCTGAAAAGAACTCTTTCATACATAAAGTTATAGAACAGAAAGATAATTCTTTCAAAATTGGTTAAAGGGAAATAAATTTGATTTCGTATTTTTAGATTGTTACAGCAAGTTTTAGATGAAATTGTGACTTAAGGTGATATTCTGCATAGTTGATAAACAATGCAACTTAGTGAAGTTTATTCAAAATATATTTAAATAATTCGAACCTATATTTTAATTCGAATAATATGAATTTACAAAAACATTGAATGCGTTAATGTACCTATATGCGGATTGAGGAGCGAGCAATCGAATCACCTAAGTGTCCCAATTTAATTTAATAGTATAACTATTTCAAGAACTGTTGAATCATTATTTTTGGTTAATACTTTTGATTGAAAAGTAAAGCTTGTGAGTCTACATACGAAGATCATAAGAATTTAAGAGCTAGGACTAGAGATGTTGAATTTAGAATATTTTTGTGTGAAATAATTAGCTGTTCAATTTAAGATTCGAGTACGCTATGGAAAATAAATATTAAACAATAAATAAGGAACTTTTGTTTTAGATATACCGTAAAATTCAGCGTGTAGCGCGTACATGTAAACACCAAAAATACGACAAAAATTTACGGTTGCGCGTTATACGCCGGGTATAAAATGACAGCTTTAAAGTAAAAAAAGACATAAGTGCAAAAAAACAAGAAAAAAACACAATCGGCTTCTTCATGTATCGAAATACCGTTTATTTAAAAGAAGTGATGTACCTTATGAATTCAAAGAGTTATAGTTCTAGAAGTATACTATTTTTTCCAAAACCTGTGATAATGCCTTGAATAAAGGACTTAAAAACAAAAGAGCATTTGCATAATTATATTTCATTTTTCTCTCAAAAAGGTGGCCGTGAGATATACAGCGAATATACCTAAAGGTTCAAAAACGTAGCTTGAACGTTTAGGTGCGCATTATACGCCTGATTTCACGGTAGGTTACAGTGGTGGGAATAAGTCCTGAACACACTCATTTTTTAGCGTAATTTTTATGTTTGACTTCATTTTCCGTTGTGAAATTATCGCACTATCTTAAATATTGTTATTGATTGTAATGTATTTTTTATGCTGATTTCAAAAATCTACTACTAGTTTTTTAATGACGAAAATATTTTTTGTAGTAAAGCTGCCTGAACACAATAATGTGAAATATGTGCAGAATAAAACAATATAGAATAACATAGGCAAAGAAAAGTAACACGAAAATTGACAAATACGGTATATTGAATAAGCATTTTGAAAACTACATTGTTGTCACATGCTAGAAAATCAATACTTTAATGGCCAGCCGTTTGCTTTAATTACAGGTCTACATCTTTTTGGCATGGAATGCACCAATTTCAAGAGAAGATCATTCGTTACAATATGGTTGAAGGAAACTATAAAAGCTTCAATTAATTCACTTTTGTTTGAAGGTTTTTTCTTTGAAATTTCATAACCAATTTTAAACCATAAACTCTCTATCGGATTAAGGTCGGGAAACTGTCCTAGCCAGTTCATTCTATTCACAGTATGGTCTTCCAACCATTTCTGAACTACCTTTGCACGATGGCAAGGGACGCTATCGTCCTGAAAAATCCATGACTGATTCCCCAAAAGGTCTCTCGCAGTTGGTAGCAATTTTTTTAGAGTATTTCAATGTAATCCATGGCTTTCCTTGTTCCGCTAACGATGTGAAGTCTTCCAACAACATGAGAAGACATGCAACTCCATACCATCACTTTTGTCGGGTACTTTACAGTGGGCTTCAGACACTAAGAGCTGAATAACTCATGAGTGCGTCGTCTTACATAGGCACTACTTTGGTTGCCAGAAATACAAAACTAACTCTCGTCACTAGATATTATTTTTTCCCAGTCTTTAATAGTCCATAATGAATGTTCCCTTGCCCACGTCAATCGCCTCTTGCGTTGAAATTCAGTCAGTAATGGTTTTGGGCGCGCTTTACAACCACGTAACCCAATTTCCAGCAGTCTTCCTCTAATAGTTCTTGGGCACACACATTTGATGTCAAAATCCATTGTTTCAAAATTTGCGAGGAATTAAGCTTTCTGTTTGAAAAAAATTACCTGTTTTCACGTAAAGATGTTTTTCTTGAACGTCCTGATCGCCCCCTGTCCGCAATAAAATTTGTTTTAGAAAATGTTTTCAAAGTTCTCACAACAGTAGAAAGGCCACATGGTACTTTAGCAGCAATTTGGCGCATAGAATAACCTTCTTCCTTCAAATGTATTATTTTGTACCTTTTATTCTCAGGCAGATATGAAAATTTAGCCATAATTCCAATATTTTCCACAAACGCACTTCAAATTGCTTTCAATACACTGTTTTCCATAAGCACACAACTGCCTTCAATACAATAAACCACGTTTCACCTTTTTCTTTCAACCCTTTATCGCTACTGCTCTCTGATTGGTTGAAATAATGGAGCATTTCATTGGGTAAAACACACTCACTCATTCTTACAGTGACCTTATGCTTTCTTGTCAAGGGTTTTTCAACATATCAATTAAACTCTTTACTTCAGATGAAATCTACAAACAGATTGGAAATCAGCATGAAAAAGTACATTAAAATCAATAACAATATTTAAGATAGTGCGATAACTTCATAACGAAAAAGGAAGTCAAACAGGAAAAATTATGCTCAAAAATGAGTGTGTTCAGGATTTTTTGCCACCACTGTAATTTTCCCTACGAACAACCCCCCATATATATATATATATATATATATATATATATATATATATATATATATATATATATATTATATATATACATTCTGTGTGTTAATAATACATTGTTAAAATTAATGCAAGAAATAATTTTTTGTTGCTTTTAGATAATTTAAATTTTGTTAAAGAAGTAATTAACATTTTCAAATATTAGCGCATTGCTTTAGTTTTAATTTTTTTTAAATAGATCAATTAATAGCTCATATTTAATATTAGAAATAGCATAAATTTTCTTTTTATTACTCTAAGTTCGGCAATTAAATAAAATACCTTTATATTAAATAATGTTTAACAAACATTTTTTTTCCTCTTTCATCCTTCCGAGCATAATAATATGATTGAAAACTATAACCAAATTTGATATTGAGCGTTAATTTCAAAGAGTTATTTTTAACTACAATAAAAACTTATCATTACAATTTTTAGTAACTGTTTATCATTTCTCCATAAGTGTCTTTTGTGTTTGCACAAAAGCATGAAGTTCACTACCTATATTTTATAATGATCTCTGAAAATGCATCAATAGATACTTCCTGGCATTGATGTGATAGCTTTTAAAATATCTGTTCGATAATTTCGAAAACTTTTTGGTAAGAAAATTGGATATTATCCATGAATATGAAAAATACATTTAAGATAATATAACACAAAAAGTATATTTTAATTTATTAAATATTAAAAAAAAAGTACACACAAAGTAAAATCCTTGATGAAATACTCTTACCTAATTAAAAGAAGATAATCTGTTTTTAAACTGAGGAATACAGGGAGAAATAGAATAGGTAATTCAGTGTAGTCCTATCAAATATTATTTAGATAATCCCCCCCCGCTTCTTAATAATGGCCCATTTATATGTAATCGTTAACAGAAACTGAATCAAAGACAAGAAAATAATGGCAAGTGTACTGCTTAAGTATTCAACAGTAAGTGGATTGTAACAAAACTGTGATATACATTCGAATTGACAGACTTTATACGTTTCTTATCAATTGGACTGATGTTCAATAATTTCTTTCTCGAATAATTAAAGCATTCTGTTAGTTGGTTATGGGCACGAGACCTTCAATTTTTGTGTACGCACATTGCTACATTTAAGTACGCAGAGGTCAATATACACAGCAAACAGCTTAAAATAAATTAAAATTCCCAGCATGCTTTTAAAATTCTACCAAACACCTAACATAACTTGCTACATTTTGAATCACTTCAATTTTTCATTGGATTTCTGGTGTTGGTCCAATTTTCTCCAAACTCGAATTTTGGAGATGATTCCAATTGCTTGTTCTTTTCACTATTGATACCGCATTTAAAAACCAATGACATTCAAAGCAACTATCAGGATATGTTTATGTGTCCTTGCAGATATGACGGACCTTTTCCGTGAACTTCTTCACATTTCCTGCTTACCTGCTTGGATTCATGGATACGTCGATTGATTGCGCTTTGGAAGACTTGAGTGCTGATGTTAATGCAAGACTGTTGTGGTGTTTTCGTCATTCTTTGTTGTACAAAAAATGTTTGTTAACCACAAAGAAACATCCGCCCACGTATGTATTGTCTTCCAGGGTGGTATACACTTCATGAATTATTAGTTTAGATTTGTTTTGTGTTTATTAATTCAAAGTTTACTGACATTACTTCATTGATAGTTTTATCTGCTGTTCTAGTATCCTGCACCCATTTTTACAGAAAATAACAAAAAAAAAAAAACCACCTAAATGTATTGAGTGTTGCACAAGAGTTTGTAACAGCTTCGACTTTAATCCACTAATGTGTCGATAATTTATTCAACAGAATAGCCGTTTAAGTATAAGAATCATGATATACATACTTGAATTACAGGTCTACTACTCACATAAAAAAACGAAAAACATAGCTAAACAAGTAATTCCCTTTTTTATCATTAGTTCTAATATTTGTTGACAAAACTTAAATTCAGAGGTAAGTGACATAGTAAAACACCATGATGACTACACTGCAAACGGATAAACTTAACCTAATAATTTTCTACTTATCTACGTTTCGAATATATTTGGTTTAGATTCTCATTTCTGAAGTTAAGATTAAGTAATTCTGAAAGAGATTGTAATAAGTATAACTAATATATCAGAAATTCATGGGCACTCTAGAATATGAGTATATTAATAAATTCTCAAAAAAATAAATAAAAACAGAATAAGCTTTACCATTACAAACCCCCATTTCATTCGTCGGCACAGACGCACACAAAACACAAAAGCGAACCGTGTAAAAAAATACAAAATCATAAATAATTGTGTTTTTTTTAGTTTATTCAAGTTTAAGGGTACACCGTATGATTCAATTGACATTTGTTTAGCCTAAATTATTATTTCTAGACTTTTCTCTAACCTCACAAAATTTGAAAGCTTTAAACTTTAAAAAATCGCAGAATAATGGTAGATTTTACGCTTGTATTTATTCACATTTCTATGGCATATCAAAATTTAAGCTGACATCTACGAAAGATAAAATAAGTAGTTTGTCTTCTTTTAAAATGATAAGGCTTTTTTTCTATTATGCCTAATGCTTTGCTTTTTACCTATTGCTAATAGTTCATGTAAAAGAAGTTGGTTTGCGTTTTTGTGAAAACTATACTTGTTTTTTTAAAATAATTGAACTCAGAATTTATACATTTTTTTAGGAATTTTCAATAATCATTCATAAAAATAAGTATTGTACGAATATCAAACATGCTATCACAAAACTCATGTCAACTTTTGTTATACATAGTTTGATGTATTTTTAAAACTAATTTCATGCTTGTACAGAATTTTTTGTGGGAGGAATAGCATTTTAAATTAATTTTACATTTTAATTACTATGTAAATAACTTCACAAATTTTTGTTTTTTTCTTTGAAAAATTACATTGCAGTTTTTTTTCTGAATTTTTGAGCACAAAATCTGTTTTACATAGTATACACATATATGAGGGCTACCGAAAAACCTTGAAAATCATTAAAATAAAATTTTTTGAATAAATCGTATCATGTCACCTTAAATGCATCAAGATACTTTAAAGCAGTTCTTCTCAAACTTCCAATGTTTGCGACCCAATATTCAATCATAATTTGCATCGCGCCCCCCTCCATAGAATAGCGATGTATTAAATTCAATAATACTATTACGTAAAAAATACAATACGACTTAAAACTCTTAAGCCCCAATCATATATAAATGTCTCACTCAGCCACTGTGTTTGTTGCCCTTAGACGTATATATACATCTTTCCAAGAAGTTATATCTTTTCTGTGAACTACTACCCATAAAATTATTCCGAAGGCTTTAGAAAGCAATAAAATGACCTTGACAGTATTTGCGAAGGATTCACTTATTTCAAAGGATTTGATTATTTATTCCTTTTCTACCACGTACCCCCTCAATACGCCACATACGCTTAACTACGTACTTAACGGGGGTATTGGAAAGCGAATCTCATAATTTTTAATCGGCATTTAAGAGATTAATTATAAACCGTACAAAAAACAAGATAAGTGTTAATGTTGGCATACAATTTTATGTATGGCAAATCCATAGGGTCACTGGTAATTATTAAACTTGTCCTTAACTTACTATTGTTAAGTTAATTATAAAATATATTGTGTGACTACTACAGTGTTTCTCAAACTTTCAATACTGGCGACCCAATTTTCAATCATAATTTTTATCGCCCCCCCAATACAACGATAATGTATTTAACGCAATAAAAATAAACTTTGACGCTAAAGCTACAATGCGATCTTAATTATAAACTGTGTATTAAATTTTGTTTATGTTACTTTTAAGTAATATATATATATTTTGAGAAAATTACTTAAAATACACACATATATTACTTACTTATTACTATGTTATATTTCTTTCTCTAATTTTTAAATTGGAACAGATCGCAAAATGATATATTTAATTAAGATTTATTTCCTTCAGCATCCATTGCGTGTGTCTGGGCAAGCATCGGACGTTTGCGCAAAACATGTAAAAATGCTTTTCCTCATACAATTCCAGTCAGTTTTGGCCGACTCGATACTTCTATAGCTACTGAATCTAACTTGAATGTACATTTTTTAAATTTCCACTTTAATTGTAATTCACGGTAATTAAGTATTTACGGCAGTAGATTAAAACAAAATCATACATACATTTTCAAGTCGTAAGCGAACATTCGACGATAATAAATGATCAACAAGTACACAGACGAGAATGTTTCCGAAAATTATATCAAAGAAATATTCTCAAAAATACTTAAATTTTGGATTTACCACTACTGAAGTAAATGATGGGGGGAAATGACCCAGCTCTTTATGTGTTAAAACTTACAAATCTAAAGAAAAACATGTGAAAGTTGTTTTTAAAAGCATGTAAAATCATTTAGCCATGTTGGCAAAGAATTTTAAAAAAGTATTGTTTTTATGAGGACAACTTGGTAGCAAGTTACGAGTGGATTAGAGATTTATTTCAAGATACTCCAGAAGGGCTATCAACTTCCGAAGAAGAAATCTTCATAGATTTCACATCTAGTGAAAAATTAAAAGGCGATTTTGTAATAAATCCCTCTTGAAATTTTGGGTAGAGGTGGATGATTAACTTTCTGAACAGAAAACAAAAGAACTTCGTATACTATTACCATTTTCAACATCCTATCTTTGTTAAACCGGATTTTCTGCGGCGGCTGTTTTGAAGACAAAATATAGATCTCAGCTCAACATAGAAAAATTACTCAAAGTGTCAATTTCTGATATTAAACCTTCCTTTGAAAAACTTTGCTCTACAAGACAAGCCCATGGAAGTCACTAATAATTATGAAACTTTTTCTTAATTTAGTATTAAGAAATTATTTATAAAATAAGTTCTTCAATACTGATGCATTAAACGTTTACTGGCTGAAACACCGGCTCTTCGCACGAGTTATATTTTTTTTTAAAAAATAAAACATTATTCTTGATATAATAGCTGAACTGTAAGGAGAGTAAAGCTGCGTGCACGACATTGTATTGAAAAATGTAAAATTATTTTTTATAGATAAATGCTATAATTGAAAATAACTGTTTAAAAGAACTGTAATTTTAAACCTCACACAGAATTAGCATTTAGAATTAATGTTAACTAATGAAAAAGAACATAAAATTCCGATGAATAATAATTGTGTTATTTTTTTAATATTTAAAGCGAAAAGACTTCAAAATGTTTTAACACGGGAGCAAGCGTGCATTTAATGCTAACGCTAATGGTAGTGCGGGGGGACTCAGTCACCCCAAACATTTGCTTATAATTATTTTTACTGCACACGATGCAAATCGGAATTCCAGTGAATAATTTAATTAGGAGAAAGTATACTTAGCGGCTTTCAAGGACTATTCAATTTTTCTTTGATAATTTGAGAAAAAATCCAATAAAACTGAAATAAAATGATTCAAAAGTGCATGCCCTTAATAAAGGATGCAAATCAGAGACACTTTTCACTAATGTTACAGAAATGTTATTTGCTGGCAAATCAGTCATATTTTGTTCAAGTTATTGTAGTTTTATTGATCTTTCATGATCGAGTGAGTGAATATTAACGTCGCACTGTTCAGCTACACGAGGGCTTTTGGAGACGGACCTCGTAATTTTGAACCATGGTCAATTGACGAGGACGACACTTAAGCTGTGTGGCCTCTTTTAATTACCACATCACTCCAAAAAGAGGACGTTTGAGCTCTCGACAGATTTAACGAGCATCTTTCCCCTACACGGCGGAGCTTTAGTGATACTGGGCTCGAACTCGTAACACATTTGGGGATCAACAAATTGAAGTTGAATTTTTTTCTTTCTTGTGTCTTTTTGATAAGGTGAACTGAACCTTGTGGTACACTTATGGCTTCATATTTTAATAGATAAAGTTATTTAGGAAGAATTTGAAAATTTTCCTTTCGTTTCATGTTCATCGCGTTTCTCAATCATGAATAATATTTATTCTTTCAAAAAGTTCTTCTTTTGTTTGATCAGTTTCAACTTCCTTCAATTGAGATCACAGATTACTCCACCGCTTCCGCGTTAAATGTGTATTTAGAAAAAAAATACGGATGTTCTAATAAATTATGACGTTTTTTTATTAAAAACAAATCTTGGCCAAATAATCCTTTAAATAAATCAATTATTTTCCAAATATCGTAAAACTCTCTATTATTTACAATTTCTCTCAGCGAAAAACAAACACATAAATAATAGAACGGAACTAATGTAGAACTATCCATACCAGTAAGTTTGAAGGTCAATCAAATGATCAGCAAATGCATTATGCTGCTTGGCTGAAAAGTGAATCATGTCTTTCTTTTCTTTCTACAACTAATATGTACAGTATTTCAATAATTGCAGTGATGGATTGTTTATTTTCTTAGAATTTTTCTCAGGGTCTGGATTTCGTTTTTTCCTTTTAACAAGTAATATTTTATGTTAAAACGTAATAAAAAAATCTCTCATTGAGGAAATACACCACATTCAACAAAATGTTTTTTCTTCTTTAATTAGGTTTCGAGATCAAAGATAGCTATTTGATGAAGGAAAAACGCCAGATGATAAACATAAATTATATCAGTGCTGTTGTGTATTTTTTAATGGAAGAAATTATTTTGTTTTACTTCTTTCCTGTTATTTTTTTAAACCTCTAAATTTTCGATATGCTCGCACTCCCTTGTAGGGTTATCGCACCCCCAGGGGGTACGCCCTACACTTTGAGAAACACTGGACTATTGATACATTTATAAGTGTATACATCGTAATTGTGAGTGTTATATTTTTTTTTATTATATCAGCATGTGTTTGTTTGTTTACTATTAGTAAGTTAATAATTTTTAAAAGAATTTTTTTCGACTTTTCAAGAGGTTCGCGCCACCCTTGCAGGGTTATGACGCCCCCCTAAAGGGGCGCGCCCCACACTTTGAAAAACACTGCTTTAAAAAATTTCATTTTTTGCATTGTAGTGATGAAAAAAAAATTGATATATGCTGTCGGTTCGATCCTGGCTGGAGTTGATAGATTTTATGGATGCAAGAATCGTAGGCATACATATCATATGATTATGTTGCATGCTAAAGATTCCTTGAGTATCATTTCGGACCTGGTACTATCAGCAAAATTTAGCTTTCGACGAAAGCTTCTGTTGCGCAAAGTAATCTAACTTTATTTATTTTATTTTACAAATGCCAGGCCATTGACCATCAGGTCATTAGGCAACTGGCTCTTCAATAAATTTTTGCAATGCAGTTAAGATCATTCAGTGCAGAGCACTCGTCCAAATGAGCGGCAGTCATGTCTTGTCCAGTGTCACACAAAACGCAGATAGGTGAAGTCACTAAATTAAAACGAAACAGATGAGCACAAAGGCAGTCATGTCCGGTTAAAAGTCTAAATTTAGCCACAGCAGCAGCACGAGGAGAACTTGGAATACCGTGGGATTTCTTACATAGTGTACTCCAAGGCTTACCACGAGCAACACGAGAAGCTGTAAGGCGAAATGATTCCCTAAAAATCCTTTTAATTTCCAGTTTGGCAGAATGAAGTGTCTGGTCTCTATGAAAGTTCTGAAGGATACCCGTTCCCTTTTTTGCCAAAAAGTCTGCCCTCTCATTTTCCCAAAGACCTCAGTGGGATGGTACCCACTGAAAGACGATCTTTCCTTTTATCTTTCCCAGGAGTTCTCTACAGTTCTGCACACGTAAACAATTATTCTCATTATAGTTGGACAAAGCCTGAAGGGCAGAAGTAGAATCTGAAAGAATTACAGCTCTTTCAATGGGGGAAGACGAACAGCAAGTTGCTGAAGGGCTATATGTATAGCTTCAACCTCACCATCAAAGTGAGTTGTCAAAGGGCCGGCGTGTAAATAGAAGGAGAAGGGGTGACTAAAAACACCATATGATATCTTGATGATAACTTGATATATGTTTTCATGTTTGTCCAAAAATGTGTAGGCATCACATATCGTCGGCCTGATTATCAGACTGCGTAACTACACCGGTATATATATAACTGATTTGATATAGAAGTGCAACGCGCCAAGCGCAGTTTGGCGTGATTCTTTTAATCATGCCAAGCAGCGGTGAAGTAAAACTCTCCATTTTATTTAGTCTACGACATGGCTCAGTGCGCGCTCCGATTTTAATTTATTCCTTCGATCAGTGTAATCAATATTTTTTTATTTCATAACAAAACTAAATTTCGAAGGGAGAGGTGGTAGCAAGATTTTAAAATAAAATAAATAAAACAGAGAGTAATATTAGTGTATTACACTGTCATTTTAGCGTCTATCTTGGCCAGCATAAACAACAAAACTTGGCCCCTAGCCTTACTGTATCAAATTAGCATACCAGATGTAGATACGCAATCTGATAATTAAACCAACGATATGTCGTATCCTATAATCCCCATACGGGAGTATAGGATCCGCACCCGTGATTTTTAAAATATTGCAGTTTTATTTTTTTTGTTCGAAATGTAGAACTAATATTTTTCAGAATATTCTATCTCATTCATTCATGCAGAATACTTTGTATCATCAGATTCTTCAGGAAACTGTCTTGAGAGGTTTATAGCATCACATTCTCTTTCAGATCCTAAAAACAGGGAAAACAGATTGAGGTTTGTGAGAGAAATGAAACTTGTTTTTGTGAATTAAATAAAAAAAAATTACAGTTCCTCGTAATACTTTTCAGTTTTATTCTGTATAGTATTTAAATTCCAAGCGTCATTATGTGTTCTTTGATTTTAGAAATAATAAAAGAAAATATACAAATGTTTTTTTTTTTTATTTCTAATTCTTTAAATTGTGTTCGTTTTGAATAATATTTCTCAGTTTAACATATTTATTATAAAACACGCAAACATTTATTTTTTTAAAAAAAATATAGTTATAAAAATTCATACATTTTGCTTGTTTTTGTGATTTTGAGGTACGTATAAATACTTTGTTAGGACATTTACTGATAATTAGCAGCTGAAATAAAGTGAATTGCTTTGACTTAAGGAAAGTTCATTCAGTGTTAATTAAACTGGTATAAAATAAATTTGTAAAAAAAAATACACCCTATTTAAAAGGAGGTGCTTAAGATAATTTTGCTTAAATAAAGAACCAAAGTGTGTGTGTGTGAAATTAAGCGAGTTTAAATTAATCAAACATTTCAATAATCAATTCTGTAGCACAGCTTTTCTCAAACTGGGGAGTGCGCCCCCAAGGGGGTCGGGATACTTTTACGAGGGGGACAGGAGCATATTGAATAATCGAAAACATAAGAATAATTAAAAAATATTGATTTACTGAAAGAAAACAAATAAAATAAAAAAATAAAGTACACATTTACACTGATATAATACACTTTTAATTGTATCAATGTATTTAATAGTTAATTTAACAATACTAAATTAAGGACAAAAAAAATAATTTCCAATGGCCCCATGGGTCTGTCATATATATAATTATGTACAATTTAAATACACTTATCTTTGCCATGAGTGGGGTTTATAATTATTCCCCTAACTGCTGAATTCAAGTTACGCGATTCGCTCTAAAACACCCTCATCTTCCGCGAAGGTGCGCGCATGGGATGTATTGGGGGAGGGAAAGAGAAAAGGAATAAAGAAATTATCCAATTCTCTATGAAATAAGTTAATTCATCGCAAGGTCCTTTTATTGCATTCCAAATTTATTGGAATAATTTTATGGGTAGCATTGCACAGAAAATATCGTACTTTGGAAAGACGTATATATACACCCCGGGAAACTAACGATTTAGCTGAGCGAGACGTTTACATACGCCGATGGCTTTTAAGGGTTAAAGTCGTATTGTATCTTAAGTGTCAAAGTGTATTATTGAATTAAATATATTGTTATTGTACGGAGGGGGTATTGCTTTGAAAATTATGTTTGAATATTGGGTCGCAGATATTGAAACTTAGAGAGAATCACTGCTATACCTTATAAAATACATTTTTAAACATGTTTCATGTTTTTTAGTCTAAATTCCTTTTACATTTAAAACCATGAATTATAATGAGTTTTTATATAGAAACCCATTTGTTTATTTTTCCCTAAGACAAACAGGTGATTTGATTTTTCGCCTTTATTATAAAACTGTACACTTTAATATTATAAACTATATTGAAAAATTTAACATTTGAAACGCTTAATAAAATAAAAAAGATAGCTTCAACTTATGGTTGTTTAAATTCTAACTCTTGCAGATTCAAAAGTATATTTTTATGTTTCTGATGTTGTTTCAAACTTAGACACAATAGATTCATGGATCTGAATTTAGAGAATACTAAATTTTCATCACTTCATCATTTAGTGACGCTGATATTAGTTAAATCTTTCGATTCTCGTAGGCTTCATGTCATCTTGGGTTTCAAGCTTGGCGATTACGTCCTTACTCAGACATCATACATGCCATTCAAAATTGTATTGTCTGCTGTCAACTAGCTTCTGGAAGTTTCTGATTACGAGAATAAAAAAACTAACAATCAAGCAAGGAATAAGACACGGAAGTTTATTCAACCCGGCGAAAGGCCACACTCCATGCTAACGCTAGTAATCATGCGGGGTGATGTGTGTGGAATCACTCCAATCTTTTTACAGTTTGTATTTAAAGAGAACTATATATTTTAATGGTAACTATTATCTGCAGATTAAAGGTTTGCAGCAAGGTTGCATGCTTAGCAACTGTCTTGCCAATTTGCATTTACATTATTTTGAAAACAGTTTCATTAATAATTCTGAATATTATATTTTTCTTTATATAGATGAAATAACCCTTTTTGACAAGCAAGACAATTTTAAACATAACAGTTATTTTATCCACAATATCTTAATTCAATGCAGACAAATAGTTACAACAATGAAGCAAATTTTCTTGATATGCATTTCAAGTTAAAGAAACTATGTTATAGTTACTAATATGTATGATAAAATAGAAGAAATTAATTTCACTATTATATATAAATAAAA
>BMAU01000048.1:0-127500 GCA_019973935.1 Trichonephila clavipes | reverse complement strand
TTTGAAATGTCTAATATAATGTCTTTCCAGTAGTAAAAATTGGGGAAATTAATTTTAACATCTTTTTTTTTACACCTGAGTGACCAAATTGTTCATGTACAGTTGTAATTAATTTTTCTCTCAAAGATAACGGTACTACAATTTTAATTAAATTATTTTTCTTAACTGTTAATACATCATTAATTTTTATATATTTTGGATCATTAATGTTCTTTGAATTTTGGTATTTAATAATTTCCTCAGTATTTAAAAAATGACAAATGGGTGATATATAATGGCATACAGGTTCCTCGACAACATGTCTGCTTCAACATTTAATTTACCTTTTATATAAACTATCGAATATTCATACTGAGAAAGTTTTAAACTCCACCGAAATAAACGTCCAGTTAAATGTTTTACACTTTTAAGCCATTGTAAAGCAGCATGATCAGTATGTATTGTGAATTTGGATCCGTGTAGGTAACGGTGGAATTTATCTAAGGCATCTATGATTGCTAAACACTCTTTTTCTGAAATTGTATAATTTTTTTCATGTTTAAGTAATTAACTCGAGTGATAAGCTATGGGGTAAAGTGTTCCATATGGGTGTTGTTTCAAGACTATGCCTATTGAATCCTGGATTGCGTCACAAAACACATGACATGGATATTGTGAGTTGTATAATTTATGTATAGGTTTTGATATTAAACGATTCTTTAACTTTTTGATAAGCTTCTTGACATTCATGTGACCAATTCCAAATTGCATCTTCTTTAAGTAATTTATTTAATGGTACTCTAAGTTTTGCATAATTTTTAATAAATTTTTGATAAACATTGATGGAACCAAGAAATCTTTGGAGTTCTTTCACATCTTTAGGTGGTGCTAATTTTCTTATTGTTTCAATATTTGGATTACTTGGGGAATAATGACCTTGTGTTATTTCATATCCTAAAAATTTTATTTTTTCCTGTGCAAACTGACATTTTGATTTTTTAAGTTTAATGTTTTCTTTTTTACAAATTTGAAATATTGTATCTAAATGAGTTAAATGCTCTTCCCAAGATTGTGAGAAAATTATTATATCATCAAAATAGTTTAAAGCAAAAGTTAACTGATATTTTTATAAAATTTGTCTTATAGTTCTTTGGAAAACAGCTGGGGAATTTTTCCAGCAAAAAGGAAGTCTTAACCATTCATAGAGTCCAAAATTAGTTGTGAAAGCCAGTTTCTCTGCGTCTTTTTCATGAATTTTAATGTGCCAATAACCACTTGTTAAGTCAAGCGTAGAGAAAAATTTAGCATGAGTTAAATTATCAATTACAAAGTCTATCAGAGATACAGGGGTGGAATCTTTTCGTGTGATTTCATTTAGTTTTCTATAATCGATACATAATCTTGATCTTTTCCCTTCATCCTTTTTGTATGCTAAAATTACCGGGGCAGCATATGGGCTATGGGAGGGTCTAATAAAACCTGCTTTTAACAATTCTTCTATCTGTGTTTGTATTTCTTTAGATTCATGTTGACTTTTTAATAAGGGAGTAAACTTATAGGAAGGTCTGAGATTAAATGAATTATTTGTGGCTCTAAATTGATACAACCTACATCATACTTATTTTGTGAAAATATGGTTTGAAATTTGTCAAGAAGTTGGGTTAAATCTTCCCATTACTCACTAGTTTGTTTTGGTACTGTGTCCTCAACATCCATAGCTGGGTTAAACAATCTTTTCAGATCAGCTTCAGGGCTGTCTGGTACTTGATCTAAATCTTTATTATTCTTAACGTTAATATTATCTCCATTATTTGCATTATAGTAGTTCATATTTTGATCATTATTAAGAGTTTTATAACATGTCCCATGATATGTTCTCAACTCACCAACGCACTTATTTACAAATTTAATATTACTTAAATTTTTACCACATTGAAAAATACACATGTTACGAATACTAATGTCAAGCTTAAATAAATGTAAATATTCAAGTCCTAAAATAATATAAGGCAATTTAGTATCAATTACAAACAAATCTATTTGCTTAGATATACATCCAATATTCATATTAACTTTAATTATACCTTTGGGATGAATAGTCCCACAAGTTTGATTTATTTTTACATTACTGTTTTTTAAAATTTTAATGTTTTTAATTGTTTAGATAAATTTATTGGAATTAATGACACATTGCCTCCTGTGTCAATTAGAGTACAAAAGTGCTTGGAACATACCATTGAATCAATAATTAGTTGTCATCCTTGCCACTGGTTATTTTCGTCATTTCTGGGCGAGTGATAAATTATGTCGATTCTGTTGTACAAACTGCCTAGGTTGACTGTTAAACTGTTGCCTCCCACTGAATCTCATCATGTGAGATTGATGTGGCTGTCCATGATTTCCTATTGATTGGAATGGGTTCCGTGGATCAGTTCCTCTGTGTACACTACCGTCGGCTTGGTTATACCATCGGGTATAACTTCCAGTCTCCACCTGTTTTCGGTCTGCTCTGTCCGGTGCTACTGCGATTAATTGTCGCATGGTTGAGATCCATTCGTAGGGTGTCGAAATCTTCTTGATAACTAAAAACTTTTGATATTGAATGGGACTGGATAATGTCATATGTTCCACAATGGAAATGTCATCATAATTTAGTTTCTTCCCCAACGAAAGTTTTTCCGTAAAAAAGGAAATTAATTCTTTAGTGTCGTTTAATTTTAGGTTGTGAAATTTTCGAGTATCCTCTTGTTTCGTCGCATCGAACATCGTCATTAATAATTATTTGCTTTCTTGGTAAGACTTTTCAAATAATTGGTTTTCATACCAAAATTTTAAATAGACTCCCGTGAGATATCTAGGAATATTTTGCTTCTTTCATTGTTCGTCTTTTTGATATTCCAAACATTGTTGATCAAAACAGTCAAGAAAACTTTTAAAACTGCTAAACTTATTAGTGTCAAATTCAGGAAAAAGAATTGTTTCAAAGTGTTGACTGGTGACTCCTGCCGGAAAGAGTCGTCCTCCATGGTTGTATCGTTTTCAATGTAGTCGCTCGTTCGAAAAAAAAATTGTTGAAGTTAATTCGTTTGGTTTCGTGGCGTATTTTGCTGTTCTTTAAGTAATCCTACCGGCTCTTGTCAGGCCCCAGGCCTGCTGGTAAAATGAGGAGGGCATCATCTTCTAAATACTTCTTTATTGCGCTTCCATCACATAAAATCTAACATGGCGGACCTTTTGCCGCGCAACCGGGTGGTACAAAAAACAACATCTCAGCGAGGAGACACCAGCCAAGCCTTTTTTAGTATGCGTTCGCCTTCGTCAGCGCTCGTTGCACCTTTTAACAGGCTTATTTACCCACAAATCCTTACACGATGGTAAACAGTTCACTCTTTTTTCATTTATTACTTCCTTAATTTTGAATCTAAACTTTTCAAACCTGACATATATATATATATATATATATATATATATATATATATATATATATATATATATATATATATATATATATAGTCAGGTCTCGTTTTATGCGGTAGATACGTTCTACCGAAAAACGCGTATAAAAAATCGCATTAAAAAGACATTACTTGAATGGAAAAACGTAGGGATACGTTCCTTAGTTTTCTAAAATCGCATAAAACCAAAACAACTAGTTAAAATTAGCTTAAAACCGCATAAAAAAATTGCAGAAATGAAAAGAAATAGGCTACATGATAAATTAATTCGAATGTCTGAAAGAAATTCATACAAAAGCTAAAAAAAAACTTGTATTCAAACCTTAATTCATTTTATTTTATGGAAAAGTAATACACAAAGTTTTACGTTTTTAATCATTATCGCTATCTGATAAGGGTTTGCACCGTTTGCGAAGTGGTTCCAAATCATCTTCATCATCAGAAGAGACTGTCTTTGCAATAGATATTTGCGGTAAATGCCCCGGATTTTCACAAACTCCATTCTGTAAAGCCGTCAGAAGGTAGCGTGAAAATAATACATCACAGCAAGGTTGTGGGAGTAAAAAAAAAATACTTTTAATTTTTTTCTACAATAGGATAATCGATTTAAGTTAGATTGTGAAGTTAATAGTTTCCGTGCCTAGCCAGTATGGTAGCCCCGTTTTGAAATCGCTCACTCCACAGCTTGTCTCGGTCCAGTCCGCAAGGCGTTGTTTCTCATTCGCGTTTTGGATTCCTGTTCAGCATCACAGAACAAAACTTTGGGATTCTCCTCTCCAAGTCCTAAAACGACCAGCCCTTGCCTTTTCGAGCTCCTTTCTCCTCTTTTTCTCGTTCTCCTTCCTTTTTCTCCCTTCTACCCGTTTTTTCAACCTTTTAAAACATCAGGGGCAGTCCATTTCTCCCCCCTCACGTCTTCTCATTGGTGGGCTCATATGAGTCGATCCTTGAACCTCAACTCATTAGAGCCCATTGGTCCATAATCCGCCAATCGTCCACTCACCCGGTTTCTTCACAAACCAGCAGGTGTCCAACACATGCTCCGACGGCCGAACCCCTTCGGCCCACTGTCGTCGTTTTACCGCCTTTGAGGACAATTCGCCATTGTGTATGTAAGGCGGCAGTACGCTGCCCCGGAAGCGATTTCGTCCACAGTAGAATGGTCAGACAATTGTTTGTCTAGTCTAATTGGCACCAAAGTCCAGACGCTAAATAAGCGATAATGAACCCCAGCTGCACGTGCACCCAAAACTCAGTCTAGTATTGTCCTGAAATAGTATTGTCTTGAAAGAGTGAAACTTGTTTCGAAAGGAGGACGTCACAATTCTCGTTCTGTGTAGCTCTTCCTTTTCTGACAATGTAATCAGTAATTAAACTTTGCGATGAGGATTCTTTTTTTTATATAGTTTACGATATCCAGACATGCAGTTCTGAGGCTCACGTTGTAATTTGGAGGCTCGTTCAGAATTGGGGTCATTAATAAGAAAATGATTTTCTAATTTACTGCAAAATTGAAGACCTTCTTGAATTAATTTTCCAGTGAGGGGAGTTGATTTTTCTTCCTCATCATTATCACCTTCTAGACCTACGACGCCGTGTACAGTTAGATCTAAAGTTAAATCAATAATATCATTGTCACTCTATGCATCATCCACAAGCAATTCATCTATATCATCGTGGCTGAAGTTATTAAAACCATCTCCTCCAATTTCATGTGCCAAATTAATTATTTCTTCTGATAGTGCCGATGTTTGAGTGGTTGTATTGTCTGTCACACATGCTGGCCAAATCTTTTTCCAACAGGCATTTAAAGTTCTAGGTCTTATTTGAGCAGAAGCAGATACAACATGAATTAAACAATCAAAAATAGAAAATTGTTTCCACACATCTTTTACTGTTAAGGACTCATTTTCTAGTTTATTCAAGATGAATTTGTACGTTGTCTTAATATAATATTTGTTAAAAGTTGCAATTATACCTTGATCTAATGGCTGAATAAGGCTTGTTGTATTGGGCGGAAGAAATACTAGTTGAACATTTGGATGTTCTAATTGTGGATGACTTGCTGCATTGTCAACAATTAATAAAACTTTAAAATCGAGAGATTTTTCCTTCATATAGGCTTCCACTTCTGATACGAAACAATTATTTAACCATTCTGTAAAAATAGATGTTGTCATCCAGGCTTTCGGGTTAGCCATCCAATGCACGGGCAGTTGTTTTAAATCTTTATCTTTAAGGGCGCGTGGTCTAAGAGATTTATTTATTAGGAGAGGTTTCAACATCCGATCTCCTGATGCATTGCTACAAAGTAATAAGGTGAATTTATCTTTACTCGATTTATGTCCACTTGCAGTTTTTTCATCCTTTGCGATGTAAGTACGGTTAAGCAATTTTTTCCAATAAAGTCCTGTTTCATCAGCGTTAAGTACTTGATCGGCAGAATAGTCCCCATCTTCAATAATTTTCGCTAGCTTCTCTGGAAATATTTTTGCTGTTCCTTCATCTGCTGTCGCACTCTCTCTCTCCCCCCTGTTATTATAATATTATGAAGTGCATTTCTTTTTAAGAACCCGGTTAGCCATCCTTTGCAAGCTGAAAATTCTTTTCCACCTTGGGAAGTGGAAGTTGACGGTTCTGACTGTTTCATTGACTTATAAAACTTAAGAGCTTTTTCTTGGATTAAATAATCATTTACAGGAATCCTTCTTTGAACTTGTTCCCCAATCCAAATTGCGATGGCTCTTTCCGTTCTGTTTAATAATACATCCCTTGTGTACGATGCAAATTTGGTGCTTAATTTTGTACCAGAAATGACCGTATTTCTTATTGCAGCTTCATTCTTTTTAATTGCTCTGACAGTAGATTCGCCTAAATTAAAATGTTTTCCAATAGCCGTAGATCCTTTTCCTTTTCCTAAGCGATCTAAAATTGCAATTTTCGTTTCCAACGAAATTGACTGTCTTTGATGTGTTTTTTTCTCCATTGGGCCAAATAAAACCTTAGAAAAGAAATTTTAAAAAATTACACTTACGATTTTCTAATGAAAAATAAAACATTACGACACTCACTTTAAATCCAGAAATCAAAATTAGTTGCTTATTATATTGCAACTTAAATTCGCCACTTATTAAAGTGAAACTTTTATAAAATTGAACGAGGCACCGCTAAGAGAAAATATAATTTCGAAATAATGATATCGTATCGGTATACTACTGAAATACTACTGAAATAACGAAGGCGAATCTAAGACTGTCGAGCTCCAAAAAGATACGGAAAAATTGAAGTATAAAAAATAATAATAATAACAAAAATCTAGAAATGTTTGGAATACAAACCGCACAACTTCAAAATCGCATAAAAACAATCCGCATAAAAAGAGACCTGACTGTATATATTCCTAAATAAAAGAATCTGAAAGCAACTTTACACATGGACAAAGTTAAATTTTGATATTTTAAGAAATCAATAACTTAACTCCCTTGTCATTGAAATTCCGTTTTTTTAACTACCCTTCCCTAAACAGCGATTAAAAGAACATTTAACATTTACAACGTTACTTAAAAACATTATCTTTAATATATTTTTATTAGAATATTTATTTCTTAGGATAGAATTGTTGAGAAATCTACCATCCTCCATTTCCCTTATTTCTGAAAAGTCCCGGATGTTTACCCCATGGCCTTACGGAAAAGCTATTAAGTGAAAAATTATGTCAGAGATAAGGATGTAATTGAATTTGCCTTGAGAAAACAGTGTTCAAACTTTCTGACGCACTTAAGATGATAAAACCATCCGTTTGGAGGGAAATTAAATTATAAAACTGTTTTGTTGCTCATATAATAGAAGAATTTCCAAACAGCGTACAACAAAGAATTTTAGAAATGAATTGAAAAGTGGATTTAAAATATTAAGAAGGATTAATTTCAAATTATGCTCCATACAATTAAACTAAGCGAAATATTACTTTCAAATCACTGACAAATGATCTTATATTGTATATTTGGAACAAATTTTAATATATTGATTTTTTTTTAACTCTCTGAATATTATTATGTCTTATTATCAAATTAAGTCCATATATGGGGGGACTCAAAAATTGTGCAAAATTTAAAAAATTCATAAAAAAGTAAGAAATGATGATAAAGAAGTACGATTTGTAGGAAAATGATATGAAAAATGGAATTTTTTGTTGCCACCACTAAATTCTATGTTTGAGCCTTTTTTTCCATTAAAAACTTGCAATATAGTGTAATTGATGCATACAGATCCTGTCGTAGTTCAAAGTAAGCACTAATTTTTATGGTGTGGTGGGAAAATTGGAGACGGAATACATAAATGTTTCATAAGACTCTGAACTCCAATATGTGCTATCGGCTTCGATTATATTCAATTAGATCCTCAATACTTTTGAAAGTTAACAACTGCACATGTTTAATTCTTTCGAGAGAATTGAGCATTTAAAGGATCTGATTTATTGCGCACTAGATTTCTCTTTATATTTTAACTATGGTGAAAGCGTATTAGTTTATTGGCCATCAGACTGTCATAATAATAGTTTCAAAATTTATTGTTTTTCTGTTTATTTTTATTTTCTTCATAATTACAACAGTAATTTGTGTTAAAAAACGCTTAAAAAGCAGATATTTTCTTTAGCAAACGCGATGACTCCTTTTAAACGAAAAATAATCATTTGTTCTTACTGATTTATTTTGAATATAGTAAGAAAAAATTATTCTTTTTCATTGTTATTGCAACCAGAGTTGTCGTACCATAAGAACATAAAACATAATACTATTGTGATACTATGAAAGCTATAATGATTAATTAAGAATAAAAATACCATTTATATTTGCTGTTATTTAAAAGATTCCTGTGCAACAGTTCAAGACCCTACACTAGTTTATGTAAGAGTATATTTATCGTTCGAGATTTGCCAGGAAGTATTTTATAAGTTTTTAGCCTATTTTATATATTTATCACTATAGTGAAAAGAGAGTATATTTTATTAAAATGAAATCATTTCCTTTCAAATTCATAATTTTTTAAATATAGTAAACATTTTTGTACTGTATATTCTGATATTATCAACGATAGTAAATAGTAATAAATTTTATATGGATTTTTAAATGAAATTAGGCGTAGCTGGGAAATTCCCTTGGCCCCATGCGTTCGTATACTCTTAGAACTTGCGTGCCTGGGGAAACTTTTCTTTCTCATTTTGCAATTCCTGAAGCCGTTACTAGTGAAGTGCATTATCCATTTAATGAATTTCTTCTCTGGAATTATTTTTTTCACAGATTTTTAAAAATGTGTTCGTATCTTCGCAAGATGAAGCGATACAATCATTTGAAACAATTCGACGTTAATTACAGAGCAAAGAATATAGCCTGATTGGGTGTTTGGTGCGTTACAAAGATGTAAGGCGTATTATGAGAGAAAACAGTAATTAAATTTAAGGACACGTGTTCTAATATATATTCGTTAAATTACTGGCAATAAAATAGGTATGTTTATGATTACTTGTAGTCATAAAAATAGAAAATTTCGATAAAATTATTTAATCGTATATTTTTAAAGTTTAAAATATGCTCCTGATCAATATGAGCTAATGATCCTATTCTATAACAGGCTAAAGATATTGCAATTTTTTCTCACTCAAAAACAGCCTACCAAGCAATTCTAAATGGAGGTGTGAAAGATAAAAACTGTTTTCTCCGATGGTAACCTGTACATGTTGACATTACAGACAATGGACATGTAGAGAAACTGACGAAAGAAGATAGAAATCTTAGGCATGACTATTTTGTCAACGCTTCCTTGTTATACGCAAATGCTGTCGCAATTTTTTTTAAATCGAAAGACAAATCAATTTCTGTAAAACCTATAATGTGTAATATAAGTATGGAGCATCTTATAACAAAGACTATTGATTGGTTAAATGCAGGTCATCACAAATTGATGAATATTGATAGGGATGTTAGAAGAACTTCAGGGAATTGTGATAACTGTTTAGATACAGAGCAAACACCTGTTCAAAGGTTTGACTGTACAGTTACTCTTGCTGCTCTACAAGAAATAGGGCACCGGCTTTCGTCAAAAAACCTCTATGTGGATAATGTTGCACAAAGTTGCAAAGTGTGGATAAAGTCATTCAGCCCATGATACTGTCTGATATGGTCATGCCATGGGTACGATATCCTCAATGGACAATGTCTGGACAAAGTTGCTTTCCTAGCTAAAATATTTTTGCTGCGTAATATATGTAAAATAAATAGATATTAATTTACATAAAATTTGTGAATAATTATTTTTTATAATAATGCATTGTCTTTAAAAATTATTTTTATGTGGTTTTTAAAGTATATATTGAAAAATAAAACCCTATTTAATATATTTTCCCCATAATGAAATTTTACTCGTGAGTTATTGGCTTTGCCAAATGAAGATTATGCTATATATCTATAAGAAAAACAGATTTCAAAATTAGAACGCACAATTTATCTTTATACGCGAGACTTCATTCTGAATACATTTAGAACAGACAAGAATCTTTTGAGTAAATTGAAGCTGAAATGTAAATTTTACGGGGAAGAAAACAAATCCATTTCCAGACATAAAGTTGTTAGAACGCATTTGAAATGCTTCTGAAGCAGCAACGCATAAGGAAGGATTTTAAAAAAAATGTTCCGAAAACGCATGTTGAAAATTAATTAAAAGCGCATCTAAAATATACGTTAATAGAGGTACTTCACATGATCGTGATGTAAGCTATTTTTTTCGTACTTAATTGATAAATGATGTTTTAATTAAACAGACAAAATTGACATGAATATATTCAGAAGATATAAGTATTTTTCTGGTATCCTTAATTTCTTGCTTAGTATTTCTTTCCAAGGTCATTGTAAATAGGAAAAAATAGATGGGGAAATCAAACGATTCATGTTATTAATATTAATGACATTCACCTATTTAAAATAAAATTTGTAATTCAGTTTGGATTCAAAGAACTATTTATATGATTAATTTTCATATGTTTAGTAATTTATTCTAGCGTGCATTTTTGTTAGTGGTTTGTCAATATGTTTTATGTTATGCTACATTTCTGCTATTATTTATTATCGTTTACTTCAGACAATATATTTTTTAAAGAATTTAATGGAAGGTAAAATATCGGAATCTTTTGTTTTCTTTTTTCTTTGTTGCGAGTGAATACATCGAAAAAATATGTTCATGCTTTTGTTTTGCCATATGAAAATAAAATTTTATGGACAGTGAATAACTTAATTATTTTTTACTATTCTGAATTAAATATAGTTAACATCAAAGCTTAAAAGAAAAAGATCATCCATAATATTGCATAAAAATTACAGAACCCGGAGAAATAAAATATTTGCTATGTATGAGGAAAGTAAGTAAGAAAGTAAGTTTCCCGATGTTTTCCCTTTTAAAGTAAACGTAATTAGCTGTGTCAATTGCACATGCGTAGCAGATCTATGACATATCAATCATATGCCAGACGGACAGGTCCCACCTCGTGCCAGTAGCGTGGTAGCAGTGGCCGAAATGGAAACTCTTATTCCTTATCCCGCCGCCTGCGAGGTTCGGTCGGTGATAAAGTTCTTAAATGCATAAAGCATTGTGTCTATTGATATTCATCGTCAGCTCTGTCAGTTCAATGGGCTAAACATCATGAATACGCTCGTGTAGGCAGTTTTCAGAGGGTCATCACAGTGTCCATGATGAAGACGGTTCACATACAGGCTCGATGCACAGCAGCTGTTTTGATGGAATTTGGCTGGGAGTTGTTTGACCAGCCCCCTACAGCTCTAATTTTACTCTCAGCGATTTTCAAGTTTTCTTGCGCCTCAAGAAATTCCTGTCTTCTGGTGAGCGTTTTGGCAACGATGAAGAGCTGAAGACGTCTGTATCACGCTAGTTCCATTCACAGGCGGTAGAGTACTACCACATATTGATACAAAAGTTGATTGCACGATTCGACAAATGATTCAATTATGGTGGTGGTTATGTTGAAAAATAGCCAAAACACATTGCTGTAGTTGTTGCCAATAAATATGTTCCTGAAAGTGTGAGTTATTTTTTAAAAAATAAGGAAGCCTACTTTCTCTGGGTGTGCTTCGTACATGTGATTGTTTGCTTTGACTATCCTAATCGTCTCAAACCAAAAACCTTTATTTTAATATAAAATGCTGATCTTATAAAATAATATTTTATAAAGCAAACTAATGTGTAGGGCTACCAATATCTGTTTCCTTATGTGGAAATGTGTTGATTCTTGGAATTTTTCAAAATAGTGTATATGGGTGTTTTTATTAGATCACATAATCACTGAAAAACACTTGTTTAAAAAAATAATAATGCCTATTTTTCAGGTAGATTTTTTAATAACATTATATGAGATAATCTATTACTTTACTGTTGTAATAAGGATATATATATATTTTTTTTTTTCAAATTTAAGCACTTCTAATAAAATGTTTTATTCTACATATTGTACATTTAGCTGTTTTTCAATATTTTAACACTAGAACGGCCGGTATTTCAAATACCCTTAAACGCTCACCGGGGTCGTTTTGACACCGTGATACAAAATACATAAAGTAATTGTTTTAATTAAATAATTGAAGAACTGCTATTCAGTGGGGTTTAGTTTTATGACTTTTTAAAAATTTGTCCATGTAATTATCATATGTTATGTCCTTTATATCATAAAAAAATTGGCGTTGATATTTTGTTTCATGAAGCTTGTTTCAGGTCACATTGGTCAAATTTATTCAACATATTCCTGAACCTAAAGCAATAAAATTGTTTAATTTTTTACCATAATTTAATGCAATTTACTTTTTACAAGTTACTCTTACTTAGTCTATGAACTGAATAAATATTGAAAAGCACTAAATATAAGTCTTTTTTAAAGACAAATGATGATAAAAAATTCATTTGTTTAAGTACGTATGCCATATAGAATTATACAGTTTAGATTTATTTTCACGCTTTGTTGATGACACTAATTTTTAATTAAATATTATTATATCTAAAGTAACAAAAATTATAAAAAACTTTGTCATGTTCGTCAAAGCATAATCAAACCATTTGCATTATATCTGGATTTATTGCCTAAAATATGTGAATAAAAAATATTAAAACAAAACTTGATTCAAAAAAATGAGACTAAGGCAGGGCAAAGTCAACCCCAGTTTCACAACAATAATGATGACAGTACAACTGATAATAAAAACTTAATTGGTGTCTTCAAAATAATATCCAACCATATTAAGCAATTTCCCAACTTATAGAATTTCTCCCTGCTCTTAAAACAACCAATGCATATAAACAGCAAGCTTTTCTCATTTAGAATAGCTTCTGGAAAATTAATTTTAAGTATAATTTTATTTCTAAATTTTTATAATTCTAAAATTTTCCACTTCTTTTTATTGTAGTATTTTTAATCCACCTATTTGCCCTCATCTGAATAGTTAAATTTTTTCTCCGAGTCGGGTAAATAACACAGCTTTCTTAACGAATAGCGACCCTTTACAATCAAGTTGTCGAAACAAAGTCTCTCTGGTATCATCCTATTGACTCCCGCCATAAGAAGCCACACCTCCTTCCACCCAACCAAGAATTCAATATACCAAGCTCAGGCACTTCCAGATAAGGAGTAGAGGGACTTGTCAGGATCCCAGTCACCAGAGAAGTCTAAGCTGTCTAAGACGAAACTTGCAAGTAATTTAATTGCAAGGAAATTCATCAAGGGAACAGGAAAAATGAAAAAAATAACAAATTGTACAAAAACTATCATCCACTTTTCTGTATATTTAAAAAAATTTTAATTTTTTTAATATTTTTTTCCAATTATCTTATAATAAACATGAGAAATTGATCCGAGATCTCTTTCAAACTTTTCATAAACATATCTAAAAATTACCATATAAATGTTTTCAATATTCACCAGACAAAACATGCCATGCCATTTCTATAATCTAGATGTGAAAGCCCAGATATTATTTATAAAGTGTCTTATGTGTGTAATGCGTGTACCGAAAAACCTCTTAAATGAATAACCAAAAAATATGCTTTTAAAGGGAAACAGGTAGACATACAAATAAGGATATACAAAAAATTTGTACTTCCCAATCAGTTAGCAAGAGGGTAACATCTGATTCCAATTCTCAAAGGAGCATTAATAACAATACTATACAATACTATGAGTGGGTGACAATACTATGAGTGGGTGAAAAAAAATATCCATTAAAAAAATGTATATGTATTTCAAGTAGACTTCCTGTTAAAATGTTGTAAATAAGAGATTTTGTAGGTTATTTATGACTCAGAATATGGCATGTTTTTTTTTTTTGATTATTATATGATAGTTTTTCATTTTAAGTAAAAGTGTTGCAATTTGTCAGTTAATTGATAGTTTAATGCAATCTGAGGTTATTTCCTTTGCTCGTAATTTAGGATGTATATGTATATTGGTTTTTTGTTTCCTGCATAAGATTCTTCTTTTAATTAAAAAAAAAGAAACTAAGAGTAGATTTATGATTTGAGAATAAAATTCTATGGTAATGTAGCTAAAGTATGTTGTTAATTGTGTTTTTTTTTTATTTTGAAAAAGGTTCTGCGTTCTGATTAGTAACAAATAACTGCGTATCATATAAGTTTTATTGTAAACATATTTCGTATTGTGTTTCTGGAATTTGAGTACTCTTAGAAAAAACGAGTAGAATTTTTCTTGCTTGTTAAATATATAGTACTAGGTCATTTAAGTGTTTGTAGTTAAATTTGTCAGAAGGTAATTTGGCATTAGGTTTAGCTTGGTTAAAAATGGCATTTCTCATTAGAAGTAAGAAAATTGACTTAATTCAATTAGCGCGGGACTTAGATGAGTCACCTGATCCGTCTATGTCTAAAATTGTTTTAAGGGATTTAATAATCTCTAGTAAATATTACAAGGAGGAAGAGGCAAAAGAGTTATTGGAAGTTATTACAGCCGAAAGATTAGAGACAGAACAGCAGCAAAAACTAAAACGACAAGAACAATTATCAATTGAAAAATTACGCTTGGAAATAGAATTATCTAGGAACGCTAATCAGAGTGCTACTCAAAATAATGGTCAGACCTCACGTGTAAAATCTTTAGATGAAATAGTTAAAATGGTTAGGCTGTTAACTGTAAAGGTACCCAATAAATCAGACGGGTGGGACTATTTCTTTTCTAGTCTTGAAAAGGCTTTCGCTAGTGAAATGGTTAGCGACGAGTTAAAACCGAAGGTTTTGTTATGCATGTTAGGAGACAAAGTGTCAAACTTATTAGTTAACCTAGGCGAAGAAGAATTAAAAGATTACGAATCTTTAAAACAGGTTGTGCTCAAGGAGTATGAACCTCACCAAAAATATGTTTAGAAAATTTTAGAAAGGCCAAACGTAACTCTGACGAAACTTTCTCTCAGTTCGCGTCCCGTTTAACATCGATGTGGTTATACTACTGTAAGTTAAGATGTGCGAATGATTTTGAGTCAGTTAATCAACTGATCGTAGCAGATAAAATGTTTGAAATGTTGGATTCTGAGACGGCGACTCATATTAGTGTGCTCCAAGGGGAAGAATGGTACAAACCCAGGGACTTGGGCAAACAATGTGATATATTTTACGCTTCCAAAGGGAAATCCTATCATGAACCTGAGAGAGATAAATGGAATGACAGTGAAAAGAGAAGTTCTAATGGTAGTTGGGGTAAACAGCCATTTGGGAAGAAAAAAAGTCAGATAATTTTTCTTCTAGGAAAAACTTTGATAAAGGTCAAGTAACTGAAATTAAAAAATTCGCTTGTTTCACCTGCGGATCAGATAAACATTTTGAGCGGGATTGTCCGAAAAACAAAGAGGTAGATAAAAATAGACTTAATGTGAATAAGGTGTCAACGGAAGGGACGGAATTGGTAGATGGGACGGTAGCTGCTAGAGTTGATTTGCTAGGTAAAGTCATTCCTAGACGGGCTCTATTGAAGACAAATTAAGTAAATTAGTGAAAACATCTATCAGTGTAGATGGGAAGTTAGTCCATGCGTTATTGGATTCTGGTACAGAAATTACTGTTATCAAGAAAGACTTAGTTCCTGGAATATCGGTTGAAGGAGCTTCCACGATTTATTTGAAAGGTATTTTCGGTCCAGCGGTTAAATGTCCTTTAGTATATGTTCCAATTGGTCTTGCTACCGGTGGCCAGGTTAATGTGGTGCACCAGCAAGTGTTATGTGCTTTGGCAGAGGTTTTGGTAGAAGACGTGTTGCTTCCACCAGAGGTTTTGGATATGTTGGGAGGAGCCCAGAGTGAAAAGAAGTCACTGGCTCAAAGCTCTCGGGACCTGAAGGTTGACTCATGAAATGTAGATGAAACCGAGGTTTCATCGGGTATTCTGCCAGAGAAAGCACAGGAGCACATTAAGAATTCTCAAAGGAATATTACTTCATGTCGGAATGAAGTGGGAACATTGGGTACTAAGGATGAGGAGATGACCGCTGAGATGGATAAAGGAATCATGGTGGCTGATAGTTTTCGTTCCGAACAGGAGTGTTGTGCCGAGTTAGCATTGGCTTGGAAGTATGCTAAGGAAGGCAAAGGAAACTACTATGAAGTAGATGGCTATCTATTTCGTAGGGATAAAATACTCGGGGAGAGTATTGGGCAGCTGGTAATTCCGAAGTGCAGAAGAACTGAGGTGTTGAGACTAGCGCATACTTCAGTGTTCAGTAGTCACATGGGTCCCAAGAAGACGCTTGAACGAATCAAGTATTCTTTATTTTGGGAGGGTTTAAGTTCCAATGTGAAGAAATTTTGTGAATCATGTAAAGAGTGTCAGCGCACTCGATCGGTTAGGATTAAAGACCGATCACCCATTACACCTGTGGCAAGGTCTGAATAGCCATTTCAGGTGGTGAATATGGATCTGATAGGTCCAATTGATCCGCCAAGCTCAAAGGGACATACATATATTTTATGTCTGGTTGATCAGCACACTAGGTGGGGCGAGGCTAGGCCGGTGACTAGTCTCAGTGCGAAGGTAACCCGTGAAGCTTTGTTAAACATATTTTCGAGTACCGAGATTTATCTTTTGTCGAAAAGGGAAGGTTTTGTAGAAAAGAAAAGCGCAGCATCGTGGGTCACGGTACTGGATTTTTGGAAGTGGTATTTCTGTCGTTCTCTCACGAAGGGGTATGCCGCGTGCGTTATGCCGTTTGACATTTACATGACTAAAAAAGTGAGGTTTAAGATTGAATACACTTCTTATGGATGTAATTTAACGGCTCAGGTTTTAAGAATGTTAGAGCAGTTTGTTGTATCTCGAATAGTCGACATAGACATTCTGATGCAGATTTGGAAAAATCGTGTAAAACAAATTAACTTTGTATTAGAATGGGTGAGATGGGTTGGGTCGGAAATTATACCGGCCAAAGGCAAATTAGAGCCATAGGAAAGTTTTTACTGTGGACTTAATATGGATTTAGTGAACTCATTGAGCATTCACATTCATGAGTTAATGAAATAAACATTGTATAGATTAAGATAAAAACTGTATGGTATATATTTAGTGTTTTTTTTTTTTTTTTTTTTGTATAATGTGTTTTCCATGTATCTGTTTGCAATCCCATTACAGTTTAGATCTTTCTGGGAACATAGTCACTTATTTCAATTGGGTGAACTATTCATATTATTTCATGTGTTTGTATTAAGGAACTTTCACTAGAACAATCATCAAGACTTTGGACTGTTGCAATTATTGTGTGTTCTGTTTGGGGATTTTCTGTGTCACGGTTTGTGAATTTTCTGTTCCTGGTGTCTGATATGGTAAAATCAGACACAAGGGGCAAATTTTACTCTTAGGTGTGGCGTGTAAGTAACAGCTGCCTGCACCTGGCAACAGGTCGAACGAGAGACGAGATAGAGAAAAGGATCTGGCAACGACGGGGGAGAAAAAGGTCGGAACGGGGGAGAAGAGAGAGGAGGGGAAGGAAAGCCGGGGTCTTGAAAAGTAGACACGGCTGAACGATGTATCGTAATCCTGTAACATCTCAATATGTTCTTGATTTTAAGAAATGTCCCATAGAAGGTATGGAATAAACAGTGGGACCAAATCCTGTCTGCAATTATTTTCTTGTCACAATTCGAACACGGTCGGAAAAGAACTCACGAGTTTACACATGGATTTTTCGTTCAGCTGAGTTATGTAAAAAGCTTATTTTTTTAATTTATACAATTCACGTAAAATAAACTCATTAAACATTTCTTTATCCTTCAGTCTGTATTTTTTTAATTTTTTAATTTACCCGTGCGAAGAAAGGGTATACCAGCTAGTAACTAATAAATTAGCATATCTTTCTTCAGAAAGAAACTAAACAAATGATTTTGTCCCCTCAAACAAGTTATTCAATTTTAATCAAGTATATCAATAACTATTAAACTGTGTTTACTATAAGGATAGTTACGTATTTTTGAAGATATTAAATTGCAATCACGTTGCAACCTAAGCAAACCATTTACACTCAAGGGAGTTAAAGCACGTAAATGCTTATTAAGGCAATTAAGTTTCTATCCAATTAAGTTGAAGTAAGTTTTACCAAGTAATTTTTCCTTACTTTCAAATGAATTAAGTTATTAACTCATGTGTAGAAAATAAAATTTACTTCATCGCGTTGTCATATAGCTATATAATTTTTTTTTAAAAAAAATTATGCACTTAATGCTTATGACACATTTTTTCTTAAATATCATTGTATTTTTATGCTTCAGGAATTTTCATCTAAATATGTACAATCGTATTTTTTTAAATATATTTAAATGCTTTAACTTTAAATTTATTAAACAGCTTATTTTATCTGTAAGTATCCAAACGTCTAAGGATCTTTACTGAAGAAAAGTAATTGAATAATGTGCAAAATATTTTCTGGTCCTAATCATTGACAATTGCTTTATAACTGTAGCATTAAGACATTTTTATAAAGTCTAAATCCAGTGTTATTTTCTAATTGTGCATTAATGATCCGAAAATTTTACTAAATATACCATAGGAAAAAGCAATAACTAAAAAAGACGTAAAATATAAGAAACTTTAAACTACTATACATTTTTCTATTAAAATAATTTCCGTACTTACGAACTATGTGATTTTTTTGTTTGTTACACTACTTTACATTAAAATTGCTACACCTGAAAGAAATGGGGGTAAAAAATGATATTTATTGTACAAATATATTATACTTAAAATAACAAGTCATTAAAAGTTCAAGAAACTTGTATTCTCAAAGATCCTGAGAAATCATTATCTTAAACTATCACCGCTGACAGTAATAACAGCACTTTTTCACTTGGGCATTGTATCAGAGATTGGATGACAGATACAGATGCACAAGCAGCTTCAACACGATGTCATAACTCATCAATCGTAGTGACAAGCGTTTGGTGACGAGCCAGCCATTCAGCAAATATGACCCAACCGTTCAGAATTGGCAAATATCTGGTCAATGTGCAGGCCAGCGCAACAGCTAAACATTCTCCGTATCAAGGAAGGTTCATACAATACCTGCAATATGCGGTCGTGCATTATCCTGTTGAAAAGGGAAATTTCGCAGGGCTCGAAAATAGAGTAGGGCCATTGGTCGTATTGTATCTGAAATATAACGTGCACTGGTTAAAGTGTCTTCAATACGTGCAAAGGGTTACTGAGACGAGTATCCAGTATTAACCCATATCATCACTCCAGAGGATGGGCCAGTATGACGATAACGAATGCACGCTGCAAATATGCGTTCATTACAATGCTGCCAAACACGGAAGTGTGACCATCTTGATGCTGTAAACAGAACCTGGATTTCTCTGAAAGAATGACACATTGCTACTCATACGTTCAGGTTCGTCGTTGATCACACCATTGCCGACACTCCTGCCTGTGATGCGGCATCAAGACTAGCCGCAGCCATGGTCTCCGAGCTGAGACTCAGTGTTGCTGTAAACGTAGTCGAACTGTTCGTGCAAACACCTATTGTTGTTTTGAAAACGGCCTCAATCTTGACTCAGGGCTCTTAAAGTGGCTGCAATATCCGTTAAGGTCATGCGGGTAACATACCTGTCTTCTCGGCTGCTAGTGATAAAAGGTCGTTGAGATCCTGCATGGTGTTCCATATTACCGTCCTGAACCCGTCGATTCCATATTCTGCTAACAGTTATTCGATCTCGACAGACGCGAGCAGCAATACTGCGATACGATAAACCACAATCCCGTTGCTCTACAATGCAACCTTTATCAAAGTCAGACATGGTGTCGGTACGACTTTCTGCTTCTTACATGAGACATCGCAGTAACTTTTCACTAGGCAAAAACGTTCAAATGCAATTTGTGTATGAGAAACCGGCTGAACAATTTCCTCATTTAAGCACATTGTAGGTGTTGCTACCGGCACCTGCTTTGTCTGAATGCCCTGAAAAAATAATCATTTGCATATCAGACTACATTCTTCCTGTCGTTTAAAATTACCTTTAGTAGCATGTCTTTTTTTTTGGTGTCGTGATTTTAATGTCCAGTAGTGTATATTTAAACTTCTATGACAAGTATTATAAAATTCAATAAAAATATACATTAATGCTAAATTATTTTTTAACAATAAATTTCAGAAACAATACTATTACATTTAAATGCAGATAGATCTACCTCCTTAAGAATTATTTTTTAACTATTTCACATATTATTATGTTCGTAATTGTTTCACAAACGTAATACAAATGTGTGACTTTTTATTACTTCCTAAGAAATAGTCAAATTTAAAATAATTTAAATTGATTTTTTATTATAATTTTCTCTTCCCAACCTAACTGAAACAGGTGATATACGGAAATTTAACAGCATCTTTTATTTTTTTTATTATAGCTCTAGATGTTAAAGCTATGCTCATGAATTAAAAATTAATCATTTTTTGAAAATAAGCGTATACTGCACCAATTTTTTGAAGAAATTTAATGAATTTTTATACTGGTAGGTATATATTATAGATTGCATTTTTAGTTTGTGAACCAAACAAATAAAAGAATAAAATAAGTTATAAATGTTATAAAATGTTAATGTTAAGAAATGTTATAAAAGAAGCAGTATAATTTTTGCAGGAACTATATTACAAAAAATAAATTTTAAAAAATCAAAATCAATCAACTGTCATACATATGCAGCTCCTTCGTCCGTTCAACATAACACCTTCAGGTATTTGTTGCTGTGACGTCTCATCTGATATCCTAATGCTGATATCTGCATGTAAATCACGTTTCTACTGATTTGCCTTTTTACTCTATTGGTCATAAAAAATCCTGATCAAAAATATCACGAATGTATGAGAAGAAATGAATTAATTGCTTAAGTTTTAACATTAGTGTATTTTCAAAACCATTACTGGTTGCTTGTTACTTTTTAATTAATCCAATTTATTGGATTCAGTAAAAAAATCCAGTAAAATTATTGTATCCAGTAAAAGTACCAGATTTGTATCCAGTTAAATGTGTTCCTACAATATCAATCCGTATAATTATCATTAGAAATTTTTAAACAAGAAGAAAATGCACACTGCTGGGCGTTAAGATTTACAACACAAAAAAGGAAGCGTACAATAAAAAATAAATTTGTTTTATTCATAGATCTTTAGAAGGTATGCAAAATGTTTGCATATCAATGGACAAACAAATTACGTATATTGACTGTGACACCTACAAATGCTACAAAAAAAGAAAAACAGAAGACGGCATTTAAGTATTTGTAACTCGTTTACGCATTATTAGTTTTCTTTGAAACTCTTCAGTATATGTCATTGAAATATACGGATTTCAATTGGGCACATTTCTCTGCTGTTCATTGAATGAATAATGTAAATCGTTCTCTTCCCTCCCTCCCCCCAAAATGTGATGCATGTATTAAATTTGATCAAGCACCACAATGCGGATTTGGATCTGTGGTTGTAAAATGAATTGTTTCACATACCTTCAATAACCGTAAAAATTATATACATATACTTACAAAGAAGGATCGCATTTTTATTAAAATAATTGTAACACAAGAAGTTGATTTATTGTGCAATAATCTATGAATTACTTTTACTTTTCCATGTCATCTGTATTGTAAGGGGACTATAGGAAAGTTATGCCTATTGTTGAGTATAAATTTTATGTACAACACGTGCATATGCGACTGCTTTTATGTATTAAATGTTGATATTGAAGCAAAAAGTAGCATGGAATTCAGTGCTTCTCAAACTTTTTATATTCGTGACCCAGTATTAAACCACAATATTTCCCGCCCACCCCCTCCATACAATAACAATGTATTGAATGCAATAATAACGTACTTTGATGATAATGATACTATTCTACTTTTACGTCTTAAGTGCCACCAGCGTATATAAACGTCTCGCTCAGCCATAGCTTCGATTGCTTAGGACGTATATATACGTCTTTTAGAAGTACAATATTGTCTGTGTTCAGGCATTCATAATATTCCGAAGGCTTTATAATGAAATAAAAGGAACTTGAGAGTGTTTGGGAAGGATTTACTTATTTTAGAGGATTTGATTATTTATTCCTTTCTTCTCCCTCTCCCCAATACATCACATACACTTGCCTACGCGTTAAACGCGCGTATTGGGAAGCATACGTGTTATTGGGAAACGAATAACATAATTTCCAATCGACATTTAAGGGATTAATTATAAACCATACAAATTATAAAGATAAATGTTACTTTATATAATTTTAAATATAACACGCCCATGAGGTACTGGTAATTGTCAAACATTCTTACCTTAGTATTGTTAAAATATTTTTTTAAAACTAAAATTACACAGTACTGGCATATTTAGTAGTGTATTATATCAGTGTAAATGTGCAGTTTGTTTTTATATTATGTCAGAATTTATTTTGTCTCTTAACTTTAAGTAAACTTATATTTTTTTATTTTAATCTTTAGTTTTTGACTTTTCAATATGCTCTTCCCCCCAGGGGGATGAACCCCACCTTATGAGAAACACAGATGTAATTGCAATTTAATCAAATTACTACTCATATCACCCAGATAGTGAAGTAAGATACATCACAAATCTTGCAATACGCTACGTTATTTAGATCCTTCATCTATAATACCGTTTGAAACGATATCCAATTTTCCTAAAAAAACAATTGAACATGTATAGCATGTACAATCAACATTCAATTATGATGTCTAAGAATTTTTGATGTAGTCGTTGTCTCTTACGGCCAAGGTTGGAATGTGGTCAAGTTTCGAAAATGCAACAAAAAATCCTAATATTTAACAATTCCTCATTGACACCTGGGGTGTATAATGGCATTCTATCATTCGATCTCAGTTAGGAACCCTTTTTAACAATCATCCACAAATAAATAGTCTCAAACATACACAATTTATTGCTGGTCGAGAATTCTGTCAACTTATGAGCCCAAACATCCAAAGCGTTTCCTTTCTTTGTCGAAATGTGTAGAATAATTTGTGCCAGCTTAAAAAACAACACAAAATACTGATTTCTTCTTCCTGAAATTGAATGGGTTAATTTTTTTTAATTTCTGCATGGTGTTGGTAATAATATTTAAAAAAAACCTTCCATATATAAGTATTTCTTCAAGCTTTTTAATGTGTTCTGCAATCTCTCTTTTTTAATGACATTAACACAAATTATTAATTACGTTCATACTAATATTTTTTAAAACTATTTGGAAATTGCCTCCAACGCTTTGATTAGGAGATTAATATAATAATCTTTTTAATGCCTATTGCACACAAAATGAAGCTTATACTTAATTTTTTTTTCATTCAATTAGAGGTTTATCGAGTAGTACATTTAGAACATAGAAAGTAGAAATTAATCTTGTGTGCAAAATAAAAGAAAATCGTTCAATTAAATCTTAATCCTTGTTATTATAGACCCATTGCTTTATATGTGTAATGCCATAAATTTAGAAACACAAAACTAAGGGTTTTTTTACTATCTATTTCTGTACCAATTATTTCATTTTAATCCTTAAGTCCCTTACAATATATGTATATGGTCACACTATCAATGATTTTTCATAGGATTATACATAATAATATTATTTCTGTCATTTACGAATCGATTTAAATTTTTAAAAAATCGCAGAATAGTTTACCTCTAAACTGTGTTATAAACTTTATCCCTTTAGGCATTTAATTAGCAATGATCATTTATTTTCTATTATAAGTACTACTCTTTCTCTATTTTTATTTATCTGACTTAAGTGTTATTGAAATATCAAGCAAGCGGAAAAATACCCAGAAGTTAAATTTCGAATCCAAGTTCACTTTTGACATTAAAGCTCATAATTAATTACCTTGAGAAATATTTGTGCCACAGGCTGCTTTAGCACAAAATTACGCAAAATAATACATTCTTAGCTAAAATGTTCACGTAATACCTTATGGAATATTTCATATATTTTTAAGCTAAGAATTATTTGTTGTGCAGTTAATTTTCTTCCACGATGAATGGTTGAACCTTTATTTGTCCCCTGAGGGTCTTTGAGCAAATAGTTTATAATCTGCATCTTCAGGGTCAACCAAAGTTTCAAACTTAAATGCTAAAGTAAATTTGTGCTGCTCTTAATACCTAAGGGATAAACACATGCATTATTACAAATAATTGACTTATTTTTTTCAATTTTACACTATTGTTCATTTGGAAAAGTTACAGTTAAAATAATTCATTCAACACGAGGTATCGGATTGACATTTATTTTTAAATATCCCTATTGCTATAACCATTTATATTGTAGATAAATATTACAAAGGGAAGGCACGAATAAGGAAATTCATTTAGGGTCGAGACTTGGTGTAATAGTAGTATTCCTTCAGGGTGTTCAACCCTCAATGTTATTCCACAGAATTGCCAATCAATTCAGAGAAAATAGCCTTCGAAATTCATGCTTAGCGATTATACAATTAAGTTTCGATTTCTTCCAATGATTCTGCATCTCGGCTGGTATATCGTCGGCATACTAAGCGCGAGGATAGGGTTCGATTAATAAATTAACTTTTTTTTTTCATTTCATTTAATTATCTTTAAAAAAAATATTTACAAAAGATTTATTTGATAATAAATAATATTTTATGTAATTACTTTGTATTTTATAAAGTAAAATAATTAAATAAATGTATTATTTAAATTATTTATTATTAAAATTATTTTTAATTAAAATATTTAAAATTATTAGCAATTAAATATTTAAAATTATTATCAATTAAAATATTTAAAATAATTATTAATTAAAATTATTAATAATAATTATTAATTAAAAATTATTTATAATAATTATTAATTAAAAAATTATTTATAATAATTAGTAATTAAAATTTTTATCAAGAACAATTATTACTTATTTGTTATTAAAATTATTATTAATTATTATTAATTAAGTGTAAAATTATTAATTTATTAAAATTATTAGTTTATTATTAAAATTATTAATTTATTTTTAAAATTAATATTTATTATTAAAATTAATATTTATTATTACAATTATTAATTTATTATTAAAATTAATATTTATTATTACAATTATTAATTTATTTTTAAAATTAATATTTATTATTCAATTTAATTTGTATTATTAAAATTATTATTTATTATTCAAATTAATATTTATTTTTAAAATTATTATTTATTTATTATTAAAGTTATTATTTATTTATTAATAAAAATATTATTTAATTATTATTAAAGTTATTATTTATTTATTAGTAAAATATTATTTAATTATTATTGAAATTATTTATTTATTTATTATTGGAATTATTTATTTATTTATTATTGAAATTAGTATTAATTTATTTTTAAAATTATTATTAAATTTATTATTATTTTAGTAAAATTATTACTTTTTTATTAAATTAGTATTTATTTATCATTGCAATTATTATTTATTTTTTACTAAAATTATTAATTCATTATTAAAAATATTATTTACTATTAAAATTATTTATATATTTTTGAACTTATTGTTTATTTATCATTGGGTTATTATTAATTTATTATTAAATTTATTATATTTTACTGAAATAAGTATTAATTTATTACTCGATTTATTATATATTATTGGCATTTTGTTATTAGTTTATTATTAAAATTACTTAACACTAGAACCGCGGCAGTTTTTGGTATACCTAAAACCGCGGGTGGGGTCAAAGTGACGCCAATTAATAAAAACCCGTGTTGTTATGCTTAAAGTACACTGTAATTATTTAGTAATGACATTTATTCATTTTTAACATTAAATTGTTATAATAAGTGATAAAAAATAATAAGATATTGCAATATGGAAATTTGTATACAGTTAATAAATTATAGAGACATTTTGAATAACAATACTTAGTTTCTTACCACTCGATATTTCATATACAGTTCATGCACATTTTGGTAACTTCTTTTTATATATTTTGTACACTGTCCACTTATCAGTTTTTTACAGTCAGAACAAGTTTCCACAGTTTTGTTTATACACAGGAAATCTTTGAAACGAACCCTTTTTCGCACATCTTCGCAGATTCTTCATTAGTATCCGCTTTTGTCTGTGTTGTACTTTATTGTACTTGCACTTTGTTTTGTGAATATACGCATTGCGAAACACTGCAATAAGTCGTTGAAAATATTCTCTCCTCGTAAGTTTTTTTACCAGTAACTTCTTTGCATAAAATCTATGAATTAATTCCTGAAAGGTCAAGAATACATTAGAATACATGAACTGGCCTCTTCCTTGATCCTGCCTATTCACGGAATAATCCCGTGTCATTTAGTCGGCAATCTTGTCACCAAATTTTGTTCAGTTATAAAATGATATTGTTTATGGAAGCTTTTTTGGGTGATTAATGACGATATCAAATGTGGGATGAAGGGAGCTCAATAATAAGAAATTTTGTTCTGGCTTTTCCCTGATAAACTGTAAAAGTTATATCATCATGCTCCAGTAACAATGTATCGCATAACAGCATCTTTACTTTTTTAACAAATTCAGATACTTCTTTCCGACTTCATTTCATAGTCCCAGTTAAACTAGTGTTCTTCGTTTTCAACATTTGGGGGCCGATTTAGCGTAATGAAAAACTTATATGTAGTGATATTCCTTGTTTTATATTCGAAAGGTTCTATCAAAGGCAAAGCGACGTATTCTGTGAGAAATAGGTTTACAGGACGTTCCACATATTTACACAGTTATAGAAAACATTTGAGCACATATTTACTATTAATACCAGTGGCAAGCCAGAACTTGATACCTAATTTATCTGATTTACTTGGCATATATTGCGTGAAACGATATCTAACTTTAGATGGAAACAGTTGTTCATTAATATTTATATATAGTACTGGGTTAGAGCAAAGAATTATCGAATTTTCAGTGAACTTCTTTCAAACTTCAGAATTAGAACATAATTTATCTGTATGAAGGCGTTCAGATCGTGTAGTTTATTTGTCGAATCGCAGAAATTTCATAAGTTCTCTGAATCTATCTCTCGCCATAGTATCGCAGAAAAAAGGTGGACCCCAAACAACAAAACACAGACTAGCAAGCTCTAGATTATTTGTACTGTATATACCTCGAGCATACAAAATTGATATAAAAGCATCTAGTGCGCCTAAAGTTGTTGTCCATTCATTTTTCCAAGTTGCCGGTGAGCTTCTTCCTCTGTACAATTTTTGATACGCCGAAGCATAGGCTCATCTATAAGTAGCCTCCCTGAACTAATTGAATAGCCATTTCAAGTTTTTCCGAAGTAGTCAGCGAGGTCCTTTTGTTGGCCACCCCTGCCCTAGAAAGAGGTCAGGGGGGGGCGCCACTTAGATCGAAGCTAGGAACTTTACTTTTACTTTTATTGGTAAGGGTACAAACTACCGGTTTCAGAGTGGTGGGGGGAAACATCTCTTCTTTCTTTTTTAGGGGTGAGTATTGCCAACGGAAGACGAAAAAGGACGAATCAGCGTTACGTTCCCGAGCGTGACATTCATTCAAATTCACCATCAAGCAAATTGGGCCAATAGAAGTTATCACTTCAAAAAATTGATCGATTAATCGAAACATATCTTCGCGCATAGTATGCAGACGATATACCAACCAGGCTATGGCATCGTTGAAATAAATTGAAACCCAATAGTATAAAAGCTAAGCAGGAATTTTGAAGTCTATTTTCTCCGAACTGTAATATTTCTGTGCTTCATAAGGCAATTCTGATTCCCCTACTCTTAAAACAGTAGTTCAACGTTTTTTCAAATTGTATATCCAATTAGTTCCAAGTGCCATTTTCTTTCAGAAATCTCATTATACTTCTATTTTCCTATTTTAGAATTCAAATAAAAAACTTTTTCAAATCTGTCTTTGTTTTTTCAGATCGAAAATTTGAAAAAAAAAAGTTACGTTTGCTTAAAGCACGCTATATCTCTCTCAAAAAAAACCTTTTAATAATATATGAACGTCCATTTCTAAATGAAAACTTTCTTTATTTATAAAATTGGTATATTAAACGTTGTATTTCAAAATTGAAAATATACTTAGATATAATTTCACAAATATGATTTTAATGATATTATCTATTGAATTAGCTAAATAATCTGATATTGAATGATATTTGATAAAATGTTATACACGCCAAGATATTCCCCTCTAGAGTAATTGAAAATAGTATTTATTTCAATTTAAATAGGTTATAATTATTGAGATTTAATAGAATTTACTCAAACAGTTTAGTTACATAGAAATGCATATAATTCATTCAAGAGAGAGAGAGAGAGAAATTTATTACAATAACTGCTTTTACAGGCAGAAAATCCAATCAGAAATGCTCTATACATTTTTCGGATCATTTGGAAAGAACGCTATGAGTATTTTGCTGATAAAAGAAGGGTAAGAGCGTTTCATAGATGCCCACACATCAGTGGTCAGGGCACCGTGGAGCGCTATGTCCTCAATACTTTAGACAGAGATACAAGGTAATTATCTATCAAATTCTTCGAGAAGATCTATGATTCAAACAACCAACCATACACACACACACATGCGGGTAGAAAACTCTTTGCATGGTAATACATTCCTCCATTCTTTATGGCTGATTTTAAATTTCTTGGCCAAACACAAACTTTCTCGTCCATCTTCTTGCTCTCCTGACGTATACCCATGTGGTAATTTGCTATTCCCGAGTTTTAAATACCACGGAATAAAGTCCAGTTTGAAAATTTTAAGCAATGTTTCTCGTATATTAAGCAATATCTTTCAATGTTGGAAACACTATTATTTACAACAATTAATTGGCCACTGAAAGAAATGCGTGCATGGCTACAGGGACTGGACCGAAAGAAACTTGTATAACTTTCTTTAAAAAATTTGAAATTATTTACATACAAAGCACTAAAAGGACTTTATTAAAACATAGCAAGGAATAAATAATGTATGCAGAAAAGTATTTGGCGATGAACAAAATATTAATAAAAGAGAATTAGTTTTATCACTAAAAACCTCATACATTGTTAGTACGTCCTTATTAAAAATAACTTAAGAAATATTACACATTTAGACAGATAATTTGGCTACTCATTAAACTGGTTGGACACTAGTTAAACTTAGTCAACGATATTTATGATACTATCTCTCCAGCATCCCCATTTACATGTATATCTATATATGTGTACATAGGTATTAACCTTGGGATTATATTATATTAACTATAAAATATAAATATATCTAAATAAAATAACACAGGGTTAGTTAAATTAATTCATCAGTTAGAGATTTATAAACAATATACTCTTCAGTAAACTCAAAAATTAATAAAAGAATACAACATGTATGATTTGAAAAAAAAATGGTAAAATCAATTAATTCTAGTTCATGAACAAAATAATGTATTTAGTGCAGTTTTCTTATTAAATGAGTATGAAAAAAATTAAAATTTATAATAAGTTCAAATGTGTTTAATTAAAGCAATTGTAAATTGTTTATACTCTTATGATATTGAATTTGAGATTTTAAATGATTCTTATAATCCCAGAAATACTCATACCAATACTTTTATTTTAAAAATTAACTTCTTCCAATTCTCTAAATATATCACATTACAATAGATAGACAATTCTTTAGACAATTTCATTTTGTACCGAAAAGCAAAAATAAAGTGAATTTTTTTTAAAAAATTTGAAATATAAATTATAAAATGTAATAATGTACATTATGTCAATATATCAATAAGATAAATTGCTTCCCAAGCATTGTTGCTCTAGAAATCTTGTCCAAGCCAGACATGACTCGTGTTTATTTAATGCATTCATCAAGAACGTATGAATCAATAAATTTAATTACTAATGTCAATTGTGGTTCTGCTGCCTTGTTTCAATAACACCCCGTTCTATTATTCATCTGTCTGTGTGTGTGACCCGGGAGAACTCTTGAATGAGCTTTCCAATTCTTGAGAGCAGTGGTTCCAATCAGAAGTAGTAATTAGTGAGATTAAATAAACTAAACTATGTGAAGTCTTAGTCTGTAAAGTTTGTGTATGCTAATAGAACTTTTTACTGAACACTAAACTTACTTTGTTAAAAGAATCACAGCTAGTGGAGACTAATGGCAAAAGTTCATCGAAATTATGAAAATGATTTAATTATATATTTATAAACAGCTTTTGTGTGCGAAAGATTAAACTTGTTTGAGCTACACGAAAACTTTATTCTTAATTTTAAAGTTCCTGAAAATTAAATGTCTTTCTTAAATAGTTCATATGACATCATAGACCCACGATAAATGCATTAATATGTCTCCGTTCAAATTTTTCATTCGTCTCACTGTTAACAACGTTAGCCTTTTTTCAGAAACTTATTTTAATTCCTGAGCGGTCAATTTTTTGTCCAAAATGCTTAAAAAAAAGGTAAACTTTTATTGACAATAACTAACCTACTACTACTTAGCTTCTTTTAAGTGTTCATATTGTTCTTAGACTTTTCAATAATTTTGTTACTTCATTTTAAACATGTTGCTAGAATGCCATGGAGAAAATCTTTGTTTTCACTTTATATGTTATTTTTTCTGTTTATATTGTAATGTTGTTTGAAACTTGTCTCATATGTTTCAATGCTAAGAATAATGTAGTTTTGGCAACTTCAATGTAAGAATTTCTTATCTTAAGGTGTTAATTTAACTAAGAGGAATATGATTTTATCTTTTGATACATTACTAATTGAACAGCAATTGGCCGAACTTTGTCTAAAATATCTTTTTTTTTAATTTTATTATTACAAAGTGCCGATTTTCAACCGAAGCCAAACAGTAGTTTTTAATTAGTAGATGGACTTAAGTAAAATAGTTATAATTTGTAATTGCTAGATTAACCTTCAAGTACAAGCCGTGTCAAATCAAATGACAGATGTCAGAGAGGAAGGATTCGTGAATTTGTGCTACAGAGTAAATAACTTTATAAGGTATCCGACTACGCTTGAAACCGCGATTTTGAAAAAGTGAATAAATGAGTACTTTTTAAAGATTCGAGTATATAAACATATAATGGTTTTTATAAAATTATTACAATAGAAACTATTTAAATACAATTTCTTGGTAAAGAATAAAGAGAAAATCTCCGATTTATTTTTTTAAAAAATATCATTTTGTTGAAAATGCATCGTTAAAAATAATGCGTTGACAATATATAAATAAGGTTTCTCTACAGAGCGTGTACTAGGATTTTGACATGTGTAATTTAGAAGAGGGTCTATTCATTTTGTAATGCTTCAGATTGAGGTAATTTAGAAAAAAAACACACATATAATTTCTTCAATTGATAATAAATCTTTAAAAAAATGAAAATTTTCTCAATTCTTCAGTTCAGGCCCTGTAGAGAAGTATTAGCTCTATATATCCAAACCATTATTAACCCGCGATCCCTCGTGTGGGTTGTTCTGTACAATCCAGCAACAGGAAAATGCTCCCAGAATTCCAAAAAGAATGTGCAGAACCCCGATTTTTTCTGTAGCTGCACATTTTAGGTCATTGAACCTCCAGGCATGATGTAATCACTCTCCCTCGGACGATCGGAATGTAACGGCATTCAAAAGTTTATTTGGGGTGCTGAAAACTCCCCGCGAGTAACTGCGTTATATTTTCGTACTCGGAGCATTCAAAATAGGATAAGTTTTACTCTTTCCGTTTACATTGTTTTCGAAATATATTAATATGCAAGGAATATTTTATTTAAAATTTCAATAATTGTAGCATAAAAATTATATAATTTTATAAAATAATTGTAATATATATATTTTTTTAAAATTTTTCAAAACATTTTCCAGAAATTATGACAAAAACTCCATGGGAAAGAGAGAAACAGCGATTTCGTTGTCTATAAGATACTGTATCAACAGATTGTCAAGATGAACTAAGTGAATTCAATGACTGTGTAATTTCAGAACCAAATGTGGAGAGATGAAACTTGAAATTGTAAGTTTTTTATAATATAGGTGGTGTTGATATTTTTGATGAAACGTGCAGTATATATGATGCATCGCGAATGTACAACCGTTGATCATTGCGAATTAGACGTTTAAGATAATTAGAGGAAATAAGAATTGATTGAGTACAGCCACAGTGGGATATTAGATCGGAACTCCCAAACCTTAACAAAACACTCCAAAGAAGCTTTACTGACACAGAATATATTAAAAAAAGCATTAATCCACCAAAAAATGGGCGTTGAACTGTTTGTCAACGAGTAAATGATGTAAAAACTATTTGTTTTTACCTTCAGTGTAAAAAAAGTATGTGCTTGAAGCATATGACTACAGTCTGCTCTGAATGTTTGAAAAATAAATAAAATATTTATTTTCTACTTTCTACTATCCTTGACATAAATTGCAAAGTAAGTTTTGTACTGGTACATGCGTTTTACTTGTGCTTTTTTGAAAAAAATATATAAAAATAATAATAATATAAGTATTTTAAAATGAAAATTTTGTAGGTTTAGTTTAAATTAATGTAATTCTCATTTGTAGGCAATGGATTCCGTTATTTTATTTTTATAATACATAAACATATTTTGCTTTATAAATATGTATCATATTTGACCTAATTTTATTTTCATAATTAATTACGCGTGTTAAAAGTTTGGGGGGTTCTCTACACCCCGCGAGTAACGACGGTAGAAAAACAGGCACGAGTGACCGTGGGTTAATATAGAATGATTTTCAATAAATTGAAACTCTGTAGAAAATATGTCATCTTTTCTTTATTTCTTGCATTTAAATAACGTTTTAGTGTTATAACACAATGTGGGGCAAATAAAAGTGCCCAGGTGAACAGAGTTCCAGTTTGCAAAGAAACACGGTAAAATGAGTTATTCACCATTTTCTCATTTCAGATTTTAAAGTTGACCACTATTCATCTATTGGCATCTTTGGGCTCTGGTCAGCAAGTTTCGTAAGGCAGATTGAAAATGGACAGATGCAATTGCCTTAAACTTAAGGTATCTGACTACCTTAAAATCGTAAATATTTTTAAAAACGGACACATTTTTGTATTATTTATTTCATAGAACATTCTATTAGCTTCATAAACATGGCAATGTTTTTATTTTCCATTTGCTAGAAAAAAACTACAGGCGTTTTAGTGAAAGCAGATGTCATAACTTTACATACGATGTCAAACTTTAAAATGCGCTTTCCTCGAATTGTGTTTTTTTCTAAAATCACAAACGGAGACAGTGATTGCTGAAAAAATGTTTTAAAATAATTTCCTGAAATATTTTGTGTATGTCCTGTATAACATTAGAAGTCTTTTAAACTTCAGATTTATCAATCACTGTTTTATTACAAAATTTACAGATCTTTATGTGAATATAATCACTGTTTTTTTAAGCAAATTCATATAACAACTAAGATATATAAAGTGCTCCAGTTTTTGTAGAAATTAAAATATATCTTATCCTGAAGGTTACATCAAGAAGGAAAAGCAAAGTAATACAACAAAATTGAAAAAAATGAGAATTTGTCCATTTACTATTTGTACAGAGCGGGCCCCGTTCATGTAATATTTTGTGAATTTTTACCTATTTTTCCTATTTTAGTAGTAATAATTTGTTTCTGAATTCTTAATTTTAGTATTTTTTTTTCTTAAATGTACTAAATAAATCAAATCTCCATATATCCATTATTCTAAAAGAAGTTGCCGCAAGTAGACTATGAAGATTGTTACACGATACACTTGTGACGTCTAACTGTTTTTTTCTTTAACAATTACTTTGAGTTCTTTGGGCCAGAATTAAATGCAACTCTTTTCCAACCAAATCCAAGAAACAAGATGTGAAAAAGAAATGCAAATAAACCGACTTTAAATGTACAATCTTAGAGTAAGCGGTATGGCAATGTAAATGAATGTTAGATAATTGATTTGCGTTGTGGCAGTTGATGATTATTGCAGTTCGTGATGTAAGATTGCTTAAGTTCTACTTGCCGTGGATAAACACACACATATTGGTGTTCAACTAGAAGTTAACCGTCAAGCTGCATTCCATTGCAGATAAAGACAAGTATCATTACGGAATAATATAAGGTAGGATTGATTACACTTTATTAGGGCCGTGGGTAGCCTAGTGGTTAGAGCATCGGACTCCAGACCGGAAGGCCTGGGTTCGATGCTCGATGTCACCAAATACCCTCCGAGTGCACACGGAGTACGTGCTCGTTAAATCAGTGGGTCCGTAGTCTTGTGGGCTTATTCACTAGCGCAGGATCTGGAGAATATTTCCCTCCCCTTCAGTTCACTTGCAGAAATTGTGGAGGTGGAGATAGAGGTCGTGTCGCCATCTATCGTCCCTTCGGGGAAGTTTCACTGAGCTTAAATCGCACTTTCACCTGTATGGTGCTCAAGGCCAACGACAGGCGTACCTCTTGCCCATGCCACGATGAATTTCGTGGGCCTCGTTCTGACTACGTCAGACAGGTGGCATTAGCAACAACAACAACAACACTTTATTAGAATTGAGGATTTAGTATTGCGATTATTGAGATTGGTTTGAATTAGAATTGATCAAATTATAAATATAAATATATATATTGTGTGTTGCGTATTGCATCATCGTAGGTTCTCTCATAATAATTATTATAATTATATTTGTTAAAAGTTTAAGTTGAATATCTTAATAAAGTCGTATTAAGATAATGTTTGATCCTAGATGTTTCGCTAACCCTACACATCTAGCTCACGCTGATACTTCGAGGGATCTACTTCTAAGGGGAGGTACATCACAATGGCGCCCAACTAGGTTTAATTTATATGACCCCGAGATGAGAAACGCGAGAGGATTTAATGTTTGGCCAGAAGTATACTTTTCTGGGTCGGAGAACGTCACCGAATTTTTAGAGGGTATAGGTAACCAAATTAAATTACTTGAAATACCCAGTGACTTATCATGTGCTTATATAAAAGGTCATCTCCTGGGTAGAGCCCTAAATTGGTACAAAATATTCGGATCGATGTTAGTGCATAATACCGCCACGAACTTCGCACAGCTGAAAGCAGCATTGCCGAAATCATTCACTGCCATCCAAAATAGGAAGGATTTAGAGACACGTTTTTACGCGTCTCAACAAAGACAGAACCAGGAGCCGACAGATTTTGCTTACGATTTGCTTAAGTTAAACAAGAAATTAGAACTGAGGATGTCTGAGAGAGCACTTGTAGATCATATTTTCGTTAGACTTGAGCCTCAAGTACAGGATTACGGGAGGTGCGTAATCCACAAACCACGATCCAATTATTAAAAGTATTAGCTAAGTTTGAGGAAAGATATTCGTGCAAGGCAACATTGGGTTCGAGAAATAGTAATAACGTGGAAGGACGAGGTTAAAATGAGCGTAAGATATCTAATGTTGGTAATAATCGAGGAAATTGGAGAAATTCTGAAGTGGTACATTGACCAAATAATGGTAGAAATTATTATATGGGTAACTATCAGAACAACCGTCAACGAAATCAGTGGTTCGAGAGCAGTAATAGGTTTCAAAACAATGATCGCAGATTTAGCGATAGGGGATACCAATTTAGAAATCGAGGTCAAAAAGACGATTTTAGTAGAGGGGACCAAAGAAATAGGGGTTCGAGTGAAAATTTTAGTCGAGGCAGTAGAAAGCAAATGGGACGCTTGGATGTTTTGAAAGTGAGTTATATTAAAGGTGATCAGACGCAGTCGATAAATCAGTCTCCGATTAAACTTTCAGCAATGTGTATGTCTCCGGTAGAACTCCCGTATGTTCCTATTTTATTAGACGAAACTTTTACGATAGCGTTATGGGACACAGGAGCAGAGAAGTCATTTATATCGGAAGGACATACCAAAAATATTTTTTTTATAAACAAGTAAAGAAATCGAGTACTCAGGTGATCACGGCGCAAGGAGCTAAATGTCGAAATATGGGAGTTGTGGAATTAAATATTGGAATTAGGATTTCATAAAACCTTGGTTGTTCCATGTGTTAGCAGATTTGGAATACCCATGTATTCTTGGGATAGACTTCATAGGTGGATCAAAGATCATTTTAGACTTTGATCGAAAATCTTTAGCGATTCCAGATTCGCAGATTAATAAAGTGGGTAAAACGGTTGAAATAGAAAAAAGTAGTAATAGATCTTTCTAAGACAAAATTAGAAGAAAAACAGAAACGGGAATTACAAGATTTGTTTAATAGTTTTCAAGGTATGTTTTCAGATAAACCAGGGCTTACGCATGTTTTATATCATTAGATTGACACGGGAGCTAACCCACCGGTTGTTTTCCGGTCGTACAAATATGATAGGGTTAAACAAGAGTTTCTCGATTATCACGTTGACAAAATGTTGAAAGAGGGAACTATAATTCCCTATTAATCCCCGTATGCGTCACCAGTGGTGTTAGGTAGAAAGAATAATGGGTTACACCGCCGGATAATCCGGAAGCATATAGATTTGCTGTTGATTATCGGAAACAAAATGCAATCACGAAGTACCCTAGGTATCCTTTACCCTTAGCAGATGATTTAATAATGAACATACCCCACACAGGCATAATGTCTGCCCTGGACCTGCAGTCGGGATATTTTCAGATGGCTGTGAACCCTAGTGATGTAGTTAAAACCGCATTTGTCACAAAAAATGGTACATACGCCTTCTGCAGAATGCCATTTAGTTTGTCAGGGGTAGCTTTTATTTTCAGAAAGCAATAGATATAATTCTCAAACCCGTGATAGGCAAGTTTGTGAATATCTATATAGACGATGTATTTATATCATCTCCATCATTCACTCAACATGTTGAACATTTGAAAGAAGTTTTTCGATTAGTACATTAGGCGGGGTTAATGTTAAATAAAGATAAGTGTAAATTTGGTTGTGAAGAGTTAAAATATTTGGGTTTAATTAATAATAAGGAGAGAATTAAAATGGATGAAACAAAAGTTCAAGCTGTAGTTGAAATGAAACCTCCGCAAAACTCCAAAATTTTAGGAAATTTTTAGGAATGTCCTAATGGTACGCAGAATTTACTAAGAATAATGCCGATATTTGCGAACCTCTTTATAATCTTAAGCAAAAATTAAAGATATTTATTTGGTCGATTGAGGCGCTGAAAGCATTCGACGTGGTCAAGGCGGCTATAACAAAAGCTCCAGTTTTAAAATTTCCAGATTTCCAAACACCTTTTGAATTATTTACGGATGCAAGCTCAATAGGGGTAGGAGCGGTTCTAAACCAAGAACAGAGACCAGTAGTATTTGTTTCTCGTACGCTTAGTGCTGCGGAGAGGAATTACACGGTAACAGAGAGAGAATGTTTAGCAGTGGTTTGGGCTCTGTATAAATTCAGAACATATTTAGGTTCTTTGCCGATTAAGGTTATTACAGATCACGCTGCGTTAACACATTTAACGACTGGTAAAAATTTGTCAAATAAAATGATCAGATAGGCATTAAAATTAACAGAATTTAATATAGAATGGGAGCATCGTCCTGGAACTCAGAATATAATAGCTGACGTTTTGAAGAGAAACCCAATTGAAACTATAATAGGAGAGAAAGTTAATTGTGCAATAATCAGAGATTTGGTGCTTTCGTCACGAGATCAGTTAATAGAAGAACAAAAACCAGACCCAGAATTAGGTCATATCTATAGATATCTAGAAAACCCAGAAGATAGCTCGGTTAATGCGGCAATATGTGAGAATTGGCTCCGCGATTTTAGGCTAGTAGAAGGCTTGTTCTTTTATGCGAAATATGCAACGTCATTAGGAGAAATGCGAGTATACATTCCCCAAAATCTTTAAGGAATGAAATTATGAGAGAATTTCATGACAAGCCATTAGCAGGTCATTTCGGACGTTTTTAAAACTTATCATAAAATAAGGGATGCTTGTTATTTCCCGTATATGAGAAAATGTATTGATCAATATGTCTCTGCATGCTATATGTGCCAAATTAATAATAATAAAAACGCGTTACCAGCTGGTCGGTTAATACCAATTGTATCAAATTATTCAAATGAAATAGTTAGGTTAGATTTCTTAGATCCCCGTGTCGAGAGTAAGACGCAACCGATATGTATTAGTAATTACGGATCATTTCAGCAAGTGTACTGAAATCATACTCTTTAAAAAAGCCTCTGCTCGAGTTATAGCAGATAATTTTTTTCATAATTATATATCGTGTTCTGGAGCTCCAATAAAATTAATTAGTGATAACGGTATCCAATTTATTTAAGATATTTTTGAGAATTTAAGTGAAAGATTAGGCATAAGGCATGTGTGTATTGTTTATAGACCTCAAGCAAATAGAACAGAACGCGTAAATCGCGATCTGGTGCAAATTATGTCAATGAGCAACATGACACATGTGACCAATTCTTACGTGAGTTTGCGTATGCTATTCGTACGGCTGTAAACGAAACACTGGGGAAAACCCCTGCGGAATTATTTTTAGGTAGAAATTTGATTACGCCTTTTCAGAAATTAGTGATGGTATCAGACGGAACGGAATTTGCAGTAAGAGATATTGAAAGATTGTTTCAGGAGGCTAGACAAAACACAAAAACTAAGCATGAAAAATAGAAGAAATATTATAATAGACGTAGGCGTGATGTGCAAATTAAGGTGGATGATTGGGTTTTGGTAGCAACACATCCTTTAAGTTCGGCAACAAGAAAAGTGGTAGCTAAGTTTAAACCAAAATTTGAAGGTCCGTATAGAGTATTAGATGTTAAGAATAACAACGTAGTGGTATGGAAAGCGGGAAAAAGGTTAACGATTAATGTAGATCAGGTTCGAATATATCCTCATAGGAAATGTGACGAGACGGAGATAGGAACTGGTAATTCGGATAACGGTAGTTTGCGCGATGAATCAAGTGGTTTTGACAGAGTACAACGGAGATCAAATGAGTCGCGAGATGGTAAAAAGAAAGGGTCAGAAGTAAAGCGTGAGTTGGAGGAAAAAGGGTTAAGTTTTAGAAATAATCAAGGTGAGAAACACACAAATAAGAACAATAAGTGCGGACCACTTATCAGATTAGTACCTAGTTCTTCATCTGAGAAAGGTAGAATGATTAAAAAAAGTAAAAATGAAAAGTTAGGATATAAAATATCTAATTAATCTAGGTCTGGAGGACCAGAAAGGAAGGTTCAGAAGGGATAAGAGCATAGAGGAAATAAAAGAGGATTGTCATCAAATAATTCTAACAGTGTGTTGTCAAGATTAAGAAAGAAAAACCGAAGGGAAGACACGCCCACCCCAAGAAGCAACAATCTGAGACCAAGAAAGGGCGAAAGAGAGGAGAGTCCCGACTAACCATAGAGAGGAAGACATAACAAGGAGGACCAGTTCGATCCAGAAAAGGCAGATAAAGAATCTATAGCCTATACATCGAAGAGCGAACAGGATCAAGCAACAAGAATCCCAGACGGGGAGGTGATCCACAATGGCAAGACCAGGAAAGGAGACGAACGTGTACAAAGAAATCCTTGTCACTAGAGGTCTTGGTAGGAAACGCCAACTACAAGTAAAAAGAACCAGGTTGTATCGTTTCTTTTTATATTCTTTCGAACAAGTGGTCGGAAGAATTTTTGCAACTAAGACAAGTCAACGGTCGGATAAACAAAATTTTAGAAGCCAAGCAAAAGTGGACACTAAAATGTGTGTGTTTTTCTATAAAAGAAAAAAAAATCTTTTGTCTTGTAAAATTTTTGTATAATTCTGGAGAAAACAACTGTAAAAATGCATTTGTTTACTTCTGTTAATGACTTCGCTAAGATGCGACAATTCATTTGGTTCTTTGTTTTGTTTATTAAAAAAATGTTTGTAATTGTATAGTATATATATGTTGTTATATTGTGTCATATTAAGGAACATCTGGTTTTCGGAAACGCGGCGTAGATATCATACTAACATAACATTTAACCAGCGCTAAGCGATTTGAGGGGAAGTTTTTGAAAGAACCAGATGAAAAATATGTATAGAAATTAGTTACAAATTAAAAGTGATATGTACTATATGAAAATTGTGAAATATAATCATAATGTGTAAAACTTTGCTTTTTTTCAAATCACTTAAGAGATTTTTGTTTCAGGGTGACAGACCCTGAAGTCTATCTTTCTACAAAGAACAGAGCTAATGTTTCATGACGGATATGAGAAACCGTAAAGAAGAAAAATTGTTAAAATTTAAGTAAACATTTAGGTAGAATTAAGTTAGTTAAAAGACGTGTTTAACTATAATTTACTATAATTTATACAGAAAAAACGAGAAATATATAATATTATATATTATATATTTATATTCCACTTAAGTCATATATGGTTTTTCCCCGGCTCTGTTACCCAAATGGGACACGTCTATTTATTCTGTACATGTGATAATATACCGTAATTAAAATGCATGACTATGAATGTTAGTCTATTTAATTAAGTAAAATTTATTGAAGCTGTGGAAATTCAAATTAAGGAGAAATATTAAAAACTTAACTTGAGATGAATAGTGAAAATTACAATTTAAGTTAAGCATTGGAAATTAACGGTTAGAGTAAAATTTATGCTCGTAATTTCTTAAAGGCCATGGCCCTAATGCATTAAGACCCTCGAAAAAAATCACAATTTGTTTCTTGGAGGGGATTGTGACGTCTTATGCGTCTTTTCTTTAACAAGTCCTTTGGGTTCTTTGAACCAGAATTAATGGCAACTCTTTTCCAACCAAATCCAAGAAACGAGATGTGAAGAAGAAATGCAAATAAACCGATTTTAAATATAGAATCTTAGAGTAAGCGGTATGGCAATGTAAAGGAATGTTAGACAATTGATATGAGTTGTGGCAGTTGATGATTATTACACATATTGGTGTTCGACTAGAAGTTAACAGTCAAGCTGCATACCATTGCAGATAAATACAAGTAGTATTACGGAATAATATAAGGTAGGATTGATTACACTTTATTAGAATTCAGGATTAAGCGGTTCGATTATTGAGATTGGTTTCAATTAGAATTGATCAAATTATATATATAAATATATATATTGTGTGTTGCGTATTGCGTCATCGTAGATTCTCTCATATTAATTATTATAATTATATTTGTTAAAAGTTTAAGTTGAATATCTTAATAAAGTCATATTAAGATAATGTTTGATCCTAGTTCTTTCGCTAATCCTACATCTCTAGCTCACGCTGATACTTCGAGGGATGTACTTCCAAGGGGAGGTACATCACACACTTTATACTTACTTGCTGGTTCCCCACAATTCATATTTGCACATTGACAGATCGGGTGACCCTTGTGTCGTGATAGATCTTAGATAAGCTTGAACTTTGCTGACAAGTTGTCAGACATGTAGATTGTATAAAAGTGATCTTTAGCTTAGCGTGTTGCTTAGGCAGTTGCACCACCCTGTTGGAAAAAATTCTAGGCCTTTTCCTCATCAGTTAATATTGCAAAAAATAAAATGATTAACTCATACCTACTCATACCTACACAGCCCGCACTTGCCTCTGAACCGGTTTCAATTACTGGTGTGTGGGTAACATTCACGTTCAATCAAGTACCTCTTGTCCGGGTTTATTTTATTTACTACACCCTGTTTTATTAAAATAATTTTATACGCATTTTAAAGTTTAAATTATTCTAAATATTGAAACCATTATTATCTTTTGCACTTTTTCTAAATCACGGTTAAGACCCCATTTGAAAAATCTGGAATATTTTTTTACTATGTTATAATGGAGCAAATAGAAAGTATACCGTTTAAAGTTTTATCAACATAATTAGATATTAAGCGATTATATACGGTGTAAGAATAAGTGGTGTAATAACCATAATACGATTTAAAAACACACTTTCTTAAAAAAACAAATACTTCATGTGGAATGAGAAATAATTAATATACAGTTTTACGTAGATTCCAAGGAATTCCAAGCATTAATGGTAATTCACTTCAAAAAGCAATTATCTTAATTGCAAATCTTTATATAAATTACCATTATCAACAGAGTAAGTGCACTTTTAGAAATAAAATGCTTGTTTAAACACGTTTTCTCTGTTAACTGATATTTAGTACATTGCAACGATTCCCACTGCATCTGAAGTTAGAACATTTTATTGAAATTATGATCGGGCCTCTTAAGAACAAACATATTTTGCCCCAGAGAAAACGGTTATCCCTTTATGGTTGTAAAGAATGTTATGCTAATATTGTTTAAAATGAAATTGTCAACTGGGCCAAATGGATCACTATAATTATATTTTTAATTATAAATTTTATTGAAGTTATCTTACAATTTTCTTAAGAATAAATTTGCCAGATTTATGAATGATATAAATCAAGAATAAATAATATATTACTTTTACAAAGTCCAGTCACATTAATGTGACCACCGCGTACTTTCTATGTCGATGTTAAATATTCAATCTTAGAAGGCAGGTAGCAGCACAGTGTAGTTTCACGTATTTAAAGGGTGTGTGAGGGCTTCGATAAACATTGAAATGGGTAGTTTATCTCTTTAACGTCCAAAAGGATATGACCATTGACTTTCAGCCAAGTGTGGAAGCATTTTCGAAACTACAAAGTTTGTGAACAGCTCACATGACGCAATGATAAAAGTAAACTGTGCATGAAAAAATGAGACAGCCCTAAATCAGCGTCGTAGTAAATGAGGTGCACCACGAGCCATGGATGACGAAGGTGAATGAAGGTTGTGGGCATACATTCGGGTGAATAGACGTGCTATCTCGTTGAACAACTAACCACCCAAGTGAACAAATGGAGTACAACAGTGTAACCCATACTACTTTTCAGTGAACGACGCTGTGTCTGGACCTCCGAAGCAGACGCCTAGTTTATGAATCTATGCTTAATGCTGTTAATCGGAAACGAAGGCTGGTATTGGCACTCCTGTACCGCAACTGGACATCAACTGAGTAGCGACAGGTAGCGCATTCCAATGATTTGCGTTATATGTTTTATCAAATAGATGGACGTTGGAGTATAGGGCATTGAATCTCTGAAAATAAACTCCCTGAATCCATTGCCAGAACAGTCCAGGCTGGAGCTTTATGGCCTTGGAAAAGTTTTCTTGGTGTTCTCTGGGTTCACTTATCATTGTGGAAGACACGATGGATAAACATAAACACTCATATTCCCTTGAAAACTATGTCTTACCCTATATGTGCATTGTTTTTCTCAGAATGGTGGTACTTCCCAGCAGAAAAATATGAAGTGTCATACAGCTGGAAGTGTATGTGCGTTGTTCGAAATTAAGATAAGTTAGCCGTTCTACTCTTTCCAGCAAATTCACCTGACTTAAACTCAATCCAAAATTTGTGGGACTATCTCTATCATGTTGTTTGTGCCATGGATCCTCAGCCGCGTAATCTAGATTAGCTGGCCAAGGCATTTTAGTTGGCTTGGCTCAACATCTCAGTGAACCCCTTCAGGAACCTAATTGACCATCTTCCTGCACGTCTCACATTAATCTACTCTGTGACAAAACAAAGACAAAAATAAGTTACAAATAAAACGATTACAAAACAAAATAAATACAATGAGGTCACGAAAATAGAGAAATGAAAATTTTTTTAAACAGAAATAAAGCTTAACATGGTACAAGTTGTAAGAAAAAATAGGAGGCCAGCAGACCTTTAAGAGCTTGCTGTCTGACGTTCGGAAACTATCTTCCTTTCTTAAATTTCCAACAAAAAAGGATAAAGTGCTCCACACTTCACTTGCCACCAACATTACAGTCCCAAGGTTTGGAAAGATATAGGCTTAGTACATTAAAGTAAATTAAAATTACCATGACCAGTAAGGAATTGGGTGATTTTATAGATTGTAAGAAATTGATCCCAACACATTTTTGTGAAATGGTTGGAAAATATTTTTTTCTCGTAAGAGGAGGGAACGATTAAGAAATTCATTTGGAGTCGATACTTGGTTTAGTAGTAGTATTTCTTTAGGGTGTTCCACCTTCAATGTAATTCCACCGAATAGCCAGTCCATTAGAAGGAAACGGCCTTCAAAATTCATGCTTAGCTTTTATACAATTAAGTTTTAATTACCACCAGTGACGGAATGACTCAGATGATAGGACGCTAGTTTTCTATTCGGGAGGATAGAGTTCGAATCACGTGATCATTTTTTTTTCAATTCATTTAATTAAAGTTTTAAATAAAATAAACTTACTAGTGAAAGATTTGTTAAATAATAAATCATATTTTATGTAATTTTTTGTATTTTATAATTTAAATTTTTTAAAAAAATTAGTCAAATAATTCATTACATATTACAATCATTTAAAATTATTATCATTAATAATTTTAAATAATTATATTTAATTGAAGCTAATTAATAAATTAATATTAATTAAAATTAATTCATAATAAAATATTTATTAAAATTAATTCATAATAAAATATTTATTAAAATTAATTCATAATATAATATTTATTAAAATGGATTGATAATTAATATTAACAAAAAAGGATTTATTTATTATTAAACTCTTATTAATTTATCATTTAAATATCATACATTTATCATTTAAATATTAACAATTTAATATTAAAATAAATTATGATTAATTTATAATTAATTTATTATTAAATTATGATTGATTTATAATTAATTTATTATTAAATTATGATTAATTTATAATTAATTTATGATTAATTTATTATTAATTTATTATTAAATTATGATTAATTTATAATTCATTTATTATTAAATTATGATTAATTTATAATTAATTTATTATTACACTATGATTAACTTATAATTAATTTATTATTACATTATGATTAATTTATAATTAATTTATTATTAAATTATGATTAATTTATAATTAATTTATTATTAAATTATGATTAATTTATAATTAACTTATTATTCAAATTATTATTAATTTATAATTAATTTATTATTAATTTATTATTCAAATTATTATTAATTTATAATTAATTTATTATTCAAATTATTATTAATTTATAATTAATTTATTATTCAAATTATTATTAATTTATAATTAATTTATTATTCAAATTATTATTCATTTATAATTAATTCCCTTGGTTGTTGATTTTCCTAAGAAATCATCAATTTTGTTTCCAAATATTTGACTATGGGCACGAACGAAATTAAAACATACTAAGATATTTGAATCTTTAAGAATTCTAAAATGTTTTTTGAGTGTTCACATCAACTTTATTGCAAGATGAAATATTAATTATTAATGTAACCCAATAAGAAATGTGAATAGACTAGAATTAAAATAAGTGTTAGAGATGATCGAAAATATTTGTTTTAGAATTTCAAACCATCCTATACATGTTTATAGTTCTTACTATGATATCTCAAACTGTAATTATTATATAAATAAGAACCTTTAGTTAGGAGAAACGAAAAATGTAGAGAACACATGTGGGGCAATAAAAGTAAATATGTCTCTCTACAAAAAATTTTTTTTTGTAATACAGTGATATATTTATTTACACATAAATTATCATTAGTATAAATGGATTGTAAAAATTTGAATTTAGCTGAAAAGCAGTTTCAAGACGGATATGTCTTAGAGTCCCTCCCTACCTTTCAGAGCATTCTTGAAAACTCTGCTTATGTCATAGCTTATAATGTTATAGGTTTCTCCAGTAGTTTTCAGCAGCATCAGTTTGGTCAACAACACGGATATCAAGTCGTCATTCAACAAAAATGATGCCACACAACTTGTCTGTATTGCAGTGTTTCTCAAACTGAGGTGCGTGACCTCCTTGGGGGAGTGACAGCTCTACAAGGGGGGCGCGAGCACATTGAAAAGTCAAGAGCGAAAGATTATTTAAAAAAAATTATTAATTCACTGAAAGTAAACAAACAAAATACATTCTGACATAATAAAAAAATACACATTTACACTGATGTATTAAACTTATAAATATATCAGTGCTACTCAATGTATTTTATAATTAATGTAACAATTCTAAGCTAAAAACAAGTTTATTAATTACCAGTGACCCCATGGGTTTGTTATATATATATATAATTTATAACAAAAATTAACACTTATTTTGATCATTTTTGTACGGTTTATAATTTATATCTTGATAATTTTTGTACTGCCGATCATAAGTTTCGCGTTGCCAACCGTTTTCTATGCAGGCACGCGTATGTGATGTAGTGGGGGAGGGGGGAGGAGTAAAGGATCAAAAATAATCTGGAATAAGATAATCCATTGCAAACATTGTCATGGTCTTTTTATTGCATTCCTAAGTCGTTTATTTTACGGATAGCAGTTTGTAGAAAAGATTGTACTTCGGGAAGACGTATATATACCTCTGGAGAGATAAAGGCTTTGGATTAGCGCAGGGTTTCTCAAAGTGTGGGGCGCGCCCCACTTGGGGGCGTGATAGCTCTAGAAGGGGGGCGCAAGCATATTGAAAACCCGAAAACAAAAGTTTTTTTTAAAAAAAAATGCTTAATTTACTGAAAGTAAACAAACAAAATACTTTCCGATATAATAAAACATAGAAGAGACATTCACACTGATATAATACACTTATAAATGTATCAGTATTATACAATGTGTATTTTATTATTAATTTTACAATACTAAGTTAAAAACAAGTTTGATAATTACCAGTCACCCCATGGGCTTGTATAAACACGTATCTTGCTAATTTGTACGGTTTATAATTCATTCCTTAACTTCCGATTAAAAGTTACGCAATTCTCTCCCCAATGCCACCATTTACCACGTAGACGAGCGTATTTTGATGTTTTTTAGCGGGGAAGGGGAGAGAGGAAAGAAAGAAAGAATCAAAAATCCTCTGAAATAAGTAAATACTTCGCAAACATTGTCAAGGTCCTTTCATTGCATTCCAAAGAAATAATTTTATGGATAGCACTGCACAGAAAAGATCGTACTTTGGAAAGATGTATATATACGTCCAGAAAATTAATTATTTGGGCGAGCGAGACGTTTATATACGTCGGTGGCACATAGGAGGTTTAAGTCGTGTTGTAGATTTAGTGCCAAAGTATAGTATTATTGAATTCAATACATTATTGTTGTATGGAGGGGGGCGCGATGAAAATGATGATTGAATAGTGGGTCGTGTATGTTGAAATGTTGAGAAGCACTGGTATAGCGAGATGTTTGTATACACGGCGGGTGCTTTTAGAGGTTTAAGTCGTATCGTAGTTTTAGCGTGAAAGTATAGTATTATTGAATTTAGTACATTATTATTGTATGGGGGGTGCGATGAATATTATGATTGAAAATTGTGTCGCGAGTATTGGAACTTTGAGAAGCACTGCTGTACTCCCAATATTTCGTTAAGTTTCCAATGAGATTCAATTATAATGTAAAGGACTGCGTTGCTTCCAAATATGACAATTTTTATGATAAAATAAATACAACAGAAGTATTAACTATTAAACATCCAGTTATAAATCAATTACAATATTTTAAGGTGAAATAATAATTGAGGTGATGAAGAACTTAAATTAATTTTTTTCAGTCTACAATAGATTGAAAAAAAAAGTTTATACGTCTTAATTAAAGAATTTTAGTTTGTTTAATGGGTATAATTGGTACACTTCTGTCGTTGGGTGGACAGGGGGTAGCTTTACCTGGTTTTTATTAGTTTTAATTAACTATTTAACAAAACATGTTTCCTCTACGACATTTATTGCGGATAGCATAAGAAATGCGTATAATAGTGTCAATATCCTTAGATAGTTACATAAAAAAATTGAGAATCAACTGATATTTTGACTGTTATTTAAACAATATTAACAATGACTTCAATCCAGTAGATCAATTTTGATTTTAGTGAAATCTATTGAATAAATAAATTGATTTTATGAAATTTGATTATAATGTGTGTTAGTTGTATTTAATATTTCACGCCATTTACATTAACAAAAACATTTTACTAAACAAAAGAAATATTTAAGAGGTAAATTGTTACTTAATTTAAGAATTATTTCATATTTTCGCAGAAGTCATAATTTTTTTTCTTAATTGCCAACAGAAATAAAACTCATTTACTACAAAAACATAGTATCTGTATCCATCGTACTCCCTTCCTTGTCAAAAATTTGTTTTCATCAAAACTACTGGGAATTTTCAACGTTCCCTATTCAGATAAAGCACACAACAAAAAAAAATATCGTGTTTAGAGGTCTGATCGATTTTCACTAGAGAGCTTTGAATACATGAATACTGTAAAAGTGTTTAAAGCAAATGCCTGAAAGTCGTTTCGGCATAAAATACTTGATTTCCTATTTCGTAAAATAAATTGAAGTATACATAGAAGCAATTTATTATTTTCAGAAATATTCTTCTGCAGAGTGAGTGATTTTCAGTTTTTTTTAAACTATGTTTCAAGCTTGCAATCCAAGTCTCTATGTGGAGTGTGTTAGTTGATTACACAGTTTAAAACTAAAATTTTTATTTGATTATTTTTAAAAACTTTTTTTGTTTTCTGGTGTGATGAAACATAAAAGGAAGTTTGTATTTCTCCATTACGTGCAGGGTATTTTCAAAACTATTGAAGATAACACCAGTTTTGTATAGCATTTGTATCTACACTATGTACCAAAAAGTATTTGGACAACCATGCAGATGAGAATATCTGATGATATCTACGTCGCGCATTCTGAGCTTAACTATCATGTAGGAAACCTATTTTACATTAGTCGAAGCAAGATGCCACAAAATTCAGTGTGGTCTGACTAAAAAGGGCGAGATTGCAGGTTATTAGAGAATTGTATGACATTCTTGCAAGTCAAGTTTTCCAAAATCGACAGAGGCTTCTGTGATTAAAAAGTGGGAGAAGAGTGTTGACTGTCGGAATTTCTTTTGACCCGGCTGTCCTTCGAAAGTAACAGAAAGAGACCGACACGTGCTTTCAGTGGAATTTCAACACAATCGCACCCAGACAATCGCCATGTATTCCAAGAGTTCCAACAAGCATCCGGCATTGTTGTTTCGATAAGTACCATCCAAAGGAAACCACATTAGATTAGTTGTTAAGGTTCTGCTTCCACCAATAAGCATTTGATTACAAATTCCAACTTCATTGTTGGGTTGAATTGGTGCAAGGCACTTCGAAATTAGACAGTACATGAGTGGAAATAGGTTCTCTTGAGTGATGTATTAAGTTTCAATCTCTAAATATTGTATTTCAGAATCTAGGTATTTCATATGGCTGGAGAACGTCTATTCCCTGAATACAATGTGTATACAACAAAGCTTGGGAGAGGTAGAAATATGGTCTGTTGATGATGTGTCTCGTGTTATGGACTGGTGTTTTTTTACCCGATTCATAGTAAGCTCAACAACGACTCGTACTTAACTATTCTAGGCAACGATGTATTTAGTACGCTGTGGTATTTTACGGGTTGGATCCCTGTTATATCCAGGAAGACAATGCCACACCTGAGATGTTGTGAGGTCTACCATGGATTGGTATGATGACAATATAGTGAATTTACTGGAATAGCCTGCCCAGGTTCTAGATATGAATCCTACAGAAAACTTCTGCGGAGAGTTGAATAGATGAAATGAAGGGTGCAACAACCCTTCAAAATCGATGAAATAACTTACGTGTTTCTTGTGGAAGAACTTACATTTCTTTTGTTTTGTTCAAGTGGAAGAAAATACCACAGTCCAATATTCAAGGACTTGTGGAATGCCGAACTGAGGATTTTCAGGCTGTAATTGCCTCAAATGGAGACTCCACCAACTATTCATTATGGATATTTTGTTCTTCCGTTTTACCACAAGGGACCATTTACTTATTGGTAGATAGTGTATATGTGCGTCTCCAAATTGGAAGCGTAAATTTTCTGTTAGCAAGCAAATGTGTCATTTGCCTACCTTATAATAAAAACAACGAAGCCATTCTGCATGTGACAAGCATCCCAAATACGGCAAATATAATGTATCTTAAGGATCCCAATTTTGTGTGTGTGTTTTTTTTTAGATCTTTAATTTATTATAAATCAGAGAATAAATTCATTCCTCCGAATGAATGCATTAAAATTTAATTTTGGAAGAAATGTAGTTTTTCCACTTTCTATGATATTCTATTGGAAAAGAATATTATTTGTTTAAAATATGTTAAATTCTTGGTGAAAAAAATATTTTAACCTTAAAAATACTACATTTATTTTAAACTAGTGTTTTTATTATAGTAAACATTAGCTTAAGAATATAAATGATACGTATATATCTTTATTTGTATTACTATGTGCTAACATTTTGATTTTATCGCCTGGAATTCCATGCTGTGTGATTTTTAACATTTCATCTCATTTTCTTTATTCAAAGTACAAGTAATAAATAACCCTACTTTATACTTTATGTAGATTAGTTTTTGGTTGTAGGATGATATAATGGATTACAAAACTTCCGATACTTCTTTCCCAACACATACACGCAAAATAAATCGCAGCTTAATAATTCATAATATAAGGTAGATTAAATCTCTATAAATCAATCAAACAATAGATTTTTCTCTAAGTAATTTCGGGGACTTAAATCCCTTGCCTCTATATACCTTATAATAATTCATCTTATAAATATTAATGCCTTTGGTAAACAGGGGTAAATTGTCTATTTAATGTTTTAGTGTCTTTCTTCGTTATTAATTTAATTACTTATGAAACAATGCTTTTCTTTGTTTCCCTCTCTTTAATTTACATATCTGAATTGCAGAATAGCATTTAACCTTTATTCACGAAGAACACGTAAGTAAAATAATGATTATTTGCCATACACCGGCTCAATCTAATTCTCACACGGCTATAATCAGGCAACCAATCAAATTACATGCTTTGGTATAAGAGGGCATTATCGGCAATATATCGATCATACTAAATTTCATTCTTTTCGATTTTTGTATAGATAATAAGATGGGAGAAAGTTGAACTTGAGGTGGTGTACAAATTTCTACAGATCTGTGATAGAGACTTTGATTATGATTCAGATGATTTAGCCCATTCATATATGTAATAAAAACATGTTCCTATTCTAATTGTCGGGTATGCTTGCTTATAAATTGTAACAACATCTTGGAAGATATCTACTTTTCAGTGAAATCCCCAATATTTTAAATAGTAAACCTTTTATTAAATATTACAGGGTTATTATTTGACACTGACACTGTTCAAGGCCTCCGTATCCCTACCTGATGAAAGAAAATAGAATGAAACGTGTGAGAAACGAACGTTGACATGGGAAAGTTAATTCCTTTGGGAAATAATTGTTTCTTAAAAATTACCGATTGGGGTACTTACGACACTGCGTAATGCAAAAAAATGACTCAAAAATAATAATGCATAAAAAACATAACTCTGAATTTTTTAGTTTTATTCTCTAAATTCCCTATACTGGCATAGAATTTGACTACATTGAGCTTGATTGCCGTTTTCAGTTACAAAGTACACATTTTCTATGGCAAAACACAACATGTCACAACGAATTTTCCATATGTATTTGCGTGTGGGATATATGTACCGCGATAAAGATTCTCTTAGATTCCATAACAAATACTTAAGGTATCCGTACACCTTCGAAGAAAATTTTTTTTAAAAACTGTAATATTTGCTATTAAAATATTTTTTACTGATGGAATATAACTTAAAACTATGAAAAATACATCTAATATGTTACTTGTAGTACATAAAAAAATTTTAGGGAGTAAAGCATAGTGTAAATAGTCATTAAATTGGTTATTAGAATAACGCACATAACTGAAATGTAAACAAGAATATCCCTTTTCTGTCAATTTGATGATGATCATTATAAGATTTTTTAGGGCTGGTACTATTTTCCTGATGATAATCAATTTATTACATTTTTTATCAAGTTACGTGTAAAAGAACATTGAAAAATCATTAAAAAATTATTACCAGCATGATATATACCTTAGTTACTAAAAACATATCAACTATATAATTATGAAAGTAGTAGGGGTTCTTTACATCTATAAAACAAATATATTTATAAAATTTTATCTAATTTGGTTCACAACTTTTTCTGATATTTACGTTGTCAGATGTCAATACGTTAAACAAATTCATTTTGAGATAAATCAGAAATATAAACTTTGAACTCCAAATTTTAATATTAAACACAATTTGATATACTTAAAATGCTCCTGATTTATAAATAACACCTTATTTACTCTCTAAAACATTGATTTTTTTTCCTTGTAGCTCTTAAAATTTTTCTACGCTGCTTTACATTTGGTGTTAAATGTCGTTCTGCGTCGTTAATTCTATTGATGTCAAGATGTTTGTATGCTTTTAAAGTAAAATAACCAGGAGTTATATTAAGTTTTTTAAAAATTTCAACACAACCCGTGTATCCATCATTAAATTGGATCACAGCATCCAATGCACCAGATTTTAAAATTTTGAGGCACACGAAAACTTCCTTGGGTACTCTCTGCCATATAACGCCATTTAAACACTCGTTTGAATTTTGTGTTTTGCCATGCAGGCATTTAGTAAGCAGTTCTTTGGTACACAACTCTAAATATGTAGGCTTAATCGTGTTTAGTACTTCATTTGATAAGCCTTTATATTTTTCGTTTGGCTTTTTGCCACAAGACAGTGCTCGCTGGTAGTAGCACCAACTATCTTTTCCGATGGAACACTGCCCATGCATCGGTTTCTCGACACTTGATGAGCAATGAAACAAAGCCGCAATAACATTTTGCTGAAGACCGGATAGGTTTCCAACATTGCTACGAACAGCAATCCCATAATAGTTTTGCAATCGGTCAATAAAAGAGTCGGTGAGTTTGTCTTTACCAGACAGATTTTTATTTTTAGACTTTAGTTTGCGCAATCTCGCACCTACTCTCTTTTGAACATGACCAATGCATTCATATTTTGTGACGCTATCCTTCCAGTAAGTATCTTTGACACTGATAAAGCCCTTAGAGTTCCCGTCACCATAATAATGTGCATATTTAAGGCCTCGTTTGACAATAGAACGTTGGAAGATTCTCGTAGCACCAACAGCTTCCATTTTTAACGCAGAACCTTGAAAATTGCTATGGCACACGTGATCTGCTGCAAAAGTTTCCGACTCAATGCTTCTAGGCATTTTAGAAATGTTTCTGCAGGTGGGACAATATGACGACATTATTTCAATGCCTACTACTTTACCAGTGTCAACTGAAAAAGCTGCGAAACACCCATTCATGGAAGAGTAACCTCTACGCTGCCACGTTCCATCAACTGAAATGCCACATTCAACAATTTTATTTTTAGTAGGATGTAGCACTAACAGTTCAGAAGCTGTTTTTTGCATTGATAGTTCACTAACTTCTGAGTTCACTAACATGAGTTTATTCTCATGATTAGTGTACGCAGTTTTACTGAGCCTGGGTAAATTTAACGTACCACATAATTTAAACCCAGCAGAAAACATTTCCCAAATTGTCTCATACCATACACACATCTTGTATTTACTTCAGGACAGTTTAAAGTTTTTTTGAACTAGAAAACCTTGAGTAAAAGTCACAATGTTTACACCTAATAACAAAATTTGAGCACAAACCATATGTGGAATCCTCAGAAAGCAGGATACCTTCTTCGAAACATCTTGGGCAGTAAAGTTGTAAAAACAAATTTAAAAGGACTTCCATATCAATTGTTCTGTTACCATTAAGTGGTTTACGTTGATATTCTGATATTTCTTCATTAAAGGCAGCAGGTATTTAATTTTTGAAGAACTGGCGTTGGTAGATGTTGCGCTGCTATTTTTTGAATGTTTAATGGTAGATCCATTTACTAGAACTTGGCGTTTTTCTCTTTGCACTAACTCTACGTTTAGCATTACCCATTTTAAATGACAAAAATTAAAATTTTCTGCTATAAAAAAGGATTAAACAAAAGCTTATAAAGAGCTACGCAATCATAAGCAAATGTAAACAAACAGAAAAGCACTCTATTTTCTTGCCAGATTCTAGATAAAAATATAAATAAAAACCTGTTGCCAATTATATTCTTGATAATTCTGAAAACTGAAATTCATATTTTAAAAAGTTTAAATTTCTTACTATTGCATATTTAAACGATACTTTGAAAAATAAAAATGTCAACAAACATTTTTTCTACTTCGCAATGCAGACTTGTACTTCCGGGTTCAAAAAGGTGCTATTGAATGAAACTCAAATCCCCATAACTTAAGTTCTAAATATAATAGAAACAAAATTTAAACATTATTTTAAAGAAAAAAGTTCATATTTTCCAATAACATTTAAATTAAAAAATCGAAAAATTTGACGAAAATGACGTTTTGAAGGTGTACGAATATCTTAATACATCCTCTGCCTGAGCAAATCGTCTATGACTCTAATTGCTTGAAATTCTCATTCATCCCTCTCAATATTTCATTTTAAAAAATCTCCTACGTAATTTCTCACTATATTTCTAAGTGTACGAGGATCTCTGTGTGACTAAAATAAAATTGTACTAATAATACGCGTTTTGATAGTGTGAGTCTAGTATTAACTTGAGACAGGTCACATCAGCTGATAATACAATTCTTTGGAGATATCTATGTGTTTTATAGCCTTAATTGAAGGTTCAGTTACCGAATACGGAAGCATACATGTCTATTTTGCTTCATACTTGTGTTTTAAGTTATCCGACTATGTTCAGAACCGTGATTTTCAAAAACGCATAAATGGATAATTTTCATGATATTTAGTGTCACTTAGATTAGAGTATATGCATAAAATTGTTTTAAAAACATTTTGACAAAAAAACTTATTTAAATACAATATTTTGGCAAAAAATTAACTTAGAATAATCTTTTTTCAAAAGGTTCTCCTTTTGTGAAAAATGTTTTTATTAGAATAATATTTTGCCAGTATATAGCTCCAACCTCCGTTCAGAGGTTCAGCTAGAATTTTTGAAATATATAATTTAGAAGTGGTTTATTCAAGTTTTACGGCAATAGAAGGGAGCAATTTTAAGAAAAAAACGCAAATAAATATATCAATTGGTGGTAACTCTGAAAATAATGTGATTTTTTCAAAACTTCTAGCTGAGCCTCTGTAGAGAGCTCTGAGCTATATACAGGCAAAATATTATTATAATAGAACCATTAGTCACAAAAGGAGAACATTTGGAAAAAAAGATTATTCCAAGTTAATTTTTTGCCAAAATATTATATTTAAATAAATTGTTTTTGTCAAAATGTCCTTACAACAATTTTATCCTTGTATTCTAATCTGAGTGACACTAAATATGAAAATTATCCATTTATGCGCTTTTTTTAAAATCACGGTTTTGAACGTAGTCGGATACCTTAATGCTGATTATTGGTTTGTTGCCATGCATTTTTTCCTGGGATACATGCAAATGACGAGAAATAGATGAACATAAACATACAATGCAATCACAGAAGAATATAGACTTATATACAAGCGATAAGTGTAGTATAGGAGAGAAGGGGTGCGCTGCTTTCCATTCGAGACACTCGCTTCAAACTAAAACATGACTTCTTTTCCCGAAGATACATCGATGCGGTTTGTGGAATTGGAACCAGATACCACTCTAATACAAGCCTAACCACCATACTGGCTTGGAGGCGATTATTGGCTTGGTGAATTTTATTAGCGTCATGGATGCCCATATTCATCATTTTTAAAAAAACTACTGTTTTCTTTGTATCTTACATTACCTGTAATCATTTGTCACCATACAAAGTTTTCGGCCATTGCGGTTGCTAGATAGTGCTGAAAAAAGATCTAAATATTGTCAACTTAAAACAAATCCACCTGGATATAATGTTCATAGAAAATGTTATGTGGTTTGAGAAGAGAAATATGTTATTGCATAAAGGAAAAACATTCTTTCAGAAGACTATCAGAATAAATGAAATATCTTAAATAAAACGTTGTTTGTTTTTGTGTTCTAAAGAGCCACTCGAGATATTATCATTATTTAACTAAAACTTAACTCGCGGTTACTCCAATATTTTTAGTTTATATTTATGAGTAGTTTTTTAGTTTATATTATGAGCTTCAAATATGATTCATCGAAACATTTACCTTGCTTTCCATTCTAACAATAAAATTTCGTCTTTGAAAACTTTACTTTTGACCAAATGATGAAAATTTAGTTCAAAGCCTACAACTTTGACACGATTGTGTTTGTTAAGATTAATGGTGCATTTTAATAAATACTTGGCATACTTTTAAAAAAATGCGCCTTTAAACTACATTAAAAAGACGAGTTTTGCGCTTGGAACTAAATAGCGTTGTAAAATATTTAATTTGAACATGGTTTGAGCTAAAAGGCGTAGTATAGCGAGTTTCTGAATAAAATATTTTATAAATTGCATCCATCTCTTATAATCCACTATCATCAAGTTAAGCATTCCTCTGTTAGAGAATTGTTCATATTTAAGGCACACAGTTTAATTTTTTTTTATAGAAAAATGTAATATTTTTTTTCAAAAAAATATTTGAAAATTTACATAAATTTTGTGTTGCATCTTCAAAAAAGCAAAAAAAAAAACAAAATACTTTTTCTTTCAAGCGACACGGTACGATTCAATTAAAAAAATCGTTCAAAAAATCAAATCTACTTTTATTAACCTAAATTATTCTTATATTCTCTTCTATAACCTCACAAAATTTGAAAGCTCTAAAATTAAAAAGCACGGAATTATGTTCGCTTTTACGTTTGGTTTTATTCACATCCCTATGGCAAATCAAAGCTTTAAACTTACTTATCTCAGAAAGAAAAAATAACTAATTTGTTTTCCTTTAAAATGCTAAGGCCTTTTTTTCTATTGTGTCTAATGCTTTGAATTTTTTTAACCTATTGCTATTAGTACATGTAACAATAGTTGGTATGCGTTTTTGAATCAAAGCAATAATTATTTTTTAAGAAATAACTGAACTCAGAATTTATACTTTTTAAGGAACTTTAAATAAGCATTCATAAAAAAAAGGTATTGTATGAATACCAATCGTGTTATCGCAAAACCTATACCAACTTTTTTTATACATAGTTTGACGTACTTGAAAATTAAATTTAATGTGTGTATGTTAATTTTTGTAGGAGGAGTAGCATTTTGAAATCCCTTCACAAATTTTAAGTTTTTTTCCTTAAAAATTAATTGACTGGCTTTATATGAAATTTTGAGCCTAAACTCTTTTTACATAGTTTACACACATAGGATTCAACCAAAATAATTTTGAAAAACTTTAAATGAAAAATAACGTTTTGCGTAAATCATCCCATGTCCCCCCTGTAATCAACTTTCAAAGCAAAATGCTTAAAAAAAATCACTTTTTTTCTTGCATTTAACGAATCATAAAAATTAACAAAATGCAAAAAGTCAAAAATTGTGTTTTAATTTTCAAAAAAAAAAATAATGAATAAATAAATTAATTAAAAAATAAAAATTTTACACTATTATTTTAATTCTGTAGTTGTGAAAATCAAAAACATTTAAATGTTTTTTTTAAAGGAACCCTCTGTATGCTAGGAAGAATGTTTCATATATCTGTAAATTATCTTTTTCATAATAACAAAAAAAAATCATGTTCGTACCTGTTTTTCAAACGTGTGAGGATGCAGAAATGGAAACATGGTGTAATACTAAGTCCTACTATGCAATAGGGATAGATGTAATAACGGCTTTTTTGGATTATCTTTAAATTGTTATTTCTTCTTAAGCAACTAATTACACATTGTCTTTACCAATCCCTGTACTTTATCGAATACTCTTTCAACAATCTAAATCTTTACCTTCAATTAAAACTCCCGCCTTCAACACAAACACAATCCATAATGAGAAGTACATCAAAGCCATGGCGAACTTCATGTGTTAAAAACACTAGCACTAATAAGTTTACTATAAGGATTAAAAATATTTGCAAATCAAAGATAAAAAGAAGAAAATATCAGTGTCCGAAGAGCGCAATGACAAACCTGGCATGGCCAGCTTTCGGTAGCTACACACTGCACGGCTTACGATAAAAACAATTAAAATCATTTAACTGTCGAGAAAAAGCTAAGAAATTAAGCCCCCCCGCAGTGCCACCATCAAGCGTGCTTTGTTATGGTGTTTAATGGGGGAAAAGAAATAGCATGTTTTCCAACCTGAAAATTGTTTACTTTCAATTAAAAAAATGGTGCGTGGAATTCCACGCGATAGTAGTGAAACTTCTTTGGCGACATTGGAACACATTGATTATTTACATTAATACTTCAAATTGAACGAGCACTTGTCTCAATCACCTAATTTGCATGAAAGGTATTCGTGGCGAAATGAGCCTTTCTGATACAAAATCCAAAATAGAAAGATGCCCTGGAATTTCTGGGTACACAATACGATTATAATTTAATAAATTTCGTATACTTTCTTTTCATATTTAAACTTTGTTGGCAATTAAAACATGCTTTAATGTATCTACTAAATTAATTCCCGGTAAAATATTTTTTGTGCTCAGCAACAGACGTTCTCAAATCATGTTTAAACCATAATCTATCATAAATTGAACACCCGTATCGATTTAACGATTATCAATGAATCGCTTTTGAAGATATTTGTGAGCATTTTTATGAGAATCTTAGTCTTTGTAACGTAAGATAGAATTTATTATTGATTTACATGCATCAGTTTCAACACGCACTAGATTGTTAAGGGCACTGTAGTTAATGACACAGGGTGGTTCACTAAGTCCGTATTAGTCTGAGCAGTCATTAGAATAGTCTGAATAGCATTTCCATCCCTTAAAATGAACATTAAGAGAGTGTTTTGCAGTGTTTTATTTCCGTGCTCGATACTCTCTCATGTACTCTGATGGAGATTCCGCAGTAGCACTTAATAAATTTGCAATGTTTTTTCTGTTTTTCTGTTTTTTTTTTTGCTTTTTTCTTGTCAATTTTTCGACTGGACTTCCTCTTTGGGCATTTGATTTAGGCATTCTGAGTAGAATTAATATAATAATTCAACGCAAATAAAAGTCAAAAAAGCAAAGTAGCCGCCGAAAACATCGCCATGTAGCAAACAATCGAAGAAAATATTTTTAAAAAAACACGCTTTTACTGCAAGAGCTATTTTGTCTACACTGTAATGTCACTACATCTCATACAACCGTTGATAGATGTTCCTGGTTTTGGGGGAAAGGACCCCCAATAGGAAGGTGGACAAGTTGACCAATCGAAGGTGAGCAATGATCCAACTTTTACATGGATATGACGCCAGTCACGTTGTGTCCCCACTCCCCCTTTTCCTGCCAACTCGCTATCCTGTCATCATAGTGACGACTCGGGGTGGGAGAGGGACGGGGAGACTACTTCCGTTCACTTTTTTACTGTTACGCAAAACTGGGCAATTTCTGATTAACTCTCGAGCGCTAAGAAGTTTCACTTCAAAAATAAAATGAAAGGTTAAAATAAAAAAAAAGGAAAATACAAAATTTAACGTCCAAGTTTATAATAAAATTAAAAAAAAATTGTATAACTTATGCGTTGTGTGATATATCCTGAAATATAAACTAACATCACATTCATTGCGTTGATACCAAAATTTACAGTAATTATTTTTTTTTCACAAACTACATGGTTTGGTACCGTACTTTTCTTAAACGACGTTAACAGTACTGAAAATATGCTTAGCTATGAAATTCTTCGTTCCTTGAATATACCTCTTTCCAATTTATTTTTAACCTCTTTTCCGAAATACGTAAATTCCTTAGAAACACTGTCAATGTCAATTTACTGTATTTCAAAGCCGTGGGACTAGTTTTAAGCAGAGCAATACAACGTAAAATGTCGTCCTCTGGAAGGACGAGTATACACGTCCGGGACACTGAACCCAACATCTCAGCAGGACGTGTATACACGCCCGAGACACTTAAGGGATTAAATGAATAAATTATAGCTGGTAATGTTATGTCAAATATACATAAATTGTTTCATTATTCTAATAACAAAATTTTGTGATAATCAGATATAAGTAATTTAATTGTAATGACTCGTTATGTTTCTTTAATTTTTATTATTGATTTACGTTTTCGAGGAATAATTAAAATAAGCAAACGTTATTAAATATATCTTAAAAAGTTCATTTTCTGTTTAAACATTTCTTACTTTGATAATTATTTGTGTTTTTTTGTGTGATACATAGATTTTAAATTGAATTCTAAAATATATTACTTGTAAAAAATAAATAAATAGCAATTTTTATTAAGACTTATGCAGATTCCTTTGTCATTTGTTACACGCAAATTACGTTTCTGAAATCCAATAGTTTTTAAAGTTTTCTTGTAAAATTAATGATTGCGTGGAAGAAAATAATTAAGTAGTTTATTTTTTTAAAAAAAATAAGAACCACGTTCGAAATCATTTGTAATGAACGTTGATTGAACTGTCAAGTTTTCAAAATATTTAGTTGATCGTGTTTTTTTTTAGTTAATCTGTGTTAAAGCAGGTGAATTTGAATTTATATTATGTCAAATTTACATCATTTTAAAGCTTAATTGAAAACATATGCAATGTTCTTTATGAAAATGAATTAATAATTTCTTCTTAAAAAAATAGACTTACGAAGACGTATTTATTGTATGTGTTATTTAAGTAAGAATATATACAATAGACAACAAACAATACATAGGAAAGGGAAGAAAATATAAATATCATGAAATATTGTAAATGTTTACACTAAATTTTTAGACATTTTAAGAGGAACTTTTGGTATAAGTAAATTAGAGGCAAATCTAGAGATCAATTGATAGTAATGCCCTAGAGAGCCAGTTTTAAAATCATTTTTCTCTGCCAAAATTAAAAAAAAACTGAAGAGCGTAAGTTTTACATTTTTCCCAGTAACAAAACTACAATCGCAGGAAGATCACGGCCTCAAATTAAATTTGCTCTAAAAACTTTGGGTCTCTTATTAATAATTGGGAAAGTTTATTTGTTAAGCTCCTAATGTTTGACATGAGATATTGTTGGTTCCAAGACTACACCATTCCTTCTGTCGTAAGCTTCTTGTAAAATGATTTAAGAATACTAACAGTAATGTAAATTTTGTGCTTGGTGGCAACCTTTGAATATCAATTGACCCACTCATTTCCAAAAACGCCCATTTGTCAACGAATAGTTTCGAAAACTGTCGAAATCTTTTTCACTGTTCAGGCTTTTAAGTCACATTTAGATATCAACGATTATATATAATAGACTATCACATTTGTGTCAATTCTTTTATCCTTTGATTATCTGAAATGTATTTCATCGTATAAGATTACAATTGGCGTAGTTTGGGCTTTCGGCGCTTGGGGCCGACTGGAAATGTGTCACCTCTGTATTTTAATTATTAGTCAAGGAAATTAGTAACAGTAAAAAAAATAGATTTTTTTTATTGATTAGAAATGCACTTTTCGTGTGTTTTTTTCATAGCAAAATATTTTATACAATTGTCAATATCAATATGTATGTCGTATTCAATTAATAGAATAGCTAAATTTGTTAGCCTTAATGTGGTCGATTTGATATAATTTTTGATTAACTGTAGCTTAAATAAGCTTCTCTCGCAATAAGGATTATTGATGGCAGATGTTTAAAAATTTTCAACATTATGACAATGTTTGGTAAGCCATCTTCAAGTTTGTACTCAATAATATATTTTAATAAACCCAGAGAGTCGGACCTAATGAGTTCTTTTTACAGCATGGGTATGCTGCAGCTATGCAAGCCTGTAGAAGTACATCCTCAAGTTGCAATTCTTCTTTATTAATGTCTTGAGGAGCTTGATATAAGTTCGTCCATGCTCAATATATCTTCAGGTTTAAAAAAGCATATTTTTGTGCTAGATTCTGCAACTGTTGGAATGTTCCTCAAATTTCAGCAGTTACTCTGTCTATTGAAGAAAAAAATTACTCGTCTCAAGTCATTTTCATTACGATAAATGAAAATCTATATTTCCTCAACCAAATATATTCTTCATCCTGATTCGTCTTGGGGGCTCAAAAGAAATGCCGGGTTCTTCACAAAAACCTTTAATATATATTAAAGCGACATCCACTAATTCCTCTCGTTTTGCTTCTTATAAGGTCTGTAAAGATGGTATTTTTTGTGCACATTGATGGATATTTAGTCCCTCTGTTTGCAAATAATTTTGAGCATCTTAGATTTCACACAGTACCGGTTGTCAGAAGCATAAGTAACATAAAAACGAATGCAAAGTCATAGCGACTAATAAACTTCCTGCATCTGTGCCTGCATTAAGGCTTTCACGCCTTTCCTTCAGATTCGTCGCGCGGACACAATTTGGCGTTTGAAATATTTTTTGAATTTAACTATCGTGACATTTGCCACCGCCACTTTTCGAACGCCCCCCGAGGCTATGGACGCTTCGGCCCCCTCACGCTACCCCACTGAAGTTTAAACTGTTTTTTACTACGTAGGAAGACAAGAGAGACTCACTGTATATATGTATTGAAGACCACCCCTCATTCGCGCTGCGAAGAGAAATGTCAAAAGCCCCCTTTACTTTTCAACTTCCCTGGTAATTGAAACTCATTTTCCATTTTTATGTTGTTCCAAAACAATGATCGTCTTATAGTCTACTCTTTGTTATCCCTTATTCTCAAATAATTTAGTAATGTACTCTTTAAAGTAATATTTAATTTGAAATAGTTCATTATAATTTATGGTATTTTGAACTGAGATTCTCGCCATGTTTGGGATTCAGATTCCTTTTATTTGAAATTTTATTGGACATATAAACTTTTAAAAAGAAATACCTGGATATGATCTTATTGATTGAAAATTGATGAATTTATAACGTTATTAAAACGATTTAATTTCAAACATGTCAAAGAACCTCTAAACCTTCTACATTGAGCAAAGTAATTTTTAAAAATTAAATTATGTCGTGATTTATATGAAATTGTTGCTTTAGCAAATGAAAAAAAATTCATTTCTATAGGAATAAACATTATGCAAACCTTTGAAACAATAACTACTAATATGTTCAGAGAAAACTAAATTTTAATATTTTTTACCAAATTAAATCTGACACTGGTGTTGCGTAATGAATCATTAGTTTTTGTTGGCATATATTCGTTTTATTAGTTCAACAATTGCATTTCAGTTCTTATTTTCTTAAGTTTTCAATTTCATCTATTTTCAACAAATATTTTGAATCTGGTAATGACTTTTACAATGTACAAATTTCACTAATTTTAAAGCTTTTAAAGTTTAATTTTTCATTGAGTTTTGGGCTATTATCTCTATACCCCAACTTACAATTTCTTATATTGAAACAATTATTTTGGGTCGTCATCTGAAATACGTTATTTATGAAAAATAACTGTTGAAATTGTTATCATTTTACTGCAAATGTTTCAATATTCTTGTTACATTTCTCCTCATTAGATAATTATTTAAGAATACGTGAAATGACTTCCTATTCTAATAATTTTGAAATTATTGTACGAAAAATTTGAATAATATTTTCCCCAACTACGTAAAATAAAGTTATTACTCTTGTTTATGTTGCACAGATCCTATATGTAATTACGAATAAAATAGTCTAAATGAAGAATTGGAAAAGCCTCGCAAGAATTTCAGGAGTTGCAAACTTTACGAATAAAACAAAAAATAATTACTAATTGCGATTCAAAATCTTAAAAGTAGTACATATACTTTTTCGCGAAGGTAGGGGAAGTATGTATTAACGCTTCTTTTCATGATGACGAAAATATCCATCATAATGTTTAGTGAACGAGAATTTATATTCAAAACAGGCGTTCTGTAAATTCGTTGTTGCTGGAAGATTTTTCACAAGTATTACATAACAAGGAACGTAGCTGTCACAGAAAACTTCATATGTCACAATCATCATGACACGTTTGAACTTATCATTTCTCTGTTTGGTGTGGTTTGAAGAAACGTGTAATTTCTTGAGTATTCATTATGACTTATCAGAGAATTTTTGCCAATAAGAATGATGAATGGAAAAATGGGTTTTTTTTGTATTTCTGCTATTTTCTGTGCAACTTATATCAAATGATGCAAATAATTTGATCTAAACCATGTGACAGAAATGTACTGCACTATGTGCAGTTGTTTCACTTATATATAAAATGTACGCCAATTTTTTTTTTTTTTTTACTATACCGAAATAATTACCTATACCCACACACACACATTATTTACCGAATTTTTTTTTATGTTCAGTTTCTGTCATTTTTGTAGAGAAATTTAGTAGAGAATGGCAATGAAGATTATTTGAATCAGTTAGAAAGCGGTTGGCTATCAGAAAATCATCTTGATGACAAAATTCTGACGAGGAATACCGCGATGCAGATGAAATAAGAATAATAATATTAATGAATGTTGATCTTTTAAAAAACATCATTAGAAATAAAAATGAAACAGAGATATATTTTTTTATTTATATTTACTGAGAACATGTAAATTTGCATGTTAATGGATATTTTCATCTCACTGTTTTTTAAATATTTTATGTTGTATATTTATGCTATGATTTGTTAAATATTTTCCTCTTATTCAGAAGCAGTAGTTCCCCATATGGTCCCTAAAGATACTCAGATAACCCCAGAACTATTCAGGTGGTTCGTGGAAAATTAAAATTTGTTTGGGGGTCCCTGAACTATGTCAGAGAGTCCGCAAAAGGTTTTATATAAAATTTTTAAAAAAAATTGGTCCATTTTTATATTTATGGAAATTTAAATAAGTAGCACTATTTCCCTTTTATATTTCCCACTTATTAAGTTCCCCTTTTCCCTTTTGACTTACTCAGATCCCAAACACAAATTCAGCCATACTGATACAGGAGAATCTTACTGAAATATCCACAAATGGAAGACTAAAACCAACGTTTGAACAAAGATCCCATAAAATTTTGGTTACAAGAAAGAAAAAAAAATTATATCCTACATTAGGAGTAATTGTACAGCTGTTGTTGACTACTTTCGCTTCCTCCAATTGGAAAAAAACGTGCATTCAGTGCCTCTTCACACAACCAGTAAAAATAATTTTTTGATGTGTAACATCTTCCCTCACGGTAGCTGTATATTTTTTGGGAGTGATTTTGCGAAGAGGGACGGATGTGTGTAACAGGATAAGACGTACGTGTGCGCTACTTGATTTGACCAATGAGAGTGCGTGCATGTGTCTTTTCGCTGCCCTCGCATGGGGATGCAGTTCTAGTAGCAATCAAGCGCTCGAGCGCTTGACTCTAAATTCGTTAGTCACGATATTGGGGGACATTAATGCAGCAGAATGCTTATTTGAAAATGTACAAACAGTGATTTCGGTGGTCGTATACATTTCTTCAAATAAAATGGTTAAAAAAATTAAAGATTTCCTACGTTTTGTACTTTTACCATGTAACGAAGGAAGTTCTGCTATTTTTAAAAAAAATTATCACTCGCTTCCCCTGATTTTGAGTGGTGATTTTAACTTTAACTTCAGTTTGCCAAAAGCTGACCCACTCATAGCTTTTATGAATGATAAACTCAAGCTCGAAATAAACGCAATCAGAATGTTTCGACAGCTAACAGCAGTACTGTTATTGACGCTGTTTTTCAACGGTTTTTAAATACTTTGAAATCTCAAGTACATGTGTCATATTTTACATATCATAAGCCTATTGTCTCCCTTCTTCCCTAAGTTGAACAAGAATAATTATTTTTGTTTAAATATTGCATTTTGCTCCTTTTGTTATATATATAATTAAATACAATTTTCATTTAAAAATAAAATTATTCGATAGAAAATTATTTCAATCATACCCGATTCCTATTTTTTTCAGGAAAAAAATAATCTTGCGTATTTATATATATATATACCACGATAGAATGTCAGATGTTACACATCATATGCGACTATACTGTAAGACTCATTTCTTTTTAAGTCAATTTCTGCGTAGATCAACAAATAAATGTTTTTTTTAAGCTAATTTTTTAAATATTTACAATTAATATAAATATGTATATACATATGACAGAAGCACAAGAATAATTGGTAATTAATTTTTATCAAGTATCAATAAAAAATCGTTTTGTCATCCAAAACAAATGTGTTTATAAAATTTCAGTTCAACTGAATGCTTTAAAACTTGAGAGAAAAAAAATATTTTCAGGTTTCGACACAAGTCGCCAAAAGGTCGCTAATTTGCCAACGTGGCTGCATTTGTATTTCTTTTAATAATCAGTTTTAATCAATTAATTTTTATTAATAATAATTAAATTATTGTATTACCATGCAAAATAATCATGCATATAATAATTCAGCTCAATCGAGGGCTTTGAAATGTATTTCATGTATTAAGGTATCCGACTACTTGCGACAACAGTTATTTGAAAAAATGGAGATATGGGGATTTTTTTTGTGACTTTTACATTTAGTTCGTATATTTTAAGGAAAACATCGTAAAATTGAAAACAACAAAAATAATTTATTATTATTAAAAGGGGAAAAAACTGGTGAAAATATACAAAAAATTACATAAACAGGGCGCGCTCTTTACAAAAATTTTTTGAACAAATTCTCAATTTTTCCATTTTAATGCGTTACTTTCTTATTCATGTTTGAAGTGACCTTCAGGATAATAGATATTTTAATTTATGCGCACTCTATCTTAGTGATTATATAAAATTGCTTAAAAAACAGTGATTATATTCAAATTAGGAACTGTAAATTTTGAAGTAAAACAATGATTGAGAGAGAGAGATAAATCTGAAGGTCAAAACACTTCTACTGTTATACAAAACATTCCCGAATTATTTTCAAAACTTTTTGAGCGATCACTGTCCCCATTTGAGTTTTTCGAAAAAAACGCATTTCGGGTAAAATGCATTTTAAAGTTTAAAATCTTGTTTTAAGTTATGGCATCTTTTATTGAAACTCTTGCAGTGTACGTTCTAGTGAATGGAAAATATAAAAGCTTGTTATTTTTATTAAGCTAATAAGATGGTCTATAAAAAACAATCACTAAAAATGTTTGTCAATTTTTTGGAAAAAAATCATGATTATAGGGTAGTCGGATACCCCTTAACGATTGAAATTACACCAAGATAAATAATTATATATGGAGTGTGAGCTTATAGTAGGAGTTGAAAAAAAGGAATTGATTAAAAACTAGCACTCGTGTGGATTTGTGGTTGCTGCTCACAAACATTGAGACGGGCATAAATACTCATGACGTCTCTTCAAGTTTCTCCAAGCCATTATTTTTATTTTAAGTGAATGGTATAGTTTCAATAAATAATTCCTCAATAAAAGGTTTTTTTCCCCTTTAATTTGTAATTTATGTAGCTTTTTCATTTGGGGGTTATTGGGAAAATTTTGACTTTAAAATGAGATCCGTGAGCAAGTTCTGTCTATTAAAATGGGTCCATGAGCTTAAAAGGTTTGTTAATCACTGTTCTATAGCATGAGTTACTTCTCAAGAAAAGAAAATATTGTGCAAAGAAGAATAAGTAATATCTATTCTTTTTAAAACTCTTGAAAAATAGCATAAAATACATAAATGTATGATATGGGCAGGCAGGCATACTAAAATGTATATTTCCATGCGAATTATTTATATTTTTTTTCATTAAAATATTTTATTAAACTGTTTTTGTTGCACAAAACATTTTTAAGAAATCTTACCAATATTTACAGCAAATACAAATCACATTTTTGACACTACTATTTTTGTTACTCGAATAACTGTATGAGCAATAAATATTTCTGACACACAAGACCTAATATATAATATCTCCAGAAATTCGGGATTTAATTAAAAATAAACAGTTAAGAAAGTTGACCCTTTTATTATTTAATTTTATTATAACCAATAAAATCCTTCACTTATTTTTTATCATAGTCCATAGGGATATAAACTTCATTCCAGCAAAGAACTCAAGAATCCATCAAATAAATGAAGAATTGGTTCCCAAGATTAATCAGTAGAGGTCTCAGAAGATAGAAGAGGAAGAGTAGAATAATAAGGATCTTTGAAGAAACCCGTAGAGAAAGACTTGAATGACCAAATCTACGTCAAATGGAAGAATATCATTGCAAAGATGAAATATTTGTCTCTTGCTGCCTCTTTTCTAAATAAGGTGATAATTAATTTTGTATCTTTTTCAACTGGCTTTCGTTATTTACAGCTGCTTTTGTTTACACAGATAACTGTTTGGGTGGAATGTAAATGTACATATAATGAAGTAAATCTTTATTTTTTTTCAAAAACAATATGCATTAAGACAGACGTTAAGTAATAAATAAATACATAAATATATTCTAACACTAGATTTGTTCACCGAGCTGTAAATCAAATTTAATAACAAAAATGCTCATTAAACTGGTATGGAACAATCATCTGAGTGATTTCTTTTGTTTAGTTTGACACCTTCTTTGACACCTTACATCTTGAAGAATATGAAATCCATATGCTGAATACTTCACAGTTTATGATTAAAAAGAAAAAAAAAAACTTATTATATATATGTGTGTGTGTGTGTAATAATTCCCCTAGCATCATTTTAATTGACTCTTTTAATAATATTCAAATAATCTTTTAATTATTTGGTTCGAAACTAACACCCTGATCTTAATCGTAATCGATTAACATTATTACATCATAAATCCCTTTCCCGCACAGTGTAACTAATCAGAGCTCTTATTACAAAAATGTTACGTGGTCTTCAACGCCATGTAGAAAAACCTTTGTCTCTGGAAATCTCTCTCTCTCTCTTTTTCTCGCTCGTTTCTCTATAGTCATGTAGCCGGCTGCTTTGTGTTGTGTGCTGTAGTTTCTTTGTCTGTGTTGTGTCACACATGTTCATCGTAATTAATATATCTAGGTGTAATAGTAATTGCGTAACCAATACTGTGCTTGCAAAGTAGTCATTTTGAAGTGTTTTATTTGCCTATTTTGTGAATAAAATGTATTTTTAAATTTTTTAAAAATGAAAATTTAAATTAGATTAAAATCAACCTAGAATGTCTAAAACTCTTAAGTATATTTATCATTGAAAAACACATTTATGTATGTGAAAATATGTAGTTTAAGGCTGGGACACTTTATTAATTTATGTAGAAAATAATTTACTTCGCACTCGATTCATTTAAATGTGTGTTTTTTATTAATCCTAAATAAAGTCAGAATTTTTCTGCTTATTTCCACCATGAAAAAATGGAAAACTTTACACCGGTGCTACTTATACTTTTGAAATTAGCGTCCCAATATTCGATCATAATTTTCATCGTTCTCTACCCCCTTCCATACAATAACAATGTATTAAATTAAATAATACCAAACTGTGACGCTAAACCTACTATACGACTTTAACCTCTTAAAAGCCGCGGGCGTAAATTAACGTCTTGCTCTGACAGTGTGATGATCGCCCCTGACGTATATGTACGTCTTAAAGAAGTACAATCTTTTCTGTGAACTGCTATCCATAAAACTATTCCGAAGGCTTTGGAATGCAATAAAATAGCATATACAGCATTTACGAAAGATTTACTTATTTCAGAGGATGTGTTTATTTCTTTTCTACCCCTCCCCACCCCACTCCACACGTTAAAAGGTAGCATTGGGGAACAAATCGCATAATTTTTAATTAGCATTTAAGACATTAATTGTGAACCGTACAAATTATCAAGGTAAGTGTTAGTTTTTGTATATAAGTTTATATATTACAAGCACAAGGGATCACTGGTAGTGATTAAACTTGTTTTAGCTTAGTAGTGTTAAATTAATTATAAAATGCATGGCACAGTACTAATATATTTATGAGTGTATTATATCGGTGTAAATGCATATTTATTTTATATTGGAACAGAATGTATTTTGTTTGGTTACTTTCAGTAAGTCAATATTTTTTTAAAGAAAAATAAGCTTTTGTTTTCTACGTTTTAATATATGCCCTCTTATGGTTATCACGTCAATCTGGAAGGGGGGGAGGTCACCCAAATTTTGAGAAACACTGTTATACACACAACTCAGAATCACATACTGTGGAACTTTCAAACACTACCTAAATTATAATTTACAACAATAAACATTTATCTTGTTACAATGTTGTATTCAACTAAAACTTTGCAAAACATTTAATTGAATAATTACAAAAGAAAGAATGCACATGGATACCGATTTCAAATCTAGTTGGGTGCATCTGCCAATTACATTCGTTTTATTCTTATAATCTCTGTAAACCTTCAAAAATAAATGATATTTGCAAATCGGCACACAATTCTAAACTATAAGGCCATGAATTTTGTTAAGAATGGAGCTTTTTAAACGGATCTTATAAATGATAAAAATTTACAGGTATGGATGTCAAGTACACAGTCGAACCCCGATATAACGAACCCTTATTTAATGATTTTTTTTTTATTTTCCTACGTTAACCCCTTTCTTCTTGCTTCCGGCAATATCAAGAGGGGGGTGAAATTGCCCTCTCTATTTCTCATGACCGTGACATTTCCGGCCAGGAGTGTTCAAAAGTAACTCACTAAAATGATTAAAATTATCTATTTCTTATGCCCAGAATAATGTTTACTTCTCACCAGATGGTAGTACCAGATTATTAGTAAATTGTTTACAGTTAGTTATTTTATTTTAAGGTAGATGTTAGCACAATTAAACATATATATTAGCGCGATATATTTTTGTAACCTTATCTCAGTTACTAAGTTCCACTTTTCGTGAATACACGTAGGTTACGTTCTGTGATAATATATATATATATATATATATATATATATATATATATATTGTGTGCATGTATTCATTGTGGAGTTAGGAAGTGAAACGGATTCTACTTTAACTATAAAGGAATCTGAGAGTGATTCTGAAATAATTGATTGTTTTGAATGTTCAGTTAGCGAATCCGAGAGCAATGTTAATCTATCAGTACTGTTACATGTGATGTTGGCGTTTTTATCTCGTGCTTTGAAGTTTATTTCACAAGAAAAAAATACTAAGCGGTTTTTATATTGCAAAAAATGCAATAAATTTCTCCTTTAAAGCTTAAAACACATTTTTTAAAAAAAATTTCGCTTTGCCGAAAAACCATCATTTAATCATGATACCTTAACTGACAGATTTTCTTAAAAAAATAAATTTTTTATTTCAAGTTGAAAAATTACCCCAAATTTTAAAATAATTATATATATTGGACATGCATTTAGTTTTATATTATTTTCCTGAATAAAAAATACGCATTTATAAGATCATTTTCTTCAAACTTTCACGACCGATAAGGTGTTAAAATGGAGGTATTAAACCCCTATTTAACGAATAATAAACCCGAAGTAATGAATTATTTTAACAACTGAAAAAATAAAAAAATATTATTTTTTTGAATTAGAAAAAATTGGATTTCGTTTCACATGGTATTCTTTTAGCCAGGAACAGAAAAAGACCTTTCATGTGGGAAATGGATTTCGACAGCGAAGGATGTAGTCCTTTATTAGACTTTACAGCTTTAAGTCAGTCTTAAGTGTAACCTACCGCGTGATTTTTGAAGGAGACTCCACTCTACAATGCACTGGATATTTTAAGAAATTTTAGCATTTGCTCTTTTTCTTGAGGGAAGTAGGGCTTTTTCGTACAGTTTTGCAGAAAAAATGTGTCTTTAAAAACTTGCTAAGCATGACCGATTGCAAAAATAAATTGTGTAGCAAATTTTATACAGATTTGGATAATGAAACTCCTATCAAAACTGCTACATTCTCTGGTTCTTTATAGATCAGTGCTTCTCAAACTTCCAATATTTGCGACCCAATACTCAATCATAATTTTCATCGAGACCCCCTCCATACAATATCAATGAAATGAATTCAATTATACTGTACTATGATGCTAAAGCTACAATTAGACTTAAACCTCTTAAGAGCGTATATAAACGCCTCGCTCAGAAAAAGCGTTATTACCCCTGGACCTATACATATACGTCTTTCCAAAGTATGATTCTTTCCGTGCACTTCTATTCATAAAATCATTCCGAAGGCAATACAATGTAATATAAGGGACTTGACAGTGTTTACCAAGGATTTACTTATTTCAGAGGATTTGATTATTTATTCTATTTTTTCGATCCTCCCAATACATCACATACGCATGCCTACCTGAAAAACGGTGGCATTGGGGAGATAATTGCATAACTTTTAGTCGGCAGTTAAGGGATTAATCAAAAACCGTACAAATTATCAAGATAAGTGTTAGATTTTGTAAATAATTTAGTATAAGACAAGCCCATGGGATCACTGATCATTATTAAACTTGTTCTTAATTTTGTATTGTTAAATTAATTGTAAAATACGTTGTGCAGTACTGATGCATTTATAAGTGCATGATATCAGTGTAAATGTGTCTTTTATTTTTTATTCTAAACAAAATACCTCTTTAAAAACAGAGCACTTTATATATAGATATTATATTCACATAAAGGTCTGTAAATTTTGAAATAAGATGGTGATTGATAAATATGAATTTCGAAACACTTCTACTGTTATACAAAAAATGCACAAAAAATTTCATCTAATTTTTTTAAAAACTTTTTGAGCAATCGCTGTCTCCGTTTGAGTTCGAATAAAAATACATTTCGAGCAAAACGTTTTTTAAAGTTTGGCATCGTGTGCAAAAGTTATGGCATTTGCTTTTACTAAAAGACGTGTAGTTTTTGTTCTAGTGAATGGAAAGTAAAAAAAAAAAAAAAAAAAAAAAAACTTTTGTATTTTTATTACGCTAAGATAGCCAGTAAAATAAAATCATTAAAAAAGTTGTCAGGTTTGAAAAAAATCATGATTTTAGGTTAGTCAGATACCTTAAAATTAAAACTATTATGATTAATTATTAACTATATTATTATTAATTATAATTAAAAAATGTACCACATTTTTTAGCTTAATTTTTTTTCAGTCTCTAGCGAATTAAATCACGGACATTTTGTTTTAACAATTTTAAAATTTACTAGCATGTAAAATTTTTCAAAAGTTAAAACTTACCGACACACAAGTATATAACACATATCCAGAGTATTTAATATTCTTCTACTCAATAAATTTTTTTTTTATTAAGTTTTCTAAGATGGTGAATTTTGCAAAAAAAAATGATTTTTTAAGGTATTATTTTATAGTTCATTTTATATTTGCTTTATAAAAACACCAAGTGTATTGTTTTTCACTCATTAGAATAAAAACTATAAGTGTTTTTGTAGAAGCAGATGCCATGCATTGCCATAAGGAATATGTCCTACTTTAAAATGCATTTTATTCTAAATGTTTTTTTAAAATACTCAAACAGGGACATCGACGGCTGCAAAGGTTTTAAGAAATAATTAATTAAAGTTGTTTGTGTATATTTTGTATAACAGTAAAAGTATTTTAACTATCCGATTTATCAATCGCTGTTTAATTACAAAATTTACAGTCCTTTATGTGAATATAAGCACTATTTTTTAAGCAGTTTCATATAATAAATAAGATAAAGTATTCTAGTTTTGGTACAATTTAAAATATTTCTTACGCTGATGACATGGATGCTACAAGAATGAGACGCATTTTGCTTTGCTATGTTTTGTTGCATTTGTTTGTATAAATGAAGAGCAAAACAACTCCTCAAAATTAAAAATGTGTTCATTTACTTTTTGTGCAGAATGGGTACCTTCAGTGTAGCGCACACAGGAATTGTTTTCAAGGGGAGGGGGAGGTGGTACGGGGTCGAAAGTTCACCATTCATTTATCATGCTCCTTTTGATTTTGTTGATTTTCGGGAACAAAACACAGTAAAAAACTATGTTTTGAATAAATAATTAGCATTAATAAATAAAATTAATCATTGATAACAAGTAATTAATTAAATCTTACGTACTATATACTTAGAATTATAATCAATCGGAAAAAATCAAGGGCATTGGGGTGGGGGGGGGTCCGCACCCCAGGACCCGCCCTTGTGTGTGCCACTGGTCCCGTTTATATAAGTTTTTTTTGTAAATTCTTACAATTTTTTTCCCATTTTAATAATAATAATGTTTTTTTCTTCTTAATTTTGGAATATTTTTTTCTTAATATGTACTAAATAAATCTAAAAACCAAATACAACAAAAAAAAATCTTTACATATCCATTTTTTTAAAAAATAAAATATCGCAAGTAGTCGGATACCCTAAATATAGATGAGGATTTTTTTTTTCCATTTTTGTCATAATAATTTTTTTTCTTTTCTTAATTTTGGCCTATTTTTCTTAAAATGTACTGAATAAATCTAAAAACCAGAAAAATAAATTAATAAGTAAACAAAAAATAAAAAGTCCCCCACATCCCCATTTAAAAAAAATATCGCAAGTAGTTGGCTATCTTAAAGATAGATGAGAATTTTTATCCCATCACATTTCTTTCGACCTGTAAACAAGATTGATTACATTTCAAAATATCTAAGCACTTTTTTCCCACGAGCAGAAGAACTTAAGACATCGCTATGCAAATCAATACATATGATATTGAGAGTGCATTCCAAATCATATTACCCATGAAAAGATCGATGGGCCATGATTCTTCAAGATCAACGGTCCCATGTGGAACCCGGAAGCAAATGCCTCATTTTTCTTTTTCTCTAGGTAATTCTGAATTATTAAACGCTCAACAGACATTGAGAAGAGGAAACGACAGTGGTGATACCAACCAATCAGTGGAAGGATCTTATCTGGTCTTAAGAATCTTGATTGGTTCTTGGTGACCTTGATACGTTTGGATTATATTATTGATACAATGGGATGTGTCTGTTTTCAGGAATAAATGTATTGCGGTGCAGAAAAATTCGAACAGTTGTTAGAGAAAATTTTATAATGAAGATTATATCGGATATCCATTTTGTTTCATTGTTCAGTCAGGTCAAGAAATTAAGAAGAAAAATAGCAAACGAAAAATTTTGATACGAAATTTATATTTAGATATTTAAGTATAATATTCTCTACTGTAAAGTTTTAAATTTGTTAAATCGACTTCTTTGAAAAAATAATATTTTAATCTAGTGTATGAAATTTATGTGTGTCAAATTACGTAAATTTATTTATTTATAATATTTATTTTTATTTGATAATATGTATTTTTATTAATCCACATAAAATGGATTGTCAATATGGCCACTATTGTGATGTTCCATGAGCTGAGTAGGTTGCACATTCCCCATTGTTACTCGGAACAGAATTGATTTGTCTCAACTATGAAATTATTCTAACTTCGAAGATGGTATATATCAGAGACATAAATTAATTACCTTTCAAAGCCCGATGTCAGGATGTTTGATACACAGCGCACATTAGAGAAATATTTACAGTGGCTCACTTTCCACCAAATACTCTAAGTTAACACGGCAATTCTCGCGCAGGGTATATCATACCCACAGTCTAACATTTTCAAAGTTCCTTCTAAAACCTTTTTGTAAATTTGATAGTTTCTTGTGTAACTAACTTTAAGCTCATATCCTTTGAGGGGACCTTAGCTTATAGGCGAATTCTAACTTTATATTTTTGGACACCACCTCTTCGGGTGAGTCCTACCCTGCGAGTGAATCGCTGCTACATTTCTACATGCATCATCAAGCCTTAAAGTATTTCTTATACACTAGCGCATTATTATAGTTTTGATGAAGAAATGTTAGATTTAAAAAATTTAATAGATACAGTATTTAATAGATATAGTACAACATAATTTTTGGATAAAGTCTCTTTGCGGGGAATGATACGGAAGAAATAAATGGTGCAGAACATACCTGTAATAGAAATTATTATTCCTCCACTAAATTCGATTCAGATATAGAAGAGGGAGACACTGCTAAAAATAAATGTTTTGCATGAAGAGACACAAAAACATCTGGGAAAAACGTAATTTTAAAGGAGACAACTGGTGTACACCTTATCCACTTTCAAAAACCTTTTGAAAAGGAAAACAATTCTTGCTGCGACAATAAGAAATAACCTTTTTAATTCAAATAAACTTGAAATTTACTCCTATATGATTAGTTTTAAAATTGTACAACTGCTTCATACATACCCAAGAAATGTTGAAATTGTTTTCCATTTTCAACAGTTGTGTTGTGGCTAATGCCACCTGTCTGACATAGTCAGAAAGAGGCCCACTAAATTCATCGTGACAAGTGGCTAGAATTACGCCTGTCGTTGACCTAGGCCTTGAGCTCCATACAGGGGAAAGTACGTTTTAGCTCGGAGAGATTCCCCGAAGGGACGAAAGATGGCGCCACCACCTATGTCCACCTTCATAATTTTGCCATGGCACTGAATTGGAGGGAAATATTCTCCAGTTCCCTGCACTCGTGATTCAGCCCACAATACTTTCGGACCCACGGACTTAACGAGCACGTTCTCCGTGTGCTCTCGAAGGGTATTTGAGGGCATCGGGCATTGAACCCAGGCCTTCCGGTATGGAGTCCAATGCCCTAACCGCAAGGCTACCCACTGACCATTTTCAACAGTACTTAGTGGTGATGCAATGAGTTTGTACGTTTTAGTGCAAATGGCATATCTAAGTTTGCTTGTGTGCCCAGTGTGATCCTTGGTATACAAACAATTTCACCTTTATTTTCTCCTTATAAAATTTCCCACTTTAGAAATGGAAATTTGGCGAAATATTGGTGATACAGCCAATTTGACATGATTTTAGGCGACTTTGTAACCATATGAATGCTTCAAGAATCATTGAAGAAATTTAAAACATCGCAATCTATAACGTAAGAGGTTTTTCGAGAAAGCGCTTGAAGGTAGGGGGGGAGCCCTTGGCAAATTATTCTTAGAGTAGCTCTTCTGTTAAATTCAACTTTCTGCTACCTATTTTACTAGCTCAACATTAGTTATAAAAATATTTATTACAGCATCACGACACATTTTACAGGGATATTTTATTTATAAGAGGTGGCGAATATTTTGTTTGGGTTATTTATATCAAAGAGAAAAATATTTTCTTATATTTTTTGTAAAGAAATTCTTATATATTTCAAGCAAATAAATATTAATTCCAGTGTGTAAGGGATGTTTATTTGGTATATTATATTTTTTTAAAAAAAATAATAATTAAATTTTAAATTATATAGTGCAAGGATGGTGTACCATTGGCTCGCCTGCCATTAATAGCACGTTACACAATATTTTAGGCATGCCTGCGATCAAAAGGATTTGCATTTATTTTTCAAAATAACAAAGTTCACTACAAATTATTACGCACAAACGCGAGTGATCAGTCGAGGTGCGACGGGGAGCACACTCGTTTGTCGTTGCTTTTTTATCTTAGTTCAGTGCTTCTCAAACTTTCAATACTGGCGCCTCCCTTGTCAATCACAATTTTTATCGCTCCCCCTTATGCATTAATAATGTACTGAATGCAATAGTAATGCACTTCTTTTACTCTAAAACAATAATATTAATTATATACCGTACAAATTCATGACATAAGTATTAAATTTTGTATATGTTGTTTTTAAGCAAAAAAAGTATTAAGTAATAGGATAATTATTATGTTATTTTTCCTTTCTCTAATTTTTAAATTGGAACATATTGCAGAATGCGGTGGCTGCTTAAAAGATAAAATATGGATATCAGCTTTTTTTTAGAAAGAAATCAGTGGGTCAATTTCTAATCATAAGCATTCCTTTGATAAATTTGCTCTGTAAGACAAGCCCATGGAAGTCGCTAATACTTATTAAACTTTTTCTTAATTTAGCATTAATTAATTAGTTATAAAATACCCTGTGCAGCACTGGTACATTAAAAGTATACCGGCTGAAGTACCCGCTCTTTGCACGAGTTCATTTATAAGAAAATAAAACATTATTCATATAATCGCTGAATTTTAAGGAGAATAAAGCCAAGTGCGCAACAATGTTTTCAAAAATGTAAAATGATTTTTTTTAAATCATTGCTTAAATTATAATTAGTTTTAAGCGAACTGTAATTTTAAGCCTCACAGAATTAGCATTTAGAATTGATGTTGAATAATGAACAATAATATAAAATTCCTATGAGAAATAATTGTATTATTTTTAATATTTAAAGTGAAAAGACTTCAAAATGTTTTAAACCTGGAGCAGGCACGCACTCGATACTAATGGTCGAAATGGGTCTATTGAGCCACCCCAATCTTTTTTTTTAATATTTATTTTTATAGTACACAATAAAAATCGTAATTCCAGTGAATAATTTAATTAAGAGAAAATATACTCACCCCTACCTTCAAGAATACAGAAAATATTTCGGAAAAAAAGTTATCATACCGGGAACTCAGTCAAAACAAGTACCTTAAGCTTGTAAAAAAAACGTTTGTCACTCCCAAAAAGAGAGAGATGTGACAAATTTATTTTAGTTCACACGTTAAGACTGTCAAACAGAAGGATAGTGTGTCAGAGCCATTGGTAACAATTAAACAGTTTTGCCAGAATTACCGATTTCGTGCACTCTGTGCTCGGCGTGACAGCTCCGGATTAAAAGTGTATTTATTACAATATGGATGTTCAAAAAAATTATGTAAAACGTTTTTCAGTATGCTTTTTTATATGTTTGGGAATAACTCATAGAAATAAATCTTGGCCAAGAAATCCTTCAAAGAGCTCTCTGTGCTTTTCCAAAAATCATAAAAATATTTTACAAAGACAAAATCGCAGCAAAAATAGTTTGTTTGCAACTTCCCAAAATAAAATTAAAAAAAAAAACATAAGAGCAGGGACGTAAGTAACCGTACAAGTAAGTTTGAAGGTCAAACCGCAGCAACTACATTCTGCTGCCTACAGCTGATGACAATAATATAACAGAGATGAATTATTTATCTTCCTAAAATTTTTTTTGATTATGAGTCTAGGCTTTGTTTTTTCTCATTTTGGTTTGAAAATAAACCGTAATAGAAGTAGAAGCTTTAATTTTTTATGACGTAATATCGCAGATGTATAAATTATATTAGAGTAAATGTGTATTTTCTTATTATGTCAGAAAGTATTTTGTTTTACTTCATTCCATAAATATTTTTTTAATCTTTTATTTATTTTATGCTCGCGCCCCCCAAGGGGTGCGTGCACCACAGTTTGAGAAACACTGCCTTAGTTCCATCGTGGTATACAATTGCTTATAACGCTGTCTACGCATAGCATAGTTCATTTCATCGATATAACTGTATTTTAAAGTTTATTTGTGTTATATTTACGATGTGTAATCGTTATTTAAAATGGCTAATTCAGCAAAAGAATAAAAAGGGCAAGGGTGTAATAGAGTATTTCAAATTTGGTCAATTTAGAAATGGGGCGTTATTAGTAAAGGTGATAAGGTGGTGTTTGTTATGAGTTCTGAAATAGTCTGGTATGCAGAACATTGTCTGTAAAATGATGTTTTGAAACAAATCGCAAATCCTCTTATCAAAAAGGTGAACCACTTCAAAAAAAAATTAGTTGCTTAAAAACCGATTTTCACACACTTGACTCCAATTAAGCATGCATTCTACTAAAAGTAATATCTTACAATTCTAATATAAATTATTTGTCTTTGACACAATCTGCAACAAGATAACTCACACTAATGTTACTTTAATTTGAATTACACGTAGGGGAGACCTGGGCAAGATGCCTATGCAATTTTGAAGGATAAAAAAAAAATTGAACTTACATTAAGTGTTAGAGTTGTCCTTTGTAGTATTAAATAAAGTAACATTTAATTTTTAAAATAAAAAAATGACAAAGAATAATTTTATTTTTTCTTACCCTTCACAATTGGTCACCGTGTCCGAGTACTGAGGCAAGATGACAACACTGTATAAGGTTGAACATATTTTGTCCTTTAAATATGTTACACGGTTTAACAAATCATAAATGCGTTTTTACATCTTACGAAGTAGGAAACTGAGCGTACTGCATTGTAACGTAATGTTGAAGTGTTTAGTTATGCGGCTAACAATAGTCAGAAATAAAAGTACCATTTTCATAAGTGGATCATTCCTCATGCCACCACTCTTCGCATTTACAACACTGAATGGATCCATTCTTTTATTGGAGCAGCGGATCTCAACCTGCATCCCACGATCCGCATGTGGCCCGGCCATTGCCCATTGCTCTGAAAAATTCACTTATTTAAGAAAATTGTATGAAAAAGTTGGTGAGGAATCTCTTTGTCAAGAAAGATACTATTTCAATTTTACTTTTGTTGTCAGTATCAAACGGGTAAGAATTGATATTATTTTTCTATTTGGAACAGTTACGGTTAGTAATAGCAGACAACAGTGGAATGAACAGTGGTTGGAATTAATTTTTATTTATCTTTCATATCTTGCAAGCGAAAAATATTCAAAGAAAATATATGGTTTAAAGACGATTGGGAAGTTGAACATTTTGTACTGAAAAATAAACATGGTTAAGTACTTGTTGTTGTTTTTGCACGACCCCATTGGTCAGCAGTTCTGGACCAGGTCCAAGAGATCGCAAACTTTCCAAAAATCCAACACCAGCAAGGGATCATCTGCTAAATCCTGCTTGGTGAGCCCTGGGCATTTGAGAATGTTAGAAGGCGAGGCCGGCTTAGAAGAACAGTTTGTGCACATTTCAAAGCTCTTGCATCCTCCAGAAAATTTTATTGTTTTGAGATGGCCACTTCGAAAGCGGGCTAGAAGAGTTTGATCCTGTCTTGTGTAAAACCATACGCCATAGAGACTCCAGGACGAGAACACTGATACCAATGGGGCTCTTGGGGGATAATCCAAGTGGTCTTATTCTGGTGTTAACTCTAGAGAAAATCTCCAAAAAGGTGAGGGGTGCTGACGGCTCTGGTACATCGCAAGCGCCAACCTTGGCTAAAGTGTCCGCAATCCCATTTCCCTCTATGTCTATGTGAGAAGGAATAATTTGATGCGATGTGGAAAGTCATTTTAACTTTGGTGAGTATTGTCACTCCAACATTATCTCTCACACTTTGACAATTGGACAAGTGATGTATTGCACATCTACTATTAGATAGTATCAAATATCTTTTCCATTTGGAAGAGATGCAAGAGATTCAAGGGCCTCATCAATGGCTATTAGCTCACTGCGAAAAACTGAGTAACCGTCGTGATTTTTCCTGTGGATTCTTAAGGCATGGTCTTGCAATTTGATGTTAATTCCGCTGCATGGTCGATAGTAAGCGTCTCTTCTCCCATCCGTATAAACATGACGACGTCAATTGGTATATCTCCGATTTTCTCTAGAGCTAGTTGCTTTAGACAGGCAGGAAGTTTTGTTTGTTTATTCAGGTGTACTGGTAATTCTGTGTGGATGGAAAAATACCCCATCAAGGTCGACCGCTGGGTCAAGACATTGAGACAGATGATGAGGTTCCACAGCACCAATGGTAAGGTTAAAAGATACCATTCGGGTGAAGGAACTGTTTCTCCTGAGTCTCTGATTATTACACCAATCTGTGCAGTAAGCTGAAGTACGATTTCGATAATCCAGACTTCTGAGTGTTGTACTATTTTTTGGACATGCACGTCTCCTAAGGCTAAGGGGCTGTAGGTCCGCCTCCAAAAGTACATGATGGACAGCAATTGATAAGTGATCGTTTGATTTGTCCTGAAAATGCTGTATTTAAAAAATACCAATAAACTGGAATCATTCAATGACATTTTTTCTCAAAGTTCTTTTTGAAGAGGTGATAAATAGGCTTTTTATTTACTAATCCTTGCAACAACAACTAAAGTGTTTTGCCAGTGATAATATCACAGCCGTAACAAAGATATTCCAGAAGTTTGTTATATTATTAGTAATCATATGAAACCGTTTACTGATGCATAAATTGTGAAGGAGTATTTCTTAAATGCTTTTAATGTAGTGTTAGTAACAAAAATAAAATATATATATATATATATATATATATATATATATATATATATATTTATATATATACAAAAAATAATAATTAAAGAAGCAAAACAGGAATTATAATTATATGATCAATTTTCGACACTTTAAATTTCCAATGTTATCTTGATTTCAAATCATTTCTCCTCCCCTCCCCTATTTATCCTTTTGTTGCAGACCACACGATATGGCTGACATAAGTATGCGGCCCAGCAGAAAAAAAGTTTGAGTACCCCTGTATTGGAGGGTCACAGTATTCCTCTTCACAAGCAGGATATCTTATAATACCATCATTTGAAGTTGATGCAGCTGGGCATTTTGGCCTGGGTTTTACAGACATATGCCAACAGGAACTCAGTTTCAGTTTTTTAAATTTTTTTGCTTCCTTGTTTAGCTTTGGTGCATTGAAATCAGCATTTGCCATAAGTTTGTTTCTTCCGGAGGAATTATATGTTAATTTTATACTACCACAGTCTGAAGATTACCACTATTATTCTATATTTTAAAAACCACCATCATTGCGGGTGCAGCCTATAACTTCGAAAAGTGTTGCAAAGGCGAAACCCAATTGAACGGTACTGGTCGCTAAGGAACCGCATAGTTAGAATCGAAGATATTCAGGTATTTCATTTTTTGAGCTTGATAGGGTTTTTCTTTAGGGGGCTAAGAGGATGGCAAAAATGTCTTCCACTGGTCTCCTCTTTTCCAGCGATACATCCCCCACTCTAATGCTCCCCTTTTAGCCCGAGAGGAGATAGAAGCGCAAAGTCGAGCGGACAAATACACAAACAAACAAGCATTTACAGGATTTAAAAAAAATGAAGAAAACATAGTTAGGTTAATAAATTTTACAACACGGGACAAAATGACGAACTAGTTATCTGGTCCCGTACGGTCTGATTAAAAATATTCGCTTTCATTGACATGAAGGAAGGCGATTCATTGACATTTATTCGTGGTAATAAGTATGTCACCAATTAATATTCACTCAAATTATTCAAATCTTACTCAAGAAAAACGATATATCTTACCCGCATCTGTAGCAGAGTTTATTTGCACATACATAAAAGTTATATCGTGGCATTGGTAAACAAAACAAAAAAAAACAGAAAAAAAATCAAAGCTTCTCAACTAAAACAAAAAATGGTGATTTCTGCTTCTATATACTATTGTTCAATGAATCGCCATGAGGGGATTCAGTTGTGTCCGGTGGATCATTCCACCTAGGGCAGTGTTTCTCAAACTGTTGGACGTGCCCCTCTAGGGTGGTGCGATAAACTTTCAAGGAGGGTGCTAGCATATCGAAAATAAAAGGTTAAAACAATTAATTTACTGGCATGAAGTAAAACAAAATATTTTCTGATATAATAAAAAATACAGATTTACATTGATATGATTTATATAAATCATCTGATGAAAAAAATGTCATAAAAAATAAAAGATTCTACTTTAAACGCTCACTAGCTATCTATATATAAATAAATAAAATATTCTATATAACTAAATAAAAAATATTTTGTTTGCTTTGCTCTAATCCTACGATGAGAGTGTTTTTATTACGTTTCTTTTAACCTAAAATATTACTTTTGTTGACTTCCGAACTCACTGGTATGGTTATCTGAGACCCTTTTTTTAGGGAAGTTGTAAATTATGTAACTATGTTGCGCTTTTTTCAATGGGAAATAGTTTTATGATGCATGGATAAGCATATTAAGCAATTTGAAGGATTAATGCCAAAATTTATTTTTATGAGTATTCTGAAACATAATACATAATGAAAAACGTTTTACACAATTCTTTTTTTTTTAACTTTTTTCATTTTTTTTATTGAATAGACTTTTAACACGGACGCGATGCGCATAGTGACCTTAGGATCACAAAATCGTTAATTCTGGAAAGCTGTTTATTTCTTATCAATGCCCTTGACAGAGAATCCTCCAATATGACAGTCTTAATGGGAACTAAAATGAATTGAGCACATATCTCCCTCTTTTTTGGGAGTGGCAAAAGCTTTTTTTAGAAACTTGAGCCACTTGTTTTCGACTGAATTGCCGGCGCGACAACTTTTGTTCAAAAATATTTTCTTGAACATGCTGCATTTCCCCCTATGAATAACTTAGTGGTTTTAATTGTGATGCTGTACGACTACTTATGGTTTATAAATGTAAATGAGCACAATATTAAAAAAAGAAATGGACCTCTGTGGTCTCTCTGAAGTGAAATTGAAGCTAATGAAACAAAAGAAACACTTGCTGAAATAATGCATGTTAATCATGTTAGCGAAAGTAAATTTGAGAAAAGCAATAAACATGAAACGAAAGGAAAATTTTTAATTGCTCTATTAAAAACTCGATCAAGAAAAATATGAAGCCAAAAGTGTACCTCAAAATGCACTTCGCCCTGTCAGAAAGATACAAGCAAGAAAAAGTTCAACAGGATATTTGTCGATCATCAAAGGACATATAAACTACAATAACGTGGTCAAAATGTGACATTTTTGCTTGCAAATAACCTTCATGTAATGTTAGCGAAAAGTGTCTGTATATGTGTGATTTGTGTCTTTTTAACGTCTCGCACATTTGGAACAATGTAGTTCAGGTTTATTGGATTTTTTTCTCAAATTATGAAGGAAAAAATGATAAATCCTTGAAATAGGTAAGTATTTTTTTCTTAGTTAAATTATTCACTGACATTGTGATCCTTATCGTGCGTATTGAAAATAATTATAAAAAAAAGAATTAGGGTGATCCAATGCCCGCGGCGATAACGTTTGTATTGAATGCACACCTGATCCCGGGCTAAGACATTTTGAAGATTTATCGCTTTAAATATTAAAAATAACACAATTGTTATTCGTTGTAATTTTATATACATATATTTTATTGCTTAACATTTATTCTAAATGATAATTCTGCGGGGCTTAAAATTACAGTTCATTCAAAACCATTTATAATATGAGCATTTATTTCAATAAATCATTTTACATTTTTGTTTACATTGTCATACACTTGGTTTTACTCTCCTTAAAATTAAGCTATCATATCAAGAATAATGTATTATCATTTTTAAAGAAAATAAACTCGGGTTAAGGGTGGATACGTCAGACAGTATAAGAACAAGTTTAATAATTATTAGTGACTTCCATGGGCATGTCTTGCAGATCAAAGTTTTTCAAAGGAAGGCTAAAAAATAGAAAGTGACACTCTTGAGTTATTTTTTGATATTTAACTCAGATCTATATTTTGTCTTCAAAGTAGTCATTGCAGATAATCCGGATTCACAAAGGTATGATGTTGAAAATGGCCATAGTGTACGAAACGCTTTTGTTTTCAGATCAGAAAATTCAGCATTCACCTCTATCCATAATTCAAAGATTGATTTATTACAAAATTTCCCTTTAATTTTGTCACTGGATGTGAAATCTCTGAATATCTATTTTTCGGCAGTTTCGAGTCCATCTGAAGTATTTTTAAGAGGATCCCTAACCCATTCGGAACTTGCTATTAATTTGCCCTCGTCTGTGTACTTGTTGATGCTTTATTATTGTCGAATGCTCGCTGCGATTTAAAAATATATCTATGATTTTGTTTTAATACACTGCCGTAAATACTTAATACCGTGAATTACAATTAACGCGTGAATTATGAAATGTTTATTTAAGAGAGTTTCGATAGCTAATCGATTCGGCCAAGACTTACAGGAATTGTACGAGGTATAGAATTTCCACATGTTTTATGCATTTTCACATGTATTTCGTAATTTATTGATTCTTCAATATTTCCGAATTATCATTAGACAATTTTTTTTGCATTGTTTAATTTATAATTTTCATAATCATAGGTAACTCAAAATACCGGTTCCTTTCAGTAAATAAAAATACTTTCTAATTGATAAATTCTTACTGATAAATTTAACACAAAATTAACTAAATGCATGTATCTAAAAAGGATATTTATTTTAACAATTTCTAAAACGGATTTTTTGGATTATACAAAAAAAGACACACATACTGGAAATAAAATTCAGTTCAAGTGGTCACATTTTTTCTTGTTTTTAATTTCAAAGAAAAAAATCAGTTAGTTGTTATTCGCGTTTTTCGATAACAATATTTTATTTTTTATATAAATGAAAGATTTGCCGATTTATCTGCTGCATTTACATATGTTACATATGCAATATTATTATTATTAATTAACATTTGAAGTCACTAATAAAATGTTAATAGGTGGTTTTCTAAAACTAAAGTGAAGCTGTTCCAATATTCTTCAATTCAAAAACTTATATTTTAAAGCTAATGTATTTTTGTTATTTTACGGCTACACAGTACCCTAAAAATTTCATTTTTACCGAAAAAAATTGTTTTGCATGTTGTGGTGGCCCATATCATTGAGATGCTTGCCACGAAATTTCAGAACTGTTAGCGAATTAGTTTTTAAGATATTTGAAGATTTATGAGCTATGGTTTTGGTTTCGGTTTCCTTTTAAAGCATTTTTTCACACTTAAGTTGAATTAATTAAAAGTATTTTTGAGCTTTTAGTTTGAAATGGTTATTAATTCCAATTTTCATTACTAAAATCATTTCCGCTTGATTATGTTTTGAGTTCTCATAATTAATTAATAAAGATTAATTTCATGGCGAATTTTTGATTTAAAAACAGTTTATATAGCTTAAAAGCTTTATCATTAAATTTTCCCTGTAGAGAAAATGACATGGCAAATGCGTTCTGGGTTTCTGTGAGAAACAATATTTCGAAGAGATGGTATACTACTGAAAATGATGTATCTAAAAAAATCTGTCCTCAGTTGATTCTGCAATTAGACTTCCGAATACAAGTATTCTGAATTCAAATGCTGCAGATATAACTCAATATTTCCTTTATGTACCAAACTACATTATACTAAACATATTGCAGTACTATATTTTAGTATTTTAAAATCGTACGACAAGAGCTAAAACTTCCTAAACTGCCCTAATTTAAAACATAAAAAAATTAAATTTTATGAGCAAACCTGATTATTTTTAGCTTAAGTTAGTAAGCATCATTATTATTTTGTACATAAATGCTTCGTGTTTCAAAACTTTTGTGAAATATTAGGTTAAGATAAAGCTGAATAAACTGTGGTCTTAATAAATGCTATCAATATTATGCAAAAATATATTTTGAATTAAAAATATAATTTTCAGCCATATTTAATAAAAAATATTGTTTTAATGTAGAACATACATTGGAAAATAACATATTAAAAAATTAGAGTTTTACGGGCATTATAAGTTTTTGTTTTATGACTTTACAAACTTTAAATGCGTTTTTCTCAGACTTTTAATTTTGAAGGTATAAGTGTTTTCTAATCCCTAAGGCTTTTTTCCTGTTCAAGATAGAACCTTGAATTTTTTGTATATACTCCCAAATGTATGTTCTATAAAAGTAAGTATGGATTTAGGGCTGAGAACTCTAGTTATTTTTCTAAAAAATGCTTAAGTTGATATTTCAAAGAAATTCATGTTTTTTCCAGGTTTTTCTAGAAAAATAATTATTAAAAATCAACAAGGGAATAGATTTTCAAATCCATACTAAATATTGTTTGTAATAATCTAAGAATAATAAATAACTTAAAATAACTAAACAACTTTAAAAATTGAGTATTTTATAAGAATTTGAATAAAACTTCAAAAATTCATAATTTTTTAAAATTGTAAAATATTGGCTGGTCAAACTGTATTTTTGCTTACAGAATCAGCTTAATAATATAACCTAAATATAAAACATCAATTATTTTTACTGGAACTGTCTCCAAATTTTTTTTTCTGAAAAAGGGTACTCTGTAGCCTTAAATGTCCTACTAAGCATTTGATGAACTTCTATTTCTAAAAAGAGTTTTTAAACTGCAGTATTCTTAACCTTTCTTTATATGATGTTAGAAATTTCCATCATAACATTTAGTGAACAAAACTTTTGCTCAAATTAGGCGTACTGTAAAGTGTTTGTTGCTGGCAATTATTTTAGAGGACTACTGGGTGATAAGAAACGTAGCTGACAAAAAACTCATATGTCACAATCATTACAGCGGGTTTGAACTTTTTATTCCATTGTTTGTTTTGGTTGGGAAAAAAAATGCGTGATTTCTTTAATATTTTTTATAACAAACCTGAGATTTTTTTTTTTTTTGCTATAAAATGAGATAATGAGTAAAAAAAAATTGTGTTTCTGTTATTTTCTATGCAATTACATTGAATACACCAAATAATCTTCTCAGAATCCTGTGACAGAAATTTACATCACTATGGAATTGTTTCACTTCTAATGTATGACGAAAATGTTTTTTGCTCTTTAGTTTGTTATTTTTTGTAAATAAATTTAGAAGAGCGGGATATTAAAGGTTACCTTGACCAGTTTACTAGTTAGAAGGCAGTTGGTACCAAAAGGTGTCCGGGATGAAGAAAATTCCGACGGCGAGTACCGCAATGCCAATAAGATTAGGATAATAATAATAATAATTGTTTTTAATTACGATCACGAATAAAAATGATGTAAATATATGGTATTTTTTCATTGATTTAGTACTGAGCTTTACTTATAAATTTACATGAAGATGGATATTTCCATATCATACTGTTAATTTTTAATTATTTTAAATTATATGTTTTTTCTAAGATTTTTAAGGAATTGTCCTTTAATCTAGAGCTTTAATTATATCATCTGGTTTATTCATAAAAAAATAAAAAATCATGCAAAGAAGTATTAATAGCTGGTTACAAAAATGCTGTTGGCTACGTAATTTACTTGCCATATGCTGTAGAATAATATAAATGTTCAAAAAAAAATAATAACTGTGTTTAATTGACCAAATTATATTTTTTATAAAAGGTTTTGAGACTTTCTTCAGATTTCATATTCAAATCATCAATGGAGCAACTTACTTTCACATAAATACCGCTAAAGATAAATTGATCTCGACTAAAGAAAACAATATTTTTAACATATAAAATAATTGTACTATGATGAAAAGTCACCAGTAAGAAAGGGTAAGCAAACAATCACAAGTGTTCATAATTTTAAAAAAAATGACTCCGTGAAGCTTTACTTCTTAATTAACTATTTGAAAATAAAAAAAAATATAGTACAGTTCTTGAAGAAGGAAGCAATAATTGAACATACTTGAGATATTCATTTTTTTACTTTGTAACTACAAATATGCTTAAATATAGTGTTACATGTTTTTCTAAAGACTCTATTATCATATAACATTTTTCTGTACACAAGCGAACTATTATCTCAAAACATGTTAAGGTATCCGACTACGTTAAGAACCGTGATTTTAAAAAAAACGCATGAATGGATAATTTCCATGCAATTTAGTGTCAATCAGATTAACATACATGCATAAAATTGTTTTAAGTACATTTTTACAAAAAAAAAAATATTTAAATATAATGCTTTGGCAAAAAATTAACTTAGAATAATCTTTTTTTCCAAATGTTCTCCTTTTGTGAAAAAAGGTTCTGTTATAACAATATTTTGCCTGTATATAGCTCAGACCTCTCTACAGAGGCTAATTTCAAATTTTTGAAAAATTCACATTATTTTCAGTTAACTCCAATCGAAATAATTATTGGTGTTTTTTCCTTAAAATTGATCCCATCTGTTGTCGTAAAATATGAATAAACCTACTTCTAAGTTAAATATTTCAAACATTCTAGTTAAGCCTCTGTAGAGAGGTCTGAGCTATATACAGACAAAATATTATTAAAATAGAAGCATTTTTCATAAAAGAAGAACATTTAAAAAAATATTATTCAAGTTAATTTTTTGCCAAAAAATTATTCTAATTTAATTTTTTGCCAAAATATTATATTTAAATATTTTTTTGACAAAATGTCCCTAAAACAATTTTATGCATATATTATAATCTAAGTGACACTAAATATCATGAAAATGATCCGTTTATGTGCTTTTGCAAAATCACTGTTCCGAACGTAGTCGGATACCTTAAAGTTCTTTAGGGAAGCATAAGAAATTCAGCATATTATACTTTAGTTCGATTGAGTTTCAGGAAAAACTGGAAGAAAAAAATAATTTATGTAAATGAATTCGTAATCATTAACAAACTCGATTGAGTTGGGTTTTTATTTTTGTTATAAAAAAAATAAGAGAAGTTGTATCGTATGCGGCTTTCATATATGTTTCCTATAATTTAAAACAGCAACTGTTTTTAATAAAATAAGACTTTTAAAAAAATTACACTATTGCATGATAGAAAAATTTCTACTTGAATTGATAGAATGAAAATTGTTTTATTTTCATTTTCTAAATTTAAAACGTACTTTTCTTTAGGTATTACGAAAAATGAATGCGGCGTTGTTCTTTATGTTTTAAAACTTTGAAATACACGTTCATTTTCAAGATGAATTTTAAACATTAAAGTGTTAAAAGATAAATAAGATAATATAAATACAATTACTTTCGATGCAAAAATTTATTTTCGTTTCTTTTTGGATTTCACATAAGGAACTTGATGCAATAAAAAACATTCATTCAATCTTAGATGAGTAAAATTCATTCTAAAATATGTTTTTAACACTGCCGTTATAATGAAAATGCATCTTACTGAAATAAAAAAAAAATGTTTTTTAAAAGTATGTAATACCAGTTTAAACAATTTTTTCGAAAAAGAATCCTTTTAAATTATCAGGTTGAAGTTTCTGTCTGGGATAAGCTATATTTCGGATTCTATATAATATGATTTAAGAGATCCATAGCCACATGCACAAATGCGTTACACGAAACAATTTACTAACCGCATTAAAATAAAATGAAAAATTCTGCATAGGAAAGTTTCTTTAAAATATTATTATATGTCAAAATTGATTTAATTTACGCTAAAAAAATTGGTAAAAAGTTATTAAAGTAATTGTTTAAACAACTAATATTGTACTTCCCAGGCTTCAAACGTTTGCGACTCAATTTTCAATTATAAATTTACATCGCGAACCTCCCCTCCCATGCAATGACAATGTATTGAATGCAATAATAATGTGCTTTCCCACGCTAACACTAAAATGAGAATTTAATTATAACCTGCACAAATTATCAAGATAAGTATATTTGGAGCATAATTTTGTGTATATGGCATTATCCATTTAAACTTGATTTTAATTTAGTATTGATAAATGAATTACCAACTAATTTTTGTCGTACTTATACATTTATAATATATAATATATAATACATCAGTGTAAATGAGTGTTTTATTTTTTTATAATGACAAAATGTAAACTGCTGTTTGTAAAAAATGCAACACCATGAACGAAAATTGTACAAAATGAAATTGAATGCACAAACGACTTGTATTAGAATTTAGTACAAATAAATGAGAAAATTTTCAAAGGAAAAAAACAATATTAAGAGTCTCAAATTAGTATTTGTTGTAGAAACCACACGCGCTGCAATAAGTGTTTCTATACGACGTGGCATGGAGTCAAATAGATTTTGAATGTCTGCTTGTGGAAGCGAATTTCATATTGCTTGTTATGCGCACCCAAAGTTCGTCTTCTAAAAATGCAGGACGCAGATCATCAGCGCGGTACCGACTAACCAAGTCCCACATGTGCTCAAAAGATGGCATATCCAGTGAATAAGCAGGCCATAGAAGAAGTTGCATTTGTTGAGCTGAACAGGTCTCGAACAGTCTTTGCAACGTGTGAGCGTGCATTATCCTGCTGAAAGATAGCTCCAGGGATGTCTTAAAGTAAGGAGTTTTTCGACTTCGGGCTGTAGCACTTGATGGACATTTCTGTTGCTACTGAAATTAATCTCAATTCATAGTAAATTGGATCGCCCATAATACAAAATCGCACTCCTAACCTTAACTCTGGGTGTTAGGCCACTATGTCATTCGATAACACACTATGGTAAACCGCGTTATCCGGCATAGCGTATAACAACAATGCAGCAATCGTGGTCCCACAAATTGAAGCGTGATTTATCTAAAAAGACAACTTGGTGCCAATCAGCTTGCAAGGCTCTGTGCTCATGAGCCCATTGCAGACACAACCGTCGATGGTTTGCCGTGAGGGGGATCCTATATGAATGCACCCTTGAACGCAATCCACGGTGCAGAAGACGTCGAAGATTTGAGGAGGCCGATATTAGTACACATAAAGCAGTAGATTAATGTGTTGCCAACTGCCTGGAGGAAGCTGTACTGTCATTCTCTGCCATGCAGAATTGGTGTCGATTTTCGCGCGCTGGCATCACCTTCCGTCGTCCACTGCCAGTCTCTCGAGCTGTTCCGTGGTTGTTGGTCCAATGCTTCCCTACTCGCATCACTCTGTGGAACTGCTCCACTGCAAACGAGCTCCTATTGGGTGATTGGAAAATCCCATTACTCAAAGGCCGATAATCCTCCCCCGTTCTAACTCCATAAATTGTTGGAAGCTTTTCTTATTTCGTCGTGGATGCATACTTAGGTCTCACTCAATCTTCACCTCTAACAAATAATCAATAATTCTTTTCAACTTTCCTCTACACTCCTCTATTTATAATTTCCAGCATCAGTTCAGAAGAAGATGCGCACGCCACACATGTGCGGGGCTCTGAAACTTTACTATTTTATATACCATCCTTTAATAGATATTTGCTGCAAAGTTCACTTATTTCTGATGATTCCTTGATGGTGTATTTTTTTACAAACATCAATGTAATTTGCTTTGATACCCTTCAGTAAATTAATAATTGTTTAAATGATCTTTTATTTTCGAATTCTTGATATGTTGTATATTTAGTAGGATTAACTGGTTTCCCTTACGGGATTCCAGCTTAGTTTGAGAAACTCTATATAAATATCAAAAAAGTCTTTGATTATTCTGCAGCGAATACCTTTGGTAAAGTTAGAGAAACATACTGTTTGTATTTGTGAATGTAACTTCGGGAAGAGCATTAAAATGCATGAAATCCTTCGAAAATAAAATAAATATGATTAATTCTGAGTTCACATTTTAACTATAATGTTTTTTTTTTATTTAATTATTTTTTTTATTTTATTCTATTTTCATGTTGGTAGGGTAGATTCATCTGATGATTGCAAAGATCAGTAGGATGATCAATCAAAGTTATCCTAAAAAATATATTATCTTAAAATATCTGATTACGATTTGAGAATTCATACCACTCAAAACTCGTACATTACTAACGCTGCTATTGTAATCAATAAAACCATTTTACTTTTACTATATGTGTCCATCCCCAATCCAAGAGCGACATATTGCACCCCTGTTCACCAAAGATTTAAATGTAACAGTTACAGCTAACAACAATTTTTGTACAAGCAAATGATTGGAAGGAAAACATCTCAACTATTTAATTTATAATATGTATTGATTATGGTTTATTATCTTTAAAAATAATATTTCAAATGACATTCGGACCTCTATATGACAAAGTCACTAAGTTCCGATAAAAAGTTCGTTTTGTGTAAATTCGTTCAATAGAGATGTGTCTTTAAAAACCACATGAAACAGATTTTAAATTCATAAACCCTACATACAATTAAAAAAAAGTAATTATTCTTTCTTTGTAAATTAATATTTATTTATTTTATGTATCTTACCCATTAAAAAGAAATCTTCAAAGACAAATAAACATTTTTTCGGACAACACTGGAGTTTTTACTTAAAAAAATAGTCTTATAGCAGGCGGTTATAATTAAAATTGCACGATTCAGAGGCATGTGGAAGCTAATCTGGTTATCGGTTTTTGATGAAACTTGGAATTTGAACTATATGGACTATGGGGGAAAGATTTCTGCAATAAAAAACAATTAGTACAAATTATGACCTCCAATTAGCTTTTACCGATTATTTCTTATGCAAATCTGTAAATCCTCTAAAAAAACTTGTTTTCATAGACAGAGAATCATTAAGCGAGCGTTTGTTATCGTTAATCATTCCTTCTTTAAAGAAATGACAATGTTTGCAAACCGCTATCTTATGCAAGATGGAGCAACTTCTCATATTGGGCGCAAAGTCAAAACACTGCTTACGCCCATATGCACCGCTAACTTGACCACCATGTTAGAGGAAGGAAACCTGGGTTTCGCCGAAAACGCTATTGACCATCGCAAGTTAATAACTTAACTCCAGTTTAAGTTAAAAAATCCTGACCCAGTGTAACAGCTGGGTTAGTTTTAACCGCACATGCGCAATAAGCGATTTTTCGAGTGTTTACGTTTTCATTTTCTTGCCGCAAAACACTACTTTTCTTTGTTATTTTCTTTTTTAAATTTAAATAATACTGACGGACCTGTTGTGGTGTTCGCGGATTCACCACTTCGTCAGTGTTATTGAATTCCCGCGTTATTTCAAAATACGCTTCATTTTTTGTGTGTGCTACTAACAGCATTTGTTTCCCTACATTATATTATATGCAAGTGCGGCTTTATCAAAGCCAACACCAACTCTTTTTTGTACTGCGTAAAATAAATTCTGTTGACATTTATTTTAAACAGTTAGCGATACTCGAGGTTAAAAACAAAGCTGGCACGAGGCGAATATAGAAATTGTAGCTCCAGCCGGAAGTCACGTGGTTTATTTCGACCAATGGGAATCGACCAGTAAACCCAGGTTAAGAAACCCAGAGTCAAGTAACTGGAGGTCGAAAAAGAGCTGTGAATTGAAGTTCTAACCTGGGGTTGACTGCCGGTTACTTAACTCCAGGTTTCATCGATGGGTTAGGTTAGCAGTGAATACGAGCGTTAGTAGTAGCTTTGGCGATAGTCGTGTAATATCCATACATTTTCCAGATCCATGGTATTCGCGTCCACCCGACTTAAATCCCTGTGATTTCTAGATATGGGGAATTCTAAAAGATCGTGTTTATAGCGGAGGAATTTGGACTTTACTTGATTTGAAAGCTAGCATTATTCGCAACGTGACTGGAATCCCTCGTGAGTTGCTTCGCGCGACCATTGAAAACACTATAATGCTCTTTCAACACGTTATTGATGTCAATGGAGCTCATATTGGGCATATACTGTAATTGAATACATTTTAACGGTTCTAACATATCATTTGGGCACCACACTTCCTCCTGGTGGCAAAATTTGAACCTTTTTTGATTGCAGAAACATTTTTTCGTGGTTTATATAGCATATATTCGAAGTTTCATCAAAATTCGATAAGCAGAACGGGATTTACTTGTCTCTGAATAGTGCAACTTTAATTTTAACCACATGGTATTAATATAAATGAATTTTTAAAAGATATTTTATTTCTGTTTTTAGCCTAGAAGTAATTTTAAACATGCAACATATAACAAGAGATTTTAAGCATGCAGAACCACATGCTTCATTAAGTTTAATTACTGATAAATTCTTAAAATTTTATTTAAATTTTTTTTTGAAAAATTACGTCAATTTCATTGTCCTATGAAGGTAAACATTTAGTAAAAATACTTTAAAGTAATTGACTATCATAAACATGCGTTACAAGAGTAAATATTTTGAAAAAAGTCCTGAAATATTTTTAAAAATGCGGAGGGAAAAATCGAATCCCGAAAGAAAAGTTTGTTAAATAGAAAATGTGTTTGTCTATTGGAAGGTTATTTTACGAAGAAAATAGTAAAAGGCTCTTTATACCAGGCAAAAGCTTGCAAAATAGATTTTCGTTATATGGAGGTTCGACTGAACTCTATTCTATTTCTTAACTTTTATCAAAATTCTATATCAAAAGTAAAATGATAAGGTTTATCAAATTAAAAATGCAATACTACGAAATCCTATCAATTAAACTGTTATTAAAGTCAGTTTTAATAAAATTATGCAGTTTTAATTTATTTGAAATAAAATTCAATAAGTATTTGCAGGGAAAATCAGATTTTTTGTTCTTATTCAAGTTAACCAGCAAAAATAAAAATACAAGTCCGTGTATGTTTTACAATTGTTTTTCAAAGACGCACGCTTCCTTTGACTAAATTAATTTACCAGCCAAAAATATTCCCTACTTCTTTGCTCGTGAGGGAATTCAAATCTGAGGTACCAGAGTACAACCAAGAAATTTATATTTCTAAATGACACAAGTTTCGAGATATGTCAGAGTTGTCAGTTTAATAAATGTTTTGGAATTCTAGACGCATGTAAGGAAGTGAAAAGATGAGTAAGGAATTTATCGTTTTGTTGAAAAATTCCATTACTGAATCCACCCAAAGGTTGACTTTCATTTTCCTTTTGTTTAACTTGTTGCTTTAAATTGCGATATTTAATTACGCTCAAGTATTTCATTCATTCCTAGATTGCCTTAGTGGTTCACTCAAATGATAAGTTTGAACAGAAATAGCTGAAAGTGCCACAGGTATATTTAAGGGAATAAGACGAAAAGTTGCATAATCTTGAAATAGCTTTTGTGTGTTGATTTAAGCAAGGAGATAAATTAAGTTTATGTTTTAATTGTTCCCTTGTTAGATTTTGATATAATCCCTGTTACTAGATTTAAGAACCTTTGTTACAAACTAAGTACTTGCGTTTAACACTTTCGTTACATTTTATATCTTAATCCAAATGTATATAACTGTTATATTTTCAGTCAAATCGTATCTAAAAAAACTCACATTTAAATCCATTGGTGTCGGTACTTAAACCCATATCCAAAACCTCTTCTAAATGAGCTTGGTTTTTAAAAAAATCAATCAATAACTTTTAAAACACGCTATATGCTCAATGGATTCATACAAACATTGTTTATTTGATGAACTAATCTGTTTCTTTCCTTTTTTTTTTACTTTCAGAAGCTCAAAGATATTCAATGTTCATCAAATGAACATTGTTTCCCTTTGTCTTATGTTACATAGCCTATAGCTTTATCCTGATTAGAGGCATTTAAAACCTGAATCTGATTTTTAATCTGAAGACAACCTTAAATCTAATAGTTATGTAATGAATGAAATTAAATTACTGATGTATAAATTAAGCAAGTTTCAAACTAAAATAAAGTGTAAGGTTTATTTACAGAAATTGAAAACAATGCATTATAGGAGATTTATAACTTACTAACAATGTCTAGTGGAGTAATCAAAAAAGAAATTAGGCATGATAGTCCCTTGTTATGGAACCATACAGCAGTTTCTGCTACGCAAGTAGAGATAAGAGAAATATTCCTTTTTTTTCTAAAATTCCAATCCTTTTAATTGACATTATTTCTAAAATAAATTCACGTGGTGTCTTTATGTTTCTGTATAACTGATATAATTGGTCAAAATCTTCCACTTTCTTCGGTGGTTCAAATTGTCAAATTTGGAGCATAAAAAGGTATTTTCAACATTTATCATACTATCCGTGCACATAAATACACAATTTTGTTTTAGCAATAACTACTCATTTCATAGAAAGAGCTGGCAGTTCAGCAATTTATTTGTCTTATTCATGTTCAGTTTATAGACCTCATTATGGATTGACTATTGCTCTAGGAAGTTATTAGAAATATACTGTCCAGTGTTACTTAGCAATCCATCATACTCACTGTGGGATAGAAACCTATCGTAGTGATAGCCAAATGGTAGTGTTCATGAAATCGAGGCAGGGAAAGCAAAAATTGCAATTAAAATTGTCGTCTCATTTGAATCATGGTATGGAATGTTCACTTATTCAACGTCAATAGTCTGCGTTTAGTTTACATTTGTGTCTTTAATTATAATGCTGAGTCCTACTTTACCTAGGTCAAATTGCGACACGTGCTGGTAGAAATTCATAATGCCTCCATTATATGGGCCCAGACCTAGGTCTATGGTTGCAATGGGGTCTCGTCTCTTTATCGTCTCAGCCTTAAGATCAAAATTTGAATAATTTTAAAGGTCAAATGTTATTTCTGGTTGTATTATCCGAAAAACTGGGAATTGCAGATGATAGTTCAACAGACTACATGAGATAACCGTCGTTAATGTACAAGACTTTGCGTACCCCTATACACCATTATGACTCATTCAGTCAATAGGTGGTCGGTCGAGCTGGTATATGTGGGAATTTAAATCAAGCACATATATTAGTTTTGAGTTACTGTTTGTACAAATATTTGGCAACTTATGCTATTTCCTGTTTACTTTCAAGGTTCATAGGGGAGCCTACATTTGTGTATGACCCCAGGGCCTAGCTTTGAGTAGAGGTCCAGGGCCTCAAAAAGTCTTTAGATATACCTGTATGTAACCCAAATTTATATTACTAACTAAGCTTATAATACAATTTCCTTAATAAAAAATCCGCTGGCGAAATGCACTTGTGTTAATTTTACTGGCGAACCTCAAATGCACTAAAAATGTTGAGGATTTACATATTCCATCAGGTGGTAACTTTCCTGCCAATTTAACAAATGTCTGTGATTTCTTTGGTCGTCAGGCAGGTTAATGACCATAAATTAAAGGTCAGAGAGTGTATAATAATTTTCCAGATTAGTTTCCAATGCCTTTATTGCAAATCTAAAAATTATAAATATGTTTCCTTAAATTTACCACATACCTGTAAAATGATAAATACTCCAAACAATGTTCAGTATAATTTAATCTGCATGTAAATCACAACCTATAGTTAAATGTTCTCTTAACTGTATTTCATTAATTAGTAAGCCTTTATGAGAGATGCGATTGTAGTAGGATTGTCGACAACAGTCGAGGAATACATTCTGTGTTATCGAGTTTTCCGGAAGTCAAACGACGCCCACTAACCTTACTTACAACTTCCGCTTTTTCGACAAAGCTTACGGGCGAATGATAATTATCAATGAGTCTAAATGCCCTTCAGCTGCTAATCTTTATAGGTTGAGCCACTTCATGTCACTGATAATAGGATTATGACACAATTTTATGTGACATTTAATTTAAAAAGTAATAAGACGTTCAGAACATTTGGTGAGCACGAAAATTATATGAAGAAACATATTACTGAAAAGGCATTCTTGTTGAAAGGCGGAATTTTATTATACGACGTAGAAAGTTGGTTCAGAGTTTAGGTAGAGCAATCGTGTCTTGAATAAATTGCTAGCCCACTGTCTAAAAGACTTCCCGTCGTATAAAAAATGGGTAGTTTCAGAATCAATAAAAAATTACACACATATATATATATATATATATATATATATATATATATATATGTGTGTGTGTGTGTGTAATTTATATATATATTGTGTAATTATATATACATATATGTGTGTATGTGTGTGTGTGTGTAATTTATATATATATTGTGTAATTATATATATATATATATATATATATATATATATATATATATATATATATATACATAAATATATGTATACAAACACATATATACAAACACACACATATATATATACATATATGTATATATATATATACGATGTATTGTGTAATATAATTATATATTTTATATTATTATAATTATATTGATATCGTCATATTTTTTATGAAAGTTTTCGTATCTAACTACAATATTAAACCTCGCTTATTGTTGATTGTGTTAATAAATATAAATAATTTTTCTGTAAATGAATACGTTTAACTTTTTATTGTAGAATTTTTTTTTCATTAAAGTATATATTACAGAAAGAAACATTTCAACTGAAAGTTAAAATATTATTTTGCTTTTCAAATCTGTAACTTTACTTATCCAACAATAGAAATTCATTTAAATATAGATCCTTAAGAAATAAAGTTATATATATATATTAGTGTATTGGTAAAATACATTAAAAAATCTTATAAAAATGAGGCAACCTCTTCAGGAAATATTTTATTAAAAAGGGAGTCCAGCACGTTCTCAGGAGCTCATGTTAAATTGCGCAAGTTTATGTACATTTTTCTCAAAAACTACTTAGTCGTCATGGATAAAGACTTTACAGTAGGTTATATGTATTATCAAAAACACTTTAACGAATGGTTTTGTATTTTTTTAAAACTTAAATTAATCATGAATTTTCTAAAAATTAAACAAATTTTTCCCAATATTTAGTTTTAAAAAATTATATCTAAGAAGGTTTGATAGATATATCTAATTCCTCATCCGTTAAAATGTGCAGACATACTTAAAGTCAGCTCACTGAAAATCTGAGGATTATATAATAAATAGTTTTAGAGAAAAAGGTACATAAAGTGAAAAATGCTACTCTTTTAGAAAACAGGTTTTAAAGTAAAAATTTGTAATTTTTCCTTTATCGTTTACTTTTTTTTGAACTTCCCAGAAGCATATGAAGACTTTGTGTTTACTCTCTTCTCTTACAAAATACTCTTCTAATTTTCTTTCTTTTATTATTTTTTTTTAATTTTGCCTTTTTGGAAAATTTTAAGATGCTTTCGTAGGGCTACACGAATCATACATGCATCTAGTTTTCGGAAGCATAGCACACAGTTATGACTTGATTCAGTATCAGAATGTTTTAAGATCATTAATTCTGCTACATGATTCATATGGTACAGTTCAATACCCATATTTAGCCTTAATTTTGGAGTTTTTTAAGCCACAAATGTAGATATTGGAATCACTGACATGATGTTTTAAATGCCTCGTTTGGGCTCTGGGTTTTTCATGTAAACATTTTCTTAATAACATATAATGACATAGATCTATAAAAATTGGCTTCATTTAGTTCATTATCGTATGTAGCACATGTGTATGCGTTTATGATCATAGTGCATTTCGTTACATTTAGCTTCTGTCTTTCGAAACTTGCACCACGCTCTTATAACCGCGGGTAGCAGTCCTTGTTGTGCGCTCTCAATTGAAGACAGAAGTTGCAAATAAACAGCCCAAATAGCAGTTTCCATGCTCTGTAGATCATTGATATTTGTTCTAATAACCATACTATAATGTATTCGAATTTTTGATGTTAAAATGTCGGTGAGTCGATTACTACCACTTAGATATTTTCTGTAACTTAGCTTTTTTTTATCCCTGTTTCGCTTTTAAGATCCAAAAGACGTGTACCCATAAAATTTTGGATAAACCCAATTCAGACAAACTTTTTCCTCTTGGATATCATATGGATTCGCTCTGGTACGAAATTTATGCAAGAGGAAGCACGGTTGCTCCTAGCAGAGCTCATTTGATGCACGGCAAGGAGTAGCTTCATGTAAAATATAAATAAAAATACTTCTAATTATCGTATTTCTTTATATCATATGTCATTTTAAACAAACATATTTGATTCATTAGAAAATTTAAAAAAGGTAAAATCGATATTTTTTCGAAAATGCATGTGTTGGACCCAAATAAGAATTTGGTAATTAACATTTATTCTAATATATGCAATCAGAAATAACCTCAGCATTATTGCATATCAATCATTTCCTTAAAATTTGATGGTGGTAATTATTTTATCTCAAATCCTTAAATTTCAATTTTACTTTTACTTTATTTTGAAATTATATGGGTGCTTTCTTAAAAGTTTAGATTTCAATAGTAATTAATTTTTTTTAAAAAAAATGAGTTAAGGAAAACAAAACGGCAAATCATAAGCTTCAATCATTAAATATCAAATGTATTTTAGAATTAAATTTATATTAGATGGTATACCCATTCTTAGCACGGGAGATTAGAAATTTTAAGAAATACAGATTGTAGGTAAAGAAATATAATTAATGAGTGACAAAATTATTTGAATACAGATTGAAGGATAAAGGATTTTTAACGAGTTATTTTTACGTTAATTACAAGCTAAACAAACAAATGAAGCCTATTTTTTTCATATCGCAGAGGAACAGAAAAAAGCATATTTGTTGAATTTTAAGTCTGTAGATCTAATAGCTGATAAAAATATTTTGCTTTATTTATAACTCTCCATAACTCTCTTTTGGGTCGATTTTAGAAAATACCTGCCTAAACCGGTTTCTGTTCAGCAAAAGTAACACATTTTTACACATTTTGTGTAATGAACGCTAAAAATAATCTATATACATAATTTATATATGAGTATGTAATACGTTAATAATACTTTATGTTGTATTTATGTTTCACTAAAATTGCAATATTCGCAGGAACGCCGTTCATTATATTATATCGACGCTTGAATAGAAAATAGCACAATGTTGGATTTAGAACCAAGTTGGCATCAATTTTGGTGACCATGTTGGCCTCTGGGCGATTGAATGAACGTTACAGAAGTTGATATGGTGTAGCACCACCTGGTGAAGAGCTGCAGAAAAGAAAATAGCTCACAAACGTTCTCCACTAAAAAATACATATGCATGCCAATTGTCATAGTGATAAGTGGAACGTTGTTTGAGAGATGCACATTCATGTTTACAAATATTCATTTATGTATATATATATATATATATATATATATACATAATGTTTTAGTTTTTAGTACAAATATTAACTTTCTTAAAATATTAAAAAGCAATTAATATATTTTACGAAAATACTTTCTTGGAATAATACTTACTAATCAATGCTTATATCATCTCTATCTACTGTAAAGTATATGCACAACGAAACAGTAAGCATATTCGTAAAAGTACATTTTAAATACAAAATGCTATTAAATTTTGCATCTGAGAAAACCATTTTCCTTAATTCGAATTGACCTAAATTACACCACCACCAATATGGCTTGCAGATAAAAGAAGATAGGCTCTTGTAGTCTTACATAGTTTCAACATAGTTAGTAATGTTGATAACTCGATCAAATACTGTTAAGCAATTAAAATTCATTTCTATCTAAATAAGCACAGACATTTACGGTAATAATATAAAAATGGAAAATGATAAAAACAAATCCATTTATTTAAAATTCAGTACAAACATTTAGTGTAAATCAACACAAAAGAATAGAGTCCTCAGATTTACTGTAATGCACGAGTTTCATGTAAGCTGTGACTGCATTTCCTATATTTTAAGGGAAACACATTACCCAATATAATCTTTTAATATCCGTTGAATGTATTTTATAGAATATAATGCTGCTAAATGAAGAAATCATTCAACTTATCCTGAAAAAAATCTTAATTCTATAATAAAATATGTAACTTCTTTCGATTATTTAATAAACATAGAATTTGAAGTGTTACTTTAAGCAGTTTTATCATGATTTAAAGTATAAACATTTTGCAATCCTTCATGGCAAAAAAAAAAAAAATATTGGCCAAACTATTTTATCATCCGTTTAAAAAAATGAATATTTAAAACAACTCATCAGTCAAATTTTCAAAGCGAGGAAAAAAAAGAAAAGAAAACTATAAAGATTTCTCCTTAAAACTAGTTTTCAATTTCTCAAAATTTTATAATTGGTAAAAAATTTCATGAACAAAACTAGAACTAATTTTTATTTATTTATTTACATTGCATCTAATAGTGCCTGTGACACTTAACTTTTTAAATGATTTTACATCTTTAATTTCCATTATGGTGTTTACCAGAACAAATTTTAACTTAAAAAATATGTCATGAGATAAATTTAAAGATTAATCCTTTCTGTCTTGTTTTCTTTCTTTCCATAAAGATTCCAATCCAGAGTTGCAAAGTATCCTTTATTTGGTTTATTTTGCGATACTTATTATCAAATAGTCAATTTAATTACGATTGCTCTGATATACTTGTTCTGTGCAAGGGTTAAGAACAAAAATTAACAATCGTAAAAGATAGATAAAAGTCATTACTTTTTAAACAATATCTTCAATAATTTTAAGCTGGATGGTGAAAGCATTTGCTACGTATCGATATGAAAATAGTGTTCAGAAAGAATCGTATAAGAAATCATTTATTCCAACTAAAAATAGATAAATAAATAATGTATGTCACTACAGTTGAATGTATCTAAATGATTTTGCCAAATCAAATAATAACGTCAATTGCTGTCTTTTAAACATAAGCGTGTACATTTTCCCACGATCAACTGCTAATCACAGATGCTAATCACAGAAGTTGACAAATTTGCAGACATGCATTTCTTTAGCAAATCGAAGATGTTGCGAATCTGTTGATGGATTAAAAACAAAATATTCAACGACAAAAAAAGAACCTATATTTTTAGCGAACATTTTCTTCAACTTCTTTCTGAAATATCAGCTGAAAATCAATTTGGAATGATCAATGGTGCCAACTTGTATACCTCCAAACAAACATATACTAACATTCAACTTTATTTATAAGGTTATGAATTTTGAGAAAAAAATAGTTGCTGAAAACACATCTCTAATATGATAGATGTTCGAACGAGACTAATAAATAAGGATGCTAAAGGAACTCTGTATGTTTTTTTTATTAACTATTAGCTTTTCAATTAAGAATTGAGAAATGCTTGATTATAATTCCTTTTTATTCCTAGGGTACTATCCCTTTCTATTTATACAAAAACATTTGATTTAAAGGTTTTTGCAATTTTCTCTTCGCATGAAATCTTTGCATACGGATTACGTGAAACAAGCTGTATTTATTTTAAGTAAATACAATTTCTGCAACCAAATTATCAATTTGATCAGACACTGGCAATGATTCCGCCGGATTTTTAATGATGAAAAAAAATAAAATTAAAATAAAAAATAGAAAAAAAAAACAGGCGAATATAGATTAGATTTGAAAATTTCATATCCCCTATTTAGCATAAGTCGAGGTATTACTGTACTTTGTTCTTTATAAATAAAAATTTAATTTAAAAACCAAATTATGTGTATTTCTTTATTAACTGATAGTTTTTACAATAATATTTAAAGGATTATATAAATAAGGTAGATATGTCGTAAAAAGTTAATGCCTACTTTCATTTAAAGCAAAAAATACGTATTTTTTGAAAATTTCTACAATTAATTACTGATTACCGAAAGAAACACACTCATAAAAATAGAATTTCAATAAAAAATTACATTTTATTAAAATGTTTTTAATATAATGTACTTTGAAAGCATTGATACTTTTCACTTTTTTTTTTTTGCTTTGAATAAAGTAATAATTCAGAAACCTCTACTATTGATTGTTCATTCTCAAATATTCTGTGCATTATCAAAAGTATATTTTATTTTTAATTTAATTTTTTTAAATTTTGTAACTTCACAATTATGTTTCACCAATTAAATTTTTTGAAGCAATTTCTATGAAAGTATGATAATCATTACTCTATTGTGTGTGTGTGTGTGTGTCTGTGTGTGTCTTCTTAAAACTTCACGGTCTACCTATTTTTCCTGAATTTAAACATACCAAGACATATACGAAAGATTTAAATGTCAAAATCATAACTCTTTGTTTATGTGAAATATATCTTTAAAAACATCCACTAGAGGTAAGGTCGTTTGCGATTATGAAAATAAATTATATTCATTCTGCAGAAGTAAAGAAAAATAACACAAACATTACAGTATTTTTTTCCTTAATTTAAGTTGGACATAATTTCTGAGATCTCATAATGCATGCATATATTTAGGTTCAATTTAAAAAAAAATCTCTGAAATATAAAAAATATTTTTGCACATATATAAAACAATACACAGAATATAGTGAATTGTTTTTTGTAATGCCATGTTAAGATAGTTTCTTTAAAAATATTAAAACTTTATAAGTATGAAAGTTTCTATTTTTCGCCCTTTTTTATACATAAAAGTACTTTTAAAAAAAATAAATAGGCGCACTATGTGTACAGGTATTTTGTTCAGAAGTATAAACAATTTAGAGCCACATAGTGTAATATATTTTTGTTTGTTTGTTTGAAAATGTACCTAAATGCAAAAAATAGGATTTGGAGAAAAAGAGAAAAACCCAGAAATAGCAATGTTTTCACAAATCATACTATTGACTAACATTTTCCAACCTATTTTAATATACCTCATAATAATAATTTAAACCTTCTCTAGAATTACAAAGGTAATTTTAAATTTAAAACATTAAATTTTCTTTGTTATACCTGAACACGAACATAATTTTATAAAACTTATTTTAAATTAGGTACCATTATTTATTAATATATTTCTCGAATACACAAAATAGTTTGCATAAACACATAAAATAACTGGAGTTGTTTTTCTGGATATTCAGAAGGTTCTGAAGGGGTTCGGTCGAGTCTGGATCAATGGCCTAATTTATAAATTATTAATTTACATTTTCGTTTCTGCTCTAATTCACATTATCAATTTTTATCTTACTAACAGACCCTATCAAGTCCGGGTTAATGACACTCTCTCAAATTCATATAATGTTAGTATCGGGGCCCCACAAGGTAGATTACTCGGGCCAGTTAGATTTAACATCTATATAAACGACATAACTACGCACCACCAGACCAGTCTCAATATTTATGTGGATGATATTGCCATTGCTGCGACACACAAAAATCACAAATATACTACCAAAGCACTGAACAATCACATTACGCTACTTGAAACATACTTTAATACATGAGAAATCAAACTTAATATTAACAAAACTGTTGCAGTACTTTTCACAAGGAAAAGAAAACTTGCACCACTGCCAACACTATATTCCGCACCACTCCAATGGCTTCAAAACATAGTTTATCTAAGACTCTTTTATTGGATAATAAACTCACATTGAAACAAAACATTATTTATGCGTGAACCAAATTCCGGAATGCTCTAAGATTAATTTACCCCCTAATTTACCGGAACTCCACAATTACCATTGGAGAAATAAGGTACTTCTCTACACAGCCGTTTTGCGGCCCATTTTGAGATACGGTTGTTCTGTGTGGGGATATGCTGCTAAAAGTAATTTAAAAATGTTAGAAATATCTGAAAGTAAAACTATTCGCATGATTGTTCATGCGAATATGTATATGAAAAACTCCGATATTTACAAAGCTCTTAAACTCCCGACATTTAAAAATTTCATTAAGAAACTTGCTGTTAAATGTTTTGATTCACTACCTCGCACTAATAATTACCATATTCTAAATCTGGAAAACAATATATCCCATGATAATACCAAAAGGTCAAGGAGAACACACCTTGACTCCTATAATCCACCGTTATAGTAACTGACCTCATTTGCCTGTTGGCAAATGACCTGCTAAATTTAATATTTCTTAAACTTCTATTTTTCTCTTAATTTTTAAGTTCACAATTCACCCATACAGGCAACTTCGCATTCTGTAATTTTCTCAATAACTACAGGGCTGCCAATCTAGAGCCAATTCTCTCATCTCCCTCGTCCAATCACAAGGCAGCCTTTCAGCCATTCCAGGATGGACTTTTTCACCACTTTGACTTCGTTTCCAATTACCTCATAGCCACGCCCTCTTTGTACGTACCAAAGAACAGTCAGGTTTTATCCTTCTCGGCCAAGGACTGCTACTCCATCAGGCACCATTAACAAATATGATATGGGATGAAGTATCGCTCTACGAGCCATATGCCCAGCGACAGACAGCACACATAAAATTATGAATAAAATATACGCAAAAAGTTTTTTTATGATGTGATTGTATAATTTTTCTGAAAAAACAGTAACACTTTGAGGTTTTGAAGGCTGGAAGTTTTTCTTTTTTCTCATGTAAAACTAGTTTTTTCAGAAAAAGCTAATATGCACTAAAAAGAGAAAAATATTTTTGTTATTTTCTAGTAAAAAGAAATTGTAATGTCGCTTGCATACATTAAACACAAGATGAGCTATCTTTTAAAATGTCTCAAAAAAGGCGTGGTCGTTCAATTAAATTTTTATCAACTGTTTTTTTTAATATTAAATAACATTTAATCAATGAACATCTAAGTGAAAAAACATTTTTAGATTCAGAAAATTAAGCTCTATTTTTAAAACTAAAATTAAGAAATTGATTTTTCGCATGTGCATGATACCCTGACTGCCTTAAAGACGCTGTATCAGAACGGTAGCGGTTGTCAGAGATGTAAAGGGTCTGTTGCCAGTTAAAAATAAAGAGGTTCGAAGATCGAATGCTGATACCTTGGAGAATTTTTGATACTAACACAGTGCTTCTCAAATTTTCAATATTTGCGACCCAATATTTAATTATAAATTTCATCTGCCCCTTACCTACACTCCATAAAATAACAATGTATTGAATTCAATAAAACTATGTATTGATAATAAAGCCACAATACGACTTTAAACTCCAAAGTGTCATCAGCGTACATATACGTTTTGCTCAACCAGTATGTTAAATGTCCCGGACGTATATATACGTCTTTCAAAAGTACAATGTTTCTGTCTACTGCTATTCTTAAAATTATTCCAAAGGCTTTGGAATGATTAATAACCCCATGGGATCACTAGTAATTATTAAACGTGTTAAATTAATTATATATTGGCAGTACTGATACATTTTTAAGTGTATTATATCAGAGTGAATGTTAATTTTTTATTGTGTCATAATGTATTCTATTTGTTTATACACTTTTAGTAAATTAAAACTCTTTTAAATAATATTTTTTTTCAACTTTTCGATGTGCTCGTGCTCGCCATGTAGAGTTATCACTCCCCTCTAGGTGGACCTCGCCACATTTTGAGAAACGCTGAACTAATAAAAAAATGTCGTGCTCTTAAATTGTTTCCATCAAAATGTTTATTCCAGTCTTCCCTTTGTCTGTGGGTTCTCTCATTTTCCGAAATTCGTAATCAGTAAATCAATGTGCTCTCTTATAATTATAAATTATGCATGTAATACATATTTATATAGAAAATATGCGAAATAAGTGGATTAAATCAAATTTTAAATTTTATGTATTTTGAAGGAAGTGTGCAGCAAAAGCAATTTTTTTTTGTGATTTTAAAATAATACCATGTGGACTAAAAGTTCTTAAAAAACTTTAAAAATTACAAAATACGGAACATTAAATTAAATAAAAAATTCTGTTTGCATATTTCACATTGATATAAGTCACAGTTTTTTTTTTCAAGATAGAAAAAATAAATTAAAAAATTAAGAAAAACCGCGAGGCTGGCGCTCGTACGAACGACTTAGAGGGAAATATTGAAAAAAGATAGGCTATTAGGAATGCTGATCTTGACACAGTGAGAGATCCAGTTCTCCGTTACATGCCAGCTAAGTGAATAAGAATGCTGAGGGGGCAAAAGATAAATTTGTGTGAGAAGCTGTTTTATATGAATAAGGAATTAGCGACTTTTGCACCTCGAAAATTTTGATTTCAGAAAAATGTGAATACCGCAAAGGGGTTTTTAACAGTGTCACGACTCGTAAAGCTTGTTCTCTGATTTGATTAAACAGGAGCACCAGAGCATCGTGTAAAATCCGGATGACCAAGTATAATGCGAAACATTCATCGCGCGTTGCAGCCAAAATGGAAACCTTAGCTTACAATCCTCTGAAGGGACTAGTAGTGCACATGAAGCTTGGGCTTACCACAGTGGTTCTCAAACTTTCACTACTGGCGACCCAATTTTCAATCATAATTTTTATCGCGCGCGCCCTAAAAATAATAATGTATTGAATGCAATAATAATAAACTTTGGCGCTAAAGCTACAATACGATCATAATTATAAACCGTACAAATTAACAATATAAGCATTAAATTTTGTATATCTTACTTTAAAGTAATTTTTTTTTTGCTTTTTAGTTCGATTCACTATAAAAGCGTGTTTTTTTAGTTTGTTTTAAAACTATAATTTATTTTATAGTTGTTTTTACTACACACTATAAGAATCACAATTCCAGTGAATAATTTAATTAAGAGAAAATATACTTAACTACTTTCCAGGACTTTTCAATTTTTCTTAGAAAATTTGAGAAAAAATCGAATAAAACTAAAGAAAATGTTCCAAATAAATAAAACCCTTAATAAAGGACATAAATCACAGACACTTTTCGCTAACAACACAGGAACGCTATTTTCCAGCTAAACTCAAATCAACTCAAACGTTTCATGTCTCACGCTTTTCTGATATTTACTTTCGCTATCTTGATTAATATGCATTATTTCAGTAGGTTCTTCAATTGCTTGACCAGTTTCAATTTCCTTTAATAGGGATCACAGATGCCCAGTTTTTTTAATATTCTGCTTATTTACATTTATAAACCATAATAAGTCGTACAACTCAGCAATCAAAACTACAAAATTGTTCATGGGGAAAGTGTAGCATGTTCTCAAAAGTAATTGTTTAAAATGTTTTTCATTATGCATTATATGTTTCAGAATACTCATGCTTATCCATATATCATAAAACTCTTTCACATGGAAAAAAGATGAAATTGAAACATACTATATATATTTACAACTTCCCTAAAAAAAAGACGGAGATAACCATACCAGTAAGTTCGAAGGTCAGCTAAAGTAATATTTTAGGTTAAAAGAAACGTAATAAAAAATCTCTCATCGTTTGATATCGTTAAAAGAAACGTAAAAAAAATATATCATCGTTCTCATATTGCCCGCAAAGCAAATAAAATATTTTTAAAATTTGGTTATAGGATCAAAGATGGCTAATGAGAGTTTGAAGTGGAATCTTTTATTTTTCGTGATCACCAGATGATACAAATAAGTTATATTAGTGTAAATTTGCATTTTTTATTATGTCAGAAGCATTTTGTTTTACTTCATTCCAAAATATTATTTTTTAAAACCTTTTATTTTCAATACGCTCGTGCCCCCCTCGCAGGGTTGCCACACCCCCCCTGGGGGGTGCGGCAACCTGTATTCAACATTCTTGTATCATGTTCCTTTTGATTTTGTCGACTTTTGGGAACAAAACACATTAAAAAACTAATTTTTTGAATAAATAATTGGCATTAATTAATAAAATTAATCATTAATAATAACAAGTAATTAATTAAATTTTACGTACTATACACTTAGAATTATGATCGATCGGAAAAAAAATCAAGGGCTTTGGGGGGGCGGACCCCCAGGACTCCCCCCTCCCTTGTGTGCGCCACTGTATTTAGTCAGTGGTACTATTACAAAATTTTGAAATGTGATCTTAAAAAAACATGCGCATCAATTGTACTGTATGAAATTAATAACAAACTCATGAATTAAAAAAGTATCGAAATATTATGGACTTTCCTCACAACTACAACTTCGTTTTCACGGATACTATTATCAGACTACGACTCCTGCACGTGTGGAGTATCACTCTGAGGTCTAATAGGAGGGATTTGGTCCACCTTCTTGGATAATTTATATATTTTGTCAATTCTCTTGATTGTACGATGCGACTTTATATTGACAGGTTAATTGATTTTTGCCCGTCAGAGAGTCATAAAAACAAAACATATCCTATTTTGCTGTGTTGGAGATCCCTGAACATATGGAAGAGACAATTTTTTAAAAAAAATTAGTAAATCCCAAAAAGTAGTATTTAAACTTGTCAATACCGATATTAAAAAGTGTACAAATGGTTCAAAATATTACTATTCGGTATCCCGGTATACCGGCATTGCATTCATTCCCTAGTATCCATATAATATAGAGTGTTGCGAATAACTTTAACCGTCGGATATCGTTGAGACAGAAGCATTTTTGAGGGTGGGCTCTCTCCGAAATCGAAAAAAGATTCTCATCTTGGGTCTTTTATATCTTGTGGACCGATGAAGCTCATTTTTCTTTTCAAGGCAATAATAATACCCATAACTATCGCATCTCGGTGACGTCAAATCTACGAGTATACATAGAGAAACCATTGCATTCCCCCCATGTCACAGTGTGCATTCCCAACAAAATTACAGAGGGTTCTTTCATAATAGGAGACTTCTTCATTGAAACACAGTGGCCAGTAAATGAGTGGAAAACGGTGACACTAAATGTTCAACGTTATTTAGCGTTTCTGCGCGAAAAGGTTGTTCTATATTTACGTAAAAACATGCGCTTTCTACTGCTACCTATATGCAAGATGGATTAACCAGTCACAATCATAATCCAGACAAGGAATTCTTGATGCAGACGTTCGGGGTAGAAAACTCATTAACAAACGTTGCAATTTTCTATGACCTTCTCTGTCTTCAGATCTGACACTATCAAACTTTTGGCCGTGGGGGTATTTAAAATCACGGGAGTATCGATCTCATCCATCAAATCTGTGGGGATTGAAAAATGCGATCCATCGAGTGTACAACTGGACGTTCTACATTCTGCCGTTGCTGGATTTGTAACACGTGTGCAATGCGTTAACTCTTTCGGTAGTGGGTGGAACATAAACTACTTTTTTAATGATTTCATCACATTTTTGTTATCTACATGTCTTTTCTTTCAATTACGAACGAAACGCCCCCTATCAGCTATTTTCATGCATTTTATTTGTCTTATCTTTAAAAATAACTTTGCAGCGGTCTTCAACAAAGACTCATTTCCCGGTTAGAACGAGTGACGTCTCAACGATCAAGTAGTTTCTCGTGGGATAGTATCCCAATGTGAACACCTCGGCACTGATGACCAAAGGAAAGTCAAACTCTGATCTCTTTTGATCTAGCAGATAATAAGGCGCCTGCGCAGCTCCCATGACTGACGTCGGGTTCAAATTACACTGCGTGGAGGGGACTTGGACCAATGGAAAAATGGTTTCACCGAATACGTCCTAACACAAGTGACTATACATGACGTGTCACTTCTTTCGTGGACGGGACATATTTCACCTAAAAGAGACTCTGGAATCGTGAGAAGAGGCAGAGAGCGACACCAACGCAGAGACATGATCTGTCTCCAACAGTCTCTCGAATTCCAACTGTCTTACCAGCATCTCCGCCCCAGCACTTTTCCAGCTAGTTTTAATGCCCCTTCGTCACGAGCTAATATTATTGTCTCATTTGTACTGCCTGTAATAGAACATTATCGGCCCGGCAATACCACAACAGCATCTTTTTTTTTCGATGCTAAACCTTTAAACCGTTTTTTATTTTGTTTAATTTCCCAGGCTTTTAATGTTTAAAGTTTGTACGGGTTTTCCCCTCGGCACTTTGAAACTTAAAAGAACCGATAATATCTAGTCTAAAAAGACATGTCATATGTATTATCTTTATAAATTATTATAAATAATGAGCTAATTTATTATTTATGAACGCATTTATACACTTCATCTGCTGTATTGATGATGGATTCCCAAAAATAAGATCTACATCAGTATTTTCATAACTTCTCTCTCTGTGAATGGCTACTCTATTTTAAGTTTACCTCATTATTTCAATTTGAAGATTTTAAGCCTTCATTTGTTTATGTTGCGTTCGACCTTTCTAAGTTGACTATTTTGAGAAACCACAAACCGATTCTACAGTTTAACCTAAATCATAATAAACTATATTCCCCTTTCAGAACGCACTCAGAAATTATTAGACTAAAACAAAATTTGCATTAGAAAAAAAAACTCAAAATAAAGGAGGTAAAAAGTAATTAAATTCTCATTTGAAAATTCAACTGGTCTCATCCACAGAGACCTCTCATGAGCGCTACTTCAAGAAAGATGTTCACCGTCTTCGCACCTTACATCACAAACCTTAAAAATATATTTCAACGTTTTCACAATTATTAGAGGTTGTACTTTTAATGCGTGATTTATTCTCAACAATTATTTCCTTTGTAACTTTGATTTATTTTATACATTATCTAAATACATAGGACTCATATGGATATCTAAAATACATATAGAATTACATTAAATAATTCAAGCAAAATTGACATTTTGGTAAATTTCTAGGAGAACTAGGAGAAGCTAGGAGAAGCCTTGGCGACAAACCGAAAAAAGCGCCAAGTCAGAACAAGATGGCGCCGAGCGAAACCGACAATGTCGGCAAGGGAATATAGTGGGATAAGGTGGATGCGTAATGAAAATATATGTAAACAATACAGAAATTAAACATTTAAGATAAAAAAATATAAAAACAGCACCTACTTTCTTACTGCTGATCTTTTCCGAGTGGAGGGTATAGCGTAACAGATTTTAAAAAAGCCTTAAAGGTCTCATCGCTAAGCGAATGATCTTGTGAGCGCCGCCATATTTATTTTGCGAGGTAATGGTCGAACATACATTCGGCGTGGCTGGTACGATTACGAAGAAAGCATTTTATTGCCGACCCTGTTACATCATGCTGATCATTACATTTAGAATATTAATAACTTGAAGCAATCAATCCTTCCTTCATACACCATTCAATCAATTCTTTCTTACCTTCCGCATTTAACAAAGTAAAAAAATTCTAAAGTATATTCACACACACGCAGCCAGCCCGGAGCACAACAACAAAATGTGATTCGAAATGCACGTCCACAAAAGACGAAAATGCTAGAAATATTTCGGGGTGCCATATGCAGTGGTTAAAAGTAGGGTTACCAAGATGGCGCAATTATCGCCAACCAAAGTAATTCGCTCCAAGGGTGTGGCCTCTCCTAGGAGTGAACCGACATTTTAAATGTAAATTTAACCTTACATTGAATTCGATGTTTAAAATGAACTTATTAATTTCAAGAATACCTAGGAGATATCAAAAGTGATTTTATTTGAATAATCTGAAAACCCTCAATTCATTAAAGGTTACATTATACTTTTTTTTAATAATGTAATAATGTGTCAATTTTCCACAAATCAGTGCAAAAAATGAATTAAATTACAATAATTTATTGATGGTTAAATTTCAAATGCATTAAGAATTATTTGCAGGAGATGGTAGCAAACTCATACTATTGTAATAAAATTAATATAGCAAATGTTGAAGCACCTTTTGTACAACGATAAATGTTTTTTATTGACATACATATATTAGTGAAGCCCAGTGGCAGCATACCGCGCTTCCACGCCAAAGTTCCATGATTTAAATCCCAGGCTGGGCAAAGTCGACTCAGACTTAAATGACTTTATTGACTCGATAAATGAGTACCAATCTTCCTTGGAAACCGAATACTGAGGGTTACATGACAGACAGAAAACTTGACCTAAACATCTGCACACACGCAACCCAGCACCTAAGGTCACGTTAACTCAGAGAGGCATATTAGACCTTGGTTCTCAAGCACTCTTGCGCTGTTGAGTTCAGTTCAGAGTACATTTATTGTACATATTAACATAAAGAGCCTGGTACATGCTGATATAATTTGATAAATAAAATATTAATTGAAAATGGAGGAGAGTTAGCAATATATAAATAAAAAAAAATAAACGAGCGCCTTAAGTAGTCGCATATGATGTGTAACATCTGACATGTTATCGTGGTAAATACGCAATAGTAACATAAATCCTGAAAAAAAAATAAATACAGCATGATTAGAAATAATTCTCTATCGAATAATTATATCATTAATAAAAATTTTATTTAGAAGTAATGCAATTTTTATCAAAAATATTTCTTCTTGTTCAATTTGGGGAAGTGTGGATACATTAGACTTCTGATAAGTAAAATATGCCGCATATACAGAGTTGGATTTCGCATATATTCTGCTTTCTGGGTTTACCCAGCTCTGTAAATCACATAATCATGAAAATTTAATTAGCTTGGTAAATGTTTAATTTTTTGAATCGAGAAAACTTTTTTTTTTTAATCACAATGAAAATTATATTGAAAGCGAAAGGAATTAATCTCATAAAGTATGAACACTATATATATATATATATATATATATATATATATATATATATTTGAATAATTCCATATTACATACTCGTATTTTCTTAAGAATGCTGAACTTTATCGGACACTTAACAATAAATATAGTTATTAATAAGTAAGTTTATCCTGAATAAGTATTCTAGCCTTGTAAAGAATGTAATCAAATGATTATTGCTTCGGTTAGTTCAGCTGAACTTTATTCCATGGGTTTCAAATTCAAACTAAACAACATTCAAGGAAAAAAATAAATCACACTTAGAATTACATTAAATTAGTTAACATTATTAGAAAATAACGAGAGTTTTGCGCGCATTTCCTCTTCCAAGCTGGTAAGTTGACTGGTTAAGCACGCATCCATTAGGCGAAAATAACTCGCCAAATTGGTGGCAAACTAGGTCGACAAATAGGACGTCAATTTGCCTCTATCAACAAGATCTCGCCAATTTACCATTGACGTCACTTCATGTTACCCGTATCCATCCCTTTTCACGAAATCACCCCGGCAATTATCCAGCAACTGAGAGGAAAGATGTTACACATCGAAAATGCACAAAGAAATAAACGCGCCACACACAAAACTAAATTTGATACAAATACCGAAGACGGATATGATCCGGACACCAATCTTCTAATAGTAGACATGAAATTAGGTTATTATCGATATTAATCATAATATATCTAGCCATCACATCAGAATTACATTGCATTACAAAATTTTGTAATGCACGCAGCAGCAATTTCAGACATTAATCTCTACTTTGAATTTTTTGGGTATTAGAACTCATTCCGTGTCAGCATAATTGCATCCACCAATAGGAGTTAGAGCATTCTCCATAGGAAAGGCGATTGGTAAAATTTGGGTTTCATTAGTAACACGTTTCGTGCACCGCCGTGTGTCATTCTTCTTATCAAGCAAAACGTAAATCAATAACGGATAAAAGAGGTAGAACATATAGATATCTTATTCTGATGTACCGTTTATGTGTACGTAGAATTTCGAAAAAAAAAGAATACGCAGAATTTGTTTCTCCCTCTGCAGAATCTCTGTTGCCAGTTCAATATAAAGCAGCTGAAAAATCACTATTTGGCATTATACGGAAATTTTATAGAAATAAGTACACATAAATATTTCGTATTCGTGTTTTTTCTCGTTCAAAAATTAACTCAGTCGTCAATAATTCTTCTGCGTTACAACAAACTGCCAGTTTAATAAAGAATCATTCAGTGATTACTGTTTTTAAAAATAATCTACATTTCATACTTATTTGTATCTCTTTTTTTGTTTATGTATCTATATAATTCCAATAATTTAATCGGGAAAATAGCTCTTGAATTATTTAATGTCCAGACCTTCAAGACAACCATGTAATTAATTTAAATGGCTACCCGCCTACCGGGGACTTTTGGAACTACATACATACAACTACTAAATCACAAGATGTACAACTGCATATAAATAAGAAGACTGGAAAACGCTCTATAACTGCTCTTGCTCTTTTGCTCTCTGCTCTTGCTCTTCTGCTCTTGCTCTTCTGCTCTTGCTCTTCTGCTCTCTGCTTTTCGCTGTAAATATGTAGTCTGCCGGCTGCCGTGCTTTGTGTGTTTGTATATTCTTTTTGCCTGTCGTACCGTCCAGTCTTTATTGTTTTTAAAATGCCTATGTGTTTCAAGAAGTACAGTAAATTGGAGTTAACAAATTACAGTATTGTCTTTTCGTAATACAGTAACATTCAGTCACCACCGGCCACGCCCTACCTTTGGTTCGCTACATTAATAACAACCATTCGACATGACGTAGTATGCGCTATTATAAGTTAATATTTTTATAATATATATATATATATATATATACTAGCTGGTATACCCGTTCTTCGCACAGTGAACTGAAAAATTAAACAACACAGATTTAAGGATAAAGAAGTTTTTAATGAGTTGATTTTAAGTGAATTGCAAATTAAATAAAAAAAGCTTTTCATATATCTCAGCTGAAGAAAAAAATACATTTGTTAAATTTTAAGTCTGTAGATCTAATAGCTGATAAAAAGGATTTTTTTTTATATTTATAACTCCCCGTGACACTCTTGAGGATTGATTTTTGAAAATACCTCCCTAAGCTGATCTCTGCTCAGCAAAAGTAACACATTGTTAAAAGTTTTGTGACGATTAAAATATTGTAAATAATTTATAACTTAAAGTGTCATACATTAATATAACTTTCTGTTGAATTTATTTTATGTTAAAACTGTAATACTCGCAAGCAACGCCGTTTCCTAAATGACAATGGCGATTCAATGAAAAGCATAGCGAAATGTTGACAATAGAGTCAAGTTGGCAAATGTCTAGCTACTTTCATAGCGCAAAGTTTATAAAAACTTTGTAAGACCCACCATGTAGAAGAGCGATGCACGTTAATGCTTTATCTACCACATTATGATTTACTGCAATTGTTTCCATATAATATTTTTTTTAGGTCACTACATTGAAAATTAAGGGACATACATAAACAAAATACTCCACTTAGGGAAATTTAATCCATTAGAGTTAATAAATTAATTAAAGATATTCCACTGTAAAATTAATTATATACACCATTCACTTAAAATAAATAGTCAAATCGTTTTCTAAGGTCTCCATAAACATACAAAAACATAAGACACTTACATTTTGACATTAATTTTGGGGGAGAAAAATGATAATCTTTGCAATCCGCTGAAAACGCAGTCAGCTGAAATTGCAATATCTGCTACAAAACTATTCGCCTTCCCCGCTAAAATACTCATCATAGAACACGTGCTGTCATATATCTTGGAAGAGTGGATTTCAAAGAATATTCCAGCTAAGTATTGGTAGAGTATTCCTGCTAAATTGGTGTGGCGTGGTAGTTAGGAGAAGGTGGTGCCAGCTCAGGTGTCGTCCACGTCACTTGACCATGGTTCAAAATTACGTGGTCCGTCGCCAAAAGCCCTCATGTATCTGAACAGTGTGACGTTAATATTCACTCACTCCAAAAAATACAGTACAGTAGTTATAACTATTTTTATAATTAAAAATGCAATATCTGCCTGTTCAATTAAAATTATAGCATTATAATTAATTACTAACCACACAAACAAATTTTGAAAATTTGTCCAAATGATGTAGTGTGAAAGAGAAAGTTTATTCAGACAGACAACAAATGCGTCTTATATGTTTATAGATTTGTTCTTGTGTATTATTACTTTTGAAAGCCTCATGACATACTTTATGGTGTTCCAGTCTTTTAAAGCTCACTGAGCCACAGCAACATTTAGCTGGGTATAGCTAGTTATAACACAAAATTAAATCTTAAAAAGATATCAAAAATAAAAGACGGCTCATTATTTTGAATAAATCAGTATAAACATTTTCGAACAAACACAATATATGTATTGTAAAATATTTATTTTGCTATTTGCATTTCAGATAGACATCAAACAAAATTTTAAAAATTGTCAAAAACAGATAAAAAAAACATATTTAAGAAAAACACCACTGATTAATTTTGCCAAAGGCATCGCAATGTGCAAAAAAATATTTGCAATACATAATAACCAAAAAAATGTAAGTACTAAAATATAAAAAAATTATATATTGATTTAATTAAGGATTACTGGAGGGAAAGATAAAACAGGCTAAGATAATACTCATAGTATTAATTATATATTGATTTAATTAAGGATTACTGGAGGGAAAGATAAAACAGGCTAAAATAATATTCATAGTATTAATTTCATATTGGTTGGCTACTCATTTTTGGCATGATTTTGAAATCACGCCAAATTGGTATGTAGCGGCCAGTCTAATGTTACTGTAATGTACAGAATTAAAGGTACTTACGTATTATTGCAACCTATTGGTGACATTATACAAAATGAAGCACATGATTGCCAATTCAACGCATACAAAGTTGGAATTGCCAAAGTGGCGAGTTGTCTTGAACGTTGGAGATTGTGCAATAATACGTAAGTACTAAAAAAAAATATCCAAAGTATATATATCCCGAGCATAAAGTCAAATTGAAAAATGAAGTACAATTCTAACATTAACTGACATAAAAAGAACTGAACTAACTTTATCAATGCGAAAGCATAATTTGAAAAAATAAGGTACTTACATATAACCACAACCTATTGGCGATATATGAAACGAAGCACGACTCACAATTCAGCATATATATGACATGCGAAATCGGGGTTGCCAACTTGGCAAGTTATTTTGAATATTGGCGATTGTTAGGATAGTACATAGGTGCCAAAAATAATTTATCTTACGACTACCTGCTTCCTCAACATACTCATTTCTGGCATGATTCTGAAATCACGCCAAATTGGTATGTTGCGGCCAGTCTAACGTCATAGTAATGTACAGAATTAGAGGTACTTATGTATTATTGCAACTTATAGGTAACATTATACAAAAATGAAGCACATGATTGCCAATTCAACGCATACAAAGTTGGCATTGCCAAAGTGGCGAGTTGTCTTGAACGTTGGCGATTGTGCAATAATACGCAAGTACTAAACAAAAATATCAAAGTATATATATCCCGAGCATAAAAATAAATTGAAAAATGAAGTACAATACTAACATTAACTGACATAAAAAGAACTGAAATAACTTTATCAATGCAAAAGCATAATTAGAAAAAATAAGGTACTTACATATAACCGCAACCTATTGGCGATATATGAAACGAAGCACGACTCACAATTCAGCATATATATGACATGTGAAATCGGGGTTGCCAACTTGGCAAGTTATTTTGAACGTTGGCAATTGTCAGGATAGTACATCAGTTCCAAAAATAATTTATATTACGACTACCTGCTTCCTCAACAGGTATTTAAGCCATTTGTCTGTTTTGCTCATTCTTTGATGCCTATTCCAGTTTGATATGTAATTACTACCAACACTGCTTTTGCTTGGGCAGTATGATTGGATTTTTTCTTACAGTTTGAAAATTTTAAATTTGTAGTCTTACTTTAAGCAATTAATTAACAATTTACATTTTAAATGTGTATTAACCCTCACATTGAAGTCAGTGTTAGAAATGAACTCAAAAATTTAGAGAATACGTAAAGAATATTAATTTATTTAGTTTGCAGAATTTTTTTGAGAACTTTGAATTGATAAATCCTACATTCAAGTTTCTATAACCAAGTAGTCGAAATTGTTGCATTGTGTAGATTTTCGAAAATCAGTGTAAATAAAATAACTGAATTAAATTAATTTCACCCACTGATTAAGGTATTTGAAAACCACATATACAAATTATTTATAAAATAGTACGATTATAATAAAAATAATATAGCAAACCTGAAGATTTTAAAATGTAAGATTAAATTTTATTCTAACATATATTTTTGAATCTTATATGAAAATAAAAGAATATACCAATGAAACGTTTAGAGACATAAAGTTAGCTGGAAATATAAACAACAGAAATCAATAAAGAAATTAGAAATCAAATATAAAGCAGCGTATCGAAAGCAAATTTAATGCAAACTTATTTCAACCATGGATTTATGTTAGTAGCTGATTGATCTAACATCCTAACGAACTAACGGAGTACGTGCTCGTTAAATCAAAGGGTCCGAAAGTCTTGTGGTCAAAATTACGAGTGCAGGGGACTTTAGAATATTTCCTTCCCTTTCAGTTCCATGTCTTAATTGGGAAGGTGGAGATAGGTGGTGCAACCATCTATCGTACCTTCCGGGAATTTCGCCGAGTTAACCCTCTAACCGGATAGCACGGAAAATTCCGTCAGTGTAAAGATACTTCGAAAAGGGACTGCACTGATTTTTCTGCCTTCAAGTAACGTTTTCAAAAGCGGATTAGCCGCACTTTTCTGAAATCCTTTCCCCTTTTTAACCTTTGAGGGACGGCTGGTCGATAGCGCGACCAAAAAAGAATAGCCCTTAAATGACGGCGCTGGTCGGAGTAGCGACCAAGCTCTTCTTTCCCCCCTAACAGCTTTCGGATCACTGCGCGACCAAGCTCTTCTTTCCCCCTTTAACAGCTTTCGGATCACTGCGGTTCCTATTAGAATCCAGGGACGTCAATCACTTGACCGGTCTCTTTTGTATTGAGAGGGGAAGGGGTGTTCCCTCTTTCTCACTTATCTAGAATTCCCTCTTTTTCCCTCTTATGCCCTTTCCTTGCTAGGAGATTTAATCTTTACACAGTTGTTATTGTAAGTGGTTTTTTTCTTGCCTTTACGTATTCATCTCTATATTTTTCTCATTTTAAATTAACTTGATTAAAAAAAAAACAGAAGAGAAAATGCCTAAACGGAAAAGAGGTCTGACCACTGAAGAGATCCAGAAACTTCTGATTGATTTAGAAGACGAAATTTTTGATGATTCAGATTCTGATTGTGAATTAGAAAATGAAGAAGATTTAGATCAATCTATAAATTTTAACGTAGTTGCAGAAGATGAACTTATCTCGCAAGAGCAAAACGAAATCTTCTGGGAAAATCCACAAATATTCCATAAAGCAAAAATTTTGCCATTTACTGGAAATATTATGATAAGGGGAGCTGCTGAGTTGTGTGAAACGGAAAGCGATTTTTTTAATTGCATTTTTAAAAACTCTATTGTGAAAAAAGTTACAGACGAAACAAATATATACGCCGCTAGTATATTACAAAATGCAACTCCTTCAAATTCGAGGAGGCATAACCCGGCATGGACTCAAACTAATGAAGTGGAGATGATAAAATTTCTAGCCTTAATCCTTTTAATGGGACATATAGAAAAAGACAATGTAAAGGAATATTGGTCAACAGATCCAATGCTGGAGACACCGCTTTTTTAGAACTGTGATGCCGAGGGATAGATTTTTAAATTTACTTCGGTATTTACATTTTGAAGATAATAATAATATTCCAGATAAAACTGCTTTGGATTATGACAGACTTTGAAAACTGAGATATGTGTTTGACTCGTTAAACAATTCATTCCAAAACATATATAATCCATCTGAAGAGCTTGCCATAGATGAAGTAATTGTTTCTTTTAAAGGGCGCGTGATATTTAAACAATATATTCCTAAAAAAGAAAAAGATTTGGAATCAAGTTGTATAAAGTAGTTGATAAAAGGTTATACCTTCAACATGAAAGTATAATTGGGATGTGATAAAAGAATTAAAAGTGATGTAAAAATGACATCTACTCATGCAACAGTGCTGGAATTGGCGGAATTTGTAAAAGACAAGGGGCATAAGTTGTTTATGGACAATTTTTTTTCATCACCAGCATTGTTTCAACAATTGTATATAGAATACAAAATAAATTCATGTGGCACCATGCGACCCAATAGAAAAAATTATCCTAAAAAGTTAGCTTGCCCGAAAATGAAGAAAGGAGATTTATCTGTAAAATTTGGTTGCGGAATGACGGCCATGTGCTGGAAAGACAAAAGAGAGGTTTTCATGCTAAGTAACATGCATGACCAAGACATGAGTACATCAACTTTGTGCAATGACAGATGCGAAAAACCCGGTTTAGTGACAAGCTACAATACTAATATGGGTTTCGTAGATCTAAGTGATCGTATGGCCAATAGTTATACATTTGGACGCAAAACATTGAAATGGACCAAAAAGCTTTTCTTTCACTTATTAGACTTAACAGTATTGAATGCATTTATATTGTATAAAATTAAAACGGGAAATAATATATGCCACAAAATATTTCGACTAAATTTAATCCGACAACTACTTCAAAACGAAAATATTGAAACAATTATTACCAGTCAGAACGAAATGCGAGAAATAATAGGCCTGAAAATAAGCATTGGCCTGAATGTAAAAAAGTTCAAAGACGTTGTGCCATGTGCAAGTCGAAAGGTATGACGAGACGCACATCCGTCTCTTGTAAATTATGTAACGTAGGATTATGTGTAAATTGTTTTGAAGAATACCATACGAACTAATATATTGAATTAAAATAGGCTGTTAAATTGTAGTTCATTTCCGGTTTTATGCAATTTTTTACGTGTATTTTACATCTGTATATATTTAATATGTATTATATCCAAGTACAAAATCATAATTGTATAGTTACAAAACGCATTTAAAATGCTTAAAAATTTTTAAGAGATCATTGATTTTAAAATACACTAATTAAGGTCAGAATAGTGCATTATACTTTCAAAGAGATTCATTTTTCTTCGATTAGATAATCTTTTATTACTTTGAGTAGCTTTGATAAGCATAAAATCTTTAACAAAATCTGTGGAAACATGACATTAGAGTACTCCTTTATTATATTAGTTTTAATATTAATATATATATATATATATATATATATATATATATATATATATATTCATTCTATTTTTTAATAGTAAATTCTGTAATTTTTCTATTTGTATTACAAACAAATATTAAACCAAGAATAAGATTTATGTTGATGTTAAAATCATGTTTTAATGGATTTTATGTAAAACTTTAATAGTATTTTATTTCAAAATAAATCTTAAATTTTTAAACGTGCTCCTTGATATTTTATCATTTTAAGTTATAATTTATGTTAATGATTTAAGAAGAAATACATATATTACATAAATTGTTACTGAGAAAAAGTGCTATATGTTTAATTAGTAATTTTTACCACATAAACCGTTTTATTATTTTTTATTTTCTTTTAGATTCATATTAAACAGGATAATTGCAAATGTTCATAATACAAAATAAAAAAAAATTGCTAATGCATATAAAGCCATATATATGCTAGATTTTAAATTACTTCATTTTCTCAATTTTATTAATTGTTACGCTTATAAAATTCCTTAAAAATACATTTGTAGAGAATATAGAACATTTCGCTTTAAGTTTTTGCTGAAAATTTGTATATAATTACATAATTTATTTGTTGAACAGAAACGTATTTGAACTATTAACTTATGTAGTGCTTAATGAAAAGTAATTTTGTGACTTTATATGAGCCCCTTATATTCTAAACATTGTTGTATTGTGCTACTTAAATTTAGGAAGAATATGTCAATTGTATTGGAGCTTTTTCTTATTATATATTGAACATTTCTAATTTCTTTTTTGCAAAACTGAGTAGATTAACTTCATAATAAATAAGTTATCTAATAATTTACCTTCTTTATAAATAATTCGAAACTAATAAATATATCTTTTGAAACGGCACTTAACTAACTTCTGTTTGAAAATTATTTGCTTCATTTCTTTTTTAAGTATTAAATAATTGTCAAATCTTTTTATATTTAATACTCTTTATAAAAAAACAGAAAATCTTTTTTAATCCTGTTAAAATAACAGAAAACTAGAAAAAATTAAAAAATAATAATTGAATAAAATAAGGCTTGGAATATATATATATATATATATATATATATATATATATATATATATATATAGTATACTATGACTACTTGAGTAAGTACTGAATTTATTAGGACTAATTAAAGGGAGGGAGGAATTTTCTACTAAATGATGTTATCAGTGGAGAGAAAACCCAGTTCGGAATACTTCCCAGTACTGAATCAACTTTTTTAGAACGTCAGCTGTGAGAGAAAGGTAAAAGAATTACCTAAGAGAAGAAAGCTAGAACAAAATGCCGGTTGTAAATCGAGATGTTTGAAGCAAAACTCTTCTTTTTGAAAAAAAAAAACAAAATACAGAAAATTAAAACTGTTGACGAAGATCTCTAACCCAACTGGAGAGGCGTAGAAATGATTCTGTAATAATTTTGACTGTTGATCGAAAGGTTTGGCTAATACAATTAATTACACTAAAGATAGTAATATTAAAGAAAATCAAGGCTATAGATTTTTCTATTTCCTTAATATTAAAAATTTATGATTACCTGGGATGGATAGAGGTAGTAAAAATTTCTTGGAATTCATTTCATTTTGAAAAGGAATAAATAAAGAGTGTGGTAGGGGGGGGGAGTAGAGCATAGTTATTCAAACTCATAAAAAAACAATAGAATTGTCATCGCCACAGATCTGAAATTTGAAGGAGTCTTCAATTCTATTCAATCCTTTAGAGAGTACTCTATCAATTGCAGTGTTTCTGCGGGGAGAATGAATAGATAGGATTCTGCAGGAGATAGTGATCAAATCGTTAAATGCCAAATAATAACAGATGAAGCACCTAAAAAATCCAGCTGTAGTAAAGCTCAATAAATTGCACAGTAGTCAATAAGTTCAAGCTGATCAATCACTTAAAAAACGGCTGATACCTGTGGAGGCCTTTTACACGTTTTGAGTGTAAATTATTGGGAGAGGGGATTGATCTTACATTGATTTTCAAATGTAATGGTTTTTATTGCTATGTTAATAAAGAATATTCGATTATTATGAATATTTCGATTTATTTTTGGACTGGGGTTAATTTTTTTCTGAGCTGCACATTTGGAAACTATTGTATTACCATACGTCCTGAAAAGGAATATTGTGTTCAGAATTAGAAAGACGCGTGCATTATATTTCTTAAAATATTTTTGAACTTTATTTTTATCACACAGAGATCAGAGCATTTATCTTAGAATTTCAGAAATGTTATACTAACTGATACATCAAAAGAATTATAATTTATTGTAGCTTAAAAATAAGAAACTAATAAGTTTTTTTTACTTCTATCCATAAAACTAATAAAATAACCTTTTTATGTGAAAGATGAAAAAGTAAGAAATAAATGTGTTGTAATTAGTCATAAAAGAACAATTAAATACGAATAAGAATAGTTTATTCCTTACATAAATAAGTCTACCAAGATACATGAATGATTTGCTCCTTACTGACTTATAATATACTTATGATTTACTGTCATAATTTTTGTCTTATGTCAACTAATTGTTTGCGTTTTACTAATCAAGAATTTTTCTAAAAATTCAAAGGATTTAATACTTTCTGCTAACGAAAGCAGTATATTACATTTGGAAAAAATATAAATTTTACATTTATTCATTTGTGTATTTAAAGGATTTATTTTTAAGAACATGCAAATAAATCGATAGTTTATTAATGTCTCATTCAGAGGAAACATGAGGGATATTGCAATGAGACGGACCTCGTTATTTGAATAACAATCAAGTAACGAGGATAATATACGACCTGGAACCCAGTCGATTATGACGACAATGAAAGTACTTTAAGCCTTTAGAAAGTTAACGTGTATTAGAGCCCTGCTAGGTGATAGAATCCTCAATTGTGATCACTCGGCTACCACAGCTGTAAAAACATGTGGAATCTACAATGTGATACTGTTTAACAAGTGACATTTATTTATGGTTTTGAGATATAGTATTAAGTTAACGCCACATTCCTGCCATTTATCACATTTACCTGTCATTTTTAATCGATTATCATAATTTTCAGCAAACATAGGAACAATTAGATCAAATATATGAACATTATCATATAATTTTAAACCTTGAAAAATGCTTGGTGCAAAAATCTAAACTTAATCGTAAGATTCAATAATTATTATGAAATCTAATGCATCAAAACAGAATGAATTATCGAAGCAATATAAAAATGACATTTATCAATGTTTTTATTCTTTTAAGAAGAAAGTTTACAGAAATTCTTAACAGAGTGTTATATAAATAACTAATTAATTCTCAGAGAAACAATTATAAATTGATTAACCACAATATTGCTTAGTTGAATATTTACATGTCTATTGATACACAGATGTTCAATAGTTATAAAATCTTTTAAACCCACATATAATTAATGTAATTTTTTGTTATTTGTTAAAGAAATATGTATGTGTCTCAAAGCAAATATTTTCCATTACAAATAGAGAGCTTTAGAGTACTGTATGATTATAAAATAGCCCATTATCGATTTGAGATTTTACATTATGACATAGAGACACAGACTAAAATTTTGCTTTTTCTTTCCATTTTTTTAATTCATTGTATGTATCTAAATGTTCAAAATAATCATATTATTTTTTATTTTTAAAAATTAATTAATTTAAGAGTTAACACGATAATTTGAGTCTGTATGTACGAAATTACTGCGTTTAACAGAATAAAAATAAATCTACAGCATTTTCAACATTTTAAAACATTTACTGAAAATCAAAATATAAATAAATTTTACCTTGATAAATTC
>BMAU01000047.1:42500-141022 GCA_019973935.1 Trichonephila clavipes | reverse complement strand
ATGCTCCAACTTTCTACCCCCTTCAAAGAACACAAAAAAATAATACGGTATTCCAACCTCATCAAACATGAGAACTTATGATCATCTAGGGAAGAATCAACTTCAAACAAGTTGAAGTCCTCTTGGATACAGGATCAAGTGTCAATATTATTCCAAAAAATATAATATCACAAATCAAGGGACACCGCAATGTAGAGTATATCAAAACAAAAATTGCTACCATCAATGGAGAAGTTAAGGTGAGTGAGGTAATTACTTTACAATTGAAAATAGGAGAAATTATTAAAGATATTAAATTCCTCATAGTAAATGTAGAACTGAAATATTTAATAATTTCTAATAAAACTATGAGTATTTTTGAATTAAATATTAATTTTAGTGATTATAAAATTTTTCAAAGAGGAAAAAAAAATTTAAAAAATAATGAATCTAAGAAAAATATTAAAGAAAATGGAACTCTTAAATTAAGTTATAATAAAATTATCACTAAGAAAACTGATAATGTGTTTAATATAGAAATAATTCCTAATAGTGATTATGATATTATTAATGTGATTATTGATAAATATAAACATGCCTTTACTAAAAATGAGTTTGATGTGGGCGAGTTAAAATGTAATTCTCCTAAAATAATACTTACCTCAGAATTACCCATTGCAAATCGACCATATAGGACATCTTTTAAAGATGATACGGAAATAAAAAAGCAATTAGATGCATTATTGAAAGCAGGAATAATAAAACCATCTTATAGTTCTTACGATGCCCCTATAACTTTGGCTTTTAAAAAAGAGGATAATGCTCGCACACGATTATGTATCGATTATAGAATGCTAAAAACTATCACAATTAGATGTAGAGCCAATTCCCCGAATAGATGCAGTTTTAGACAAATTAACACAAGCAAAATTTTTCTCAACCATCGACCTATGTAGTGGTTATTGGCACATTAAATTAGATGATAATGAATCTAAAAAACTTGCATTTACATCAAATTATGGTCTTTTTCAATTTAATCGTTTGCCTTTTGGATATAAAAATTCCCCAGCTATATTTCAAAGAGCTATGAGACGGATTTTAAATAAATACCAAATAAAATTTGCATTAAATTATTTTGATGATATAATAGTATTTTCGGAATCAATTGAAGAACATGCAAAACATTTAGAGGAAATTTTTAAAATTTGTGGAATAGAAAATATTAAATTAAAATTCTCAAAGTGTAAATTTGGCAAAGATACAATTGGTTTCTTAGGATATGAAATAAAACAAGGGTCATACACTCCAAATAATACAAATGTCGAAGTAATTAAAAAACTTTTACCCCCTAGAAATGTAAAGGATTTACAAAGATTTCTTGGTAGTATCAATGTCTAATTTAAATTCATTCCTCAATATGCAAAATTAAGAATACCCTTAAAAAATCTTCTTAAAAAGAATCAAAATTGGAATTGGACCCCAAAATGTCAACAGGCTTTTCAAAAACTTAAAGACAGCTTAATTTCAAAGCCCATTTTTGCTATATTCAATCCAAATTATTCCTGTAACCTTTTGTAGATGCATCGAAAACTGCGATCTCATGTATCCTCGAACAACAGAAACCCAATGAAAATCAACTTCCGATTGCAGTCCACTCGAGACGACTGAGAAATTACGCAATTAATTATACAATAACTGAATTAGAACGCTTAGCTATAATTGATAGTTTAGATAAATTCCATTGCTATCTTCATGGATCTCATTTCACAGTTCATACCGATCATAATGCATTAGTTTGGCTTAAAAAGTTCAAAAATCCCACGGGTAGACTTTTTACATGGTGTTTAAAAGTTTGTATGTATGATTTTGATACAAAATATAAGAAAGGTAGCATTAATATTGAAGCTGATATGTTAACAAGAAATCCTATTGCTCATCATATAATTAATACATCTCCAGAACCTTTATCACAGATATCAACGAAATAATTAATTTTCAAAATATAGAAAATAGATCAGCTCCTAAATGTTTTAAGACAGATGGCGTTTTTGTAGTTAAAAGACAAGGTGTAGCTAAAATAATTGTACCCAAAGCTCTAAGAGTGAAATTAATGGAAACAACTCCTAAAACATTTGGCCATCCTGGTGTAGCTACCGTGTTAAAATTAATATCACCACAATATTATTCGATAAACATTATTACTGATATACTAAATTATGTAAAACACTATGACACTTGTCAAATAAATAAGAAGTCACATCAGAAAAAGTACGGACTGATGCAATCACTTCCTCTTTGTGAAAAACCCTTTGAACTTTTATCGATAGATAGTGTAGGTGGTTTAAGTATTTACAACTCTGTTAAAAACATTTGCACATTATTATTGATCATGCAACTAGGTACATTTGGACATTCCCATCAAAAAATGAAGCAACAGATACTTATATAATTTGTTTAAGACATATCTTTCAAAATCATATGCCGGAAAAAATTTTAAGTGATAGAAATACTGCGTTCACCTCTTTAAAATTTAAGCATTTCTTAAAACATAATAATGTCACTCAATTATTAACTACTTCTCACAGATCACAAATCAATGGAAAGGTTGAACGTGTAAATCAAACCATCATTACCCGCTTAAAATGTGAAATTAGTAATAGTTCAAATAAAGTCCCATGGACAAAAATTCTAGAAAAAGTAACCCATCAGTATAATCAAACTCCACATACAATAACAGGTTTCCCTCCAACCTACTTAATGTATGGTAATTTACCTTTCGAAATTTCGCTAAAAGATAAGGAGATATATCCTCCCTTAGAAGAAGCAAGAAAATTAGCCAAAGAAAGAACAGAACAATATTATAAAATAAATAAGATTAGATATGAAAAAAAAAACTCAGGAAGCTGATTTCAAGGTTGGTGACTTAGTAATGCATGAGGACTTTCAATACCCCAATGCAAGGAAATTAAGACCCCCTTATTCAGGCCCTTATACCGTTTTAAGCCAATGTTCTGATGTATTATTTGAAATTGATAGACCCAATGCCCTTAATAAAACTGACACTGAATTGGCTCATTCAGTTCGTTTAAGACATTTTCATCCATCTGAAAATTTTCAGTTGAATTACATTCAACAAAATACCATTTAATAATGAGAAGATAATAACTAAAAGAAACCTTTTACGTAATACAGAAGTAACTGAGTTCTGCTTAACAAGACTTTTCGGCGAAAAAGAATAATATATGAAATGGTATGATATTTAATTTTTATAATATAGTTGTGTTAAATGAGATATTTTCTTTATATTTTAATTTAGAAAACAAAATATATAGGTTTTGTCATACAAAATTTAGAGAAATTTTAATATACTTCTTATAATTTTATCTTAAGATGTCGAATGAGTTAGCAGTTATGATAGAAATTGGTGTTTTAAAGTTGAAAGATGTGAATTAAGTTATTAGAGAAATTACTCTAATGCACTAATACTAATGATGTTGATTTTGAGAAGAAACAAAATTAAAGTCACTTGCATTCTTTTTTCTCCACTGAATTTAATTGTTTTGTTAATTATTTTATTCAGCAGTAATCTTATTGCATGGCATTTAATTTTTTTTTATTTTGAAAGTGTGTGTTTTGATATACCGGCCATATACCAGGATTCACTACTTCTTAAAATTTTCCTTATCTAAAATTAAAATTAAATTAATAACTTGAAGCTTATTTTTGTATATTATACAGTGGATAAGGGGGAGTACAATCATTATAATTTTGTATGTCTCGAAACATTAAGAGGACAAACTTGTTTAGTTTGATATGTACACCTCTCATTGTTTCTTATCAGCATCCCTGAACATCTGTGAGTTGATCACGCAGATTTCTCAGAGAGATGTGTTCAAAATTAAGTAATGAGATATAGTTTATATTAGTGAATGTGTGATGTAAGAGAAACTCAAGAATTTTTGTCTATGAAACGAATTTTCAGAAGGTTACGGAAAGATTCAAAATATTGTATGCGATATTGTTAAGTTACAGTGAATATTGAGAAAATTTTCATAAATACTAAAAGTTATTATTGAAGTGAGTCCACTTTCCCGACTCACAATTAATAAAACAGAGCTCTTATAATTCTTATATTCCTATATTCTTATAATTTTTATATTTTATAACGCATATAAAATAAAATATTGTTTATTGTGTTGAATAGTGCATAGAAATTGTGTTATACACCGTTTTCATATTATTAATAATTTCATTTTATTAGTGTCTATATTTTTTTTATCTTTTTAAAAAATGTATTTTATCTATGCAAAATGTGTGTAACAATATAAGGTATTACTACGATGGCGCCAGAGTAGATTTTTACACAAAATTATTATTTTAACATTTGTATGATATCATGTATTTATATATTTACTATCTTATTGTTTGATATGATATTATTTTCCAACATAAATTTTTTTTGAAAACAATATCTACTAGCTATAATATGAATCTATTATTATGAATGAATAGGAGGAAACGCGAGCTCTTGTTCTAGATGTCGAATAGATTTGAAAAAACTAATCTTCAATTATAGGTATGGAAATTCATTTTTATCAGTTAATATTTTGGAAATGTCATTACTGTGTTTGTTGTTATAGTTTCGTTTATTGTATTGCATTTTGTGATTTTAGTATTCCTATTACTTAAATATTTCTACTGTGTGTAATATGTCTTTCTAAATAATGTTATGTATTTTTTTGTGTTTGTTCAAAATTGATTTAGTTTGTAACAAGAGAGAAAAAAACCACGCGATGACTCCCTTTTAAAATTGGAGTTCAAATGTAAGGATAATTAAACTAGATTAAAAATTAAATTCCCTATCTAGCACTTGACTCATCTTTCTCAGTCACATCTTCAAGTATCAAACTAATCACCCATTTATTTATTCCGAGCATATGGCCTAGCCCATAAACATGTCTAATTCCAGATCGTTAGATTTAACAGTCCCCTTATGTATCAGCAGAAAATTTTAAATACAATCATAAAATCCGCGACACTTACCACATGTTTTTCAACTGTTATCCACTTGAAACCACCACCATGGCGTGCTTTTTTCCTCCCTGCTCTCAGTGTCAGAACAGATGTAGGAATGATTGATTAAAGATCATCCCTTTTTCTAACTTTTAATCTGATTCTGTCTTCAAAATCATAACATATATATATATATATATATATATATATATATATATATATATATATATATATATATAGTCAACGTTTTAAAACTTTTTTGCCGAATGTTACTATTCACGAATAGTAACATTCGGCACACTTGAGATTTGAAAGGCAAAACTGGACAAAAATGATACTTCGAAATATCCAAAAAATTATCTTGAAAAATTTCGTATGCAAGCTTTTCACAGGCAAACTTAATAAAATTTGTTTTTTATATATGTGAAAAAGAATAAATTCCCGCACTTATCTAGGAGAGCGTTATTAATTACGAAACTTGACAGAAAATGGAATCCGGGTGTCTTTTTAAATATTTTATTTTAAAAATGAATATTACTAGTCAATAATAAGGTACAACAAAATGAATCAAAACAGTTTATCAGCTTTCGTGAACTAAATTTTGTGCAATTCCAAATTTGATTTAATATTAACGTCGCACTGTTCAGCTACACGAGGGCTTTTGGCGACGGACCACGTAATTTTGAACTATGGTCAAGTGACGTGGACGACACCTGAGCTGGCACCCCCCTCTTTTAACTACCACACCACACCAACGGGAGGATATTTCAGCTCTCGACAGATTTAACGTGCATCGCTGCCCTATACGACGGGTCTTTAGTGGTACTGGGCTCGAACACGTGACAAGTCAAGCCACGGTCCGATACCTATACCACTCGACTACCCCCGCCACATGTGCAATTCCAAAAGTTCATCCAAGAAGATAAGCCCAGAATTGAATTCAAGTGCTGTGGTACAAATTGTAATGCCAGATAGAATGTGTGATATGGCTATAAGCGATCCAACGTTCAGGACTTCTCCACACCGACGTGGCATAAACTTTTGAGCACGTCTCCTAGTATTGCTGAGGATGTGGAAGGAAGTCAATGGTGAAGAAGGTGTGGAGACTGCAGGCGTTGAAGACGAGCTACTTGACATTTCATGTGCAGAGGTTGTCAGACATTTCAAAGGAGGGCAGATTATGTTTGTTACATTAGGATATGTTTAGGTAGTACTGGATACAGCTGTAAGATTTGTGATTTGAGCATATGTTTGTGATGACTGAGGAACTACTAGTAGTTTGCGTGCTTCTATATATATATATATATATATATATATATATATATATATATATATATATATATATATATATATATATATATATATGACATATTTCTCTTTATTTTAATTTCCTGAATTTTCTTTTACGAATTTCCATTTAGCGCACAATTTTGAATCTGGTTAATGAGACTAGGAGCAATTAACACATTTCGGCTCTAGAGTACAGTCCGTGGAAGAATGCTCAGCAGACGCACATCTAGAGCATGTAAATTCTGGAGCATGTAAATTCTGCAGCATGTAAATCAGTGTTTCTCAAACTGTGGGGCACGGACATATTGAAAATAAAAGGTTAAAAAAATAATTTACTGGAATGAAGTAAAACAAAATACCTTCTGATATAATAAAAAAATACAGATTTACATTAATATGATTTATGTATATCATCTGGTGAAAAAAGGTCCTCAAAAATAAAAGATTCTACTTTGAACGCTGATTAGCTATCTTTGATCCTATAACTAAATTTTAAAAAAATATATTTTGTTTGCTTTGCTGTAATATTATGATGAGAGATTTAGTTATTACGTTTATTTTAACCTGAAGTATTACTTTTGCTGACTTTCGAACTTACTGGTATGGTTATCTACGTCCTTTCTTTAGGGAAAATGTAAATTATATAATTCTGTTGCGCTCTTTTAATGCGGAAAATTTTATGATATATGGAAAAGCATATTGAGCACTTTGAAGGATTAATTGACCAAGATTTATTTTTATGAGTATCCTAAAACACATAATACATACTGAAAAACGTTTTACACAACTCTTTTTTGAATTTTTTTCATTTTTTTTATATTCAATAGACTTTTAACACGGAAGCGTTGTGCATAGTCACCCCAGGATCACGAAATTGTTAATTCTGGGGGACAACTGTTTATTAGTTACCAAAGACATTGACAGAGAATCCTCCAATATGACAGTATCAATGGCAACTAAACTGAATTGATCATGTATCTTTTTTTCTTTTTAGGAGTGATAAACGTTTTTTTAGGATCTTAAGGTACTTGTTTTGACCAAGTTCCCGGCGTGACCACATTTGTTCAAAAATATTTTCTTGAACATGCTGCAATTTCCACTATGAATAACTTAGTGGTTCTAATTGTAATGTTGTACGACTGATTATGGTGTAAATATGTAAATGCGGAGAAAATAAAAAAAGAGAGAAATGGGCAAATGTGATCTCTCTGAAAGGAAGTTGAAACTGATCAAGCAAGGGAAAAACTTGCTGAAATAATGCATATCAATCATGTTAGCGAAAGTAAATTTGAGAAAAGCGATGAACATGAAATGAAAGGAAAATGTTCAATAGCTTAATTAAGAACTACACCAATAAAAATATCAAGCCATAAGTGTACCGCAAAATGCACTTCGCCTATTCAAAAATACACAAGCAAGAAAAATTTCAACAGGAAATTTGTTGATCATTAAAGGACATTAAAAATACAATAACGTTAAAAAATGTAACATTTTTGCTTGCTAAGACATTCCTGTAATGTTAGCGAAACGTGTCTCAGTTATTTGTATCTTTTATTAAGGTCACGCACATTTGAAACAATTTAGTTTAGTTTTAATGGATTTTTCTCAAATTACCAAAGAAAAATTGAAAAATCTTTAAAATAGGTAAGTATATTTTCTCTTAGTTAAATTTTTCATTGAAATTGTGATTTTTATCGTGTATATTAAAAGTAATTCTGAAAAGAAGAATTGGAGTGAATCTCTCCACGCGAACATTAACGTTAGCATCGAGTGCACACCTAATCCCGGGCTAAAACATTTTGAAGTTCTCTCGCTTTATATATAAAATTAATACAATTGTTATTCTCATCGGAATTTTACATTCTTTTTTATTATTTAACATTAATTCTAAATGCTAATTCTGCTAGGCTTAAAGTTACAGTTCATTCAAAAGTATTTATAATATGAGCATTCATTTCAAAATATATTTTATATTTTTGTATCCATTGTCATATACTTGGTTTTACTCTCCTTACAATTAAGCTACTTTATCAAGAATAATGTATTATTATTTTTAAAAAAATAAACTCGTGTGAAGAGAATGGGTACTTCATTCAGTATAAGAACAAGTTTAATAATTATTAGTGACTTCCATGGGTTGTCTTGCAGAGTAAAGTTTCTCAAAGGAAGGCTTAATATTAGAAATTGACACATTGAGTTAATTTTCGAAATTTAGCTGTGATCTATATATTGTCTTCAAAGCAGCTATCTCAGAAAATCCGGATTCACAAAGGTATGATGTTGAAAATGGTAACAGTATACGAAATGCTTTTTTCATTGCAGAAAATGCAGCATCCATCTCTACCTAAATTCAAAGAGTGATTTATTACAAGACTGCCCTTTGATTTCGTCACTAGATGTGAAATCGCAGAAGATTTCTTTTTCTACAATTGTGAGCTCTTCTGAAGTAATTTGAAATGGATCCCTAAACCATTCGTAACTTTATATCAATTTTCCCTCGTCTGTGTACTTGTTGATGGTTTATTATCGTCGAATGCTAGCTGCGATTTAAAAATTTATCTATGATTTTGTTTTAATCCACTGCCGTAAATACTTAATACCGTGCGTTACAATTAACGTCTGAATTATGAAATGTACATTTAAGAAAGATTCGGTAGCTAAACGACTCTGCCAGGACTTACTGGAATTGTACGAGGTACAGCATTTTTATACGTTTTGTGCCGACGTCGGTTAGGTTGCTTAGACTCACATGAACGTTTGCAAGAAAGCCAGATATAATGGATATGATAAAGATCAACATAGATTAGAATATTTTTAATGACATTTGTACTTTTAGAAATGGATGATGAAGGGAATTAATCTATAATTATATATCATTTTTCAATCTGTTTCAATTTAAAAATTAGAGAAAATAAAATAACATAATTAACGTATTACTTAAAAGTAATTTACTTAAAATATATATTACTTAAGAGTAACAAATATACTTATCTTATTAATTTGTACGGTTTATAATTAAGACTAGCTGCATGGCCTGGCATTGCACGGGCTGTTTCTACTTTTATAAATTTTTGCAAACGACGGTATTTTTTAAACCAAAAACTGCAACAAAAATAATGCTAAAATATTTCTCGCAAAAAGGGGAAAAAAACTGTATTTAATGTTCAATTAAAATTGTGAGTATTTTTGATATTCAATTTCTCCAAATTTGGTGATTTTCAATATTTATAGGCACACCTTCTTTTTTTTTTGTAACCTTTCATCAAACGTAGAGGGCTGAGTGGAAAAATAGTTTTCTTGCCCCAAACAGGTTTTCGCCACCAAACTCAAAACTATTGTAAAATTGATTTTTTTTAAAGTTTTAATTTGTTTTGGGGCTTCATTTTTAAGTTAATGCTTTCAAACCTCATATATCGATTGCAAACAACGATAAAAAAATTTTTAAACAAAAAACTTTAAAAAAAGTAATTTTTACATATTTATCGCAAAAGAGAAAATAAACGAAAAACACATTTTTTTAACTGTAATTTTTAAGTTACTTTATCAGTCTTTGTACAGATTACGTATAATATTGTTCTACACTCGGAAAAAAGTTTCGTGAGATTTTTTTTTATAAATAATGAAGTTATTCAATTTTTAAATAAAATTTTGAGTATTTCTTGCAAAATTGTAAAAAAAAAAAAAAAAACGTTTTGACATTAAATTTTTAAAATGACTGATTGTAAAAGAGAATTTTTTAGTGTAAAATATTTTTTTCATTAGCGCGAAATAAAATGCAAGCGGAACGATTTAGAAATCTTATTCATGAAAACGCATCGATTTCGACTCATTTTAAAAAATTGTAAGAAATAGAAATGATAATTATTTTGTAAAATAAATTATACCGTATTGTGGCGAAATAAATTACCTTTCCGAATCTGTAATTATTTTTTGTCTGAGTCTCATGAAAAAAATTCAATCGCGTTTTAAAAATGTTTGAAAAAAAAAGAAATTCCGAATTTTCCTCTGGCGGTGAAAAATGGTACTAATTATGCTTTTTAAGTTTTTTAATTAATATCTTCTTTACTGATTAGAAAATCGGAATATAAATTGTGAAAACAGATTCCTCGGATCTTTCCCAAAATTTTGGCACCTTTGGCGAATTTCTGCGTCGTGTGGTTCGTGAGAAAATATGGAAGCATGGATTCATGCATAGATAGATACGTTTGTTTACCTACGAATTTTAATTGTGTAGAACATATTATAGCTTTTGCGTCAAAGTACATTATTATTGTAATCAATATATTATTATTATTATTTAAGGGGTGGCGATAAAAATTATGACTGAAAATTGAGTCGCCAGTATTGAAAGTCTAAGAAGCACTGATGTAAATTGACCGCGGCAGGAAGTTTAAGAGTTTCCGAACCTTTGGCCCTTAAAACAGTGCAGAGGATTCAGTATATAGGGACGTACATTACAATTTAGGTATTCAGCTTTAATGGTTGATAGTAATTTAGGGCTATTGAAGGTTAGAATTAATTGTTTATTGGGGAAAAGTAACCAGATTCTTTTTTATTGTTATTCTTCTGACCTGGGTAACACCCTAGTTAGAAAGTCCTTACTTAATTTCTGTCTCAGAGGCACACAAAAGATCTGGTTCGGAGATGATGACAAGAATTCAAAGATCTGTGAGGATTTACTGTTAGTGGAGAATCTGAAAATGTTTTAGCTAGCAAATTGATTTACTCTGTAATGCAGATGTAGTCTCTATAAGTAAGTCACCGGATCGTAGTTTTTTTAATAGATTTCGATTATCCACCTATTCCTGTTAAATATTTGTGAATAACAAACGGATATTTTTGCAACATTTTATTGTTTGGTACATAATTAAAAAAGTGTCAATGTCTGGCCATATCTTCAATGTTTAAGTTGGGTAAAACAAGGCCTTTACCCGGGCACAGTAGCATTGGATCCATCCGCGCGACAAAACAAATCGTCATGGCGTGCCTCCCCCCATGACGGAGTCCAACAAGGGAGGCAGTGTGCCGGTCATCTGGAAAAAACCAGACACGGCGCTTACCTGGAATACACCCAGAATATAATGCTACAGCATCAACAGGTCAACCCCTTATCTGCAGCACTAACCCTACAGCAATGTCTCTCCGGGGACACCGAAGAGAGGCATCACCAGCCGATTGACAGGAGCGGGCTCACTCCCGCCTACAGCGAAGCGTGGGCCAAAGGTATCCCCAGGACACCATTTTCCTCTTTACGGGACATCGCACCCGGCAAACATGCGGGTCGAAAAACCAACTGCGTTAGTCGAAAATAAATAATACAACATAATCAAAATATTCAAAGAAATCGAGGAAAAAGAAACTAAACTGACGAAATACAAAGTTTAAACGAAAATATGCTAACAATAAATTGTAAGTTTTCTCATAAGAAAAGAATAAACAATAATTCGAACTACGTACATTTTAAAACATGTATCTGTGGTCTTGACGTGAAAAGAAGAAAAGGGAAAATTGAATGGCAAGAAAGAGGGCCGAAAATAGAGAAGGGTCTCTAGGATACCTAGAGTTTACCAAGGAAAAAGGAAAAGATCACTAAGGCATGTTGGGATTGTGACACCCGTACTCACCTAAAGAAGGTGAGCCCTCTGAGGGTCAGCTATTTTGTGAGAGAGAATGTCTATCTGACATTTCCTGCAGGATTCTAGAACATACTACAGCCAGTATTTAAAAGGGATCTGCAACATTTCGTTTGGTTTAAGAAATATTTTTTGAAAAAGGTCCAAGTATCAGAAAGAAAATTGTTTTCTTCTTCGCTGCTTAATTTCTTTTATTATTTGAGTTCTTCCCGAAATAAATCTACGCATCCATAAAAAATTTAATTTTTTTCAGCCTGATATAACTCAAGACTCTTAGTTGGTGCGTAAAGCCTTTAAATCTAACTTATTTATTTAAAATTAGCTTAATGTTTCGCCTACAGCTATCTTAGGCCTCACTTACCCATTTTGTAAGAAATGCTAAAAAGCGTCAAAAGTTTTATTTCAAGAGGAATTTCTCAAGTTTTTTTAAGGCCCCATTAGAAATTTAAAAAAAAAATAATGTTGAACAGATATTTTTTTCTGCATCAAGGGAAAGTCATTAATAAAACGCCTTTTCGCGCGCGTTTCGTATTTTTTTTTCCTTCTCTTAAAATATTTCTTTTTTTCCCAAGAATAATTGCCAAGTATAACCATTTTATTTAGGTTTTCCTACTGCAATTTTTGTCTGGCTTCAGATGTTTATCACTAGTCTCCGAAAAGAAAATGAAGCCATAACATTCGAAAATTAATTCCTTCAGAGCAATTAAAAAGGCAGGGAAATATACAAACGCCTCAATTACTTATAACTTTAAACATGTGTGCTCCACTCATTTTTTTCAGTTTTTGTTCAAATTATCTCTCCGTGGTCAGAACTTGTTTTAGGATCACGTCTTCTAAAATCTGTGGAATATTTTGCGAAATCTGTAAAATAATGTTGTTTTTATTGACTTTATAGGTTAACAATATTCTTATACTTTTTTACAATGTTCGATATTATTACCTTATGAATATCAGTACTCAAAAATGAATGCGAAAAAACTTTCTACGAATATTTCAGGAATCGATGTTATAACGTGATATAACTATAACTACTCGTTGTATGTAGGCAAAATTCTTCTCTCTATCGTGACACAGGAATACACTATTTTTATTTATTTATTTTTGGCCCAAATAGGAAGAAAGAATTCTCAAAAAGCGTTGATATAATTCCTTACCATGAATAGTTCTGAAATGCCTTCCTTGGTGTAGAAGGAAACAACTAATACTTTCTAATCAGCTGAACGAGGATTAGAACCATTTTACAAAAAACTTTTTATTTTAATTAAGTTTAACATATGCAATCAAAGTAGTCTTTGTGACGGAATTAAAAACATAATTAAAAATTGAGCATCTAAGCTCGTTGAATACATAGCTTCAAATCCTATTTATTTCATCAGATCAAATAAATACAAAACCAAGCGAAATATTTTGTGTGCGCATTTCCATCAACAGAAACTGAGCAAGAAACACCATTTTCAGCATGTTGAAGTGGTATTTATGGACACGAACTTATGGTCTATTGTTTTTGTCTAGTCGAAGGTTCGAATCCAGATGCTCCTGAAAACCAGCAGCGTGGAGTAGCTGATGCTCTTTAAATACATCGCATATCGAAGTCTGGAAGTGAGGTGCCTGCTCAAAATTTGCTCTCGTCGTTTGACCGGGATTCCAAATGACGAGGTCCAGCGCCAACTACTTCAAAGTACGCATTTAATAAAAAATCAAATCGAACAAGTATTTTTTCCCTTAAATTGGTAATTATGATGTATAGATTAAAATAATATTGTTGCGCCCACGCACAGACATAATTTGCCGCATAAAATTAAATAATGCTGACAATATTTCTCTTTGAAATCGTTCAATCACCAAAGTACCAGATTAGTGAACTGTGATGCAATTATTTTCTTTATCATGTTTGATGTCAATTCGTCCTACTTGAAATCTGCTGCTGTGGCACTCAAATGGATGTGACACACCTGTGGGGGTGTTTGTCGTCTCTGTAATCATAACATTTGTAATCTCAACCTCGTGCAGATAAGCATTAATGTCTTTCAGTGTGTTATTGACGATGGATCGAAGGTGTCATGCCATTTTTTTTTCAAATCAAGAATTTAAAGAATCGATCTTTTTATTCTACAAAATGGTTTTAATAAGCTTCTAGTTCGCAATTATCAAACCCCAAAGGACCTTATGAGTAAGTCGTCCTGAGATTCAGAAGGAAATCGTTTATACAAGACATTTATTAAAAATAATTGTGTATGTTCATAGGACCACACGATAGAATTGAGAACTTGTGATTTATTCTGGACAAGAGAATCCATGGTTCGGATCTACAACGCTCGTTTTCAAATTTTTCTCATGTGGGCCTGAAGTAGTTCTCTTTTTCGTATCCATTCACAGTGGATATGTTTCTTTCATCCATTTTCCGTAAATATCAATGTTTAAATAATTATGCATTCTTAAATATTATATGCGATATCAAAGTGAATTTGCCCAATTATTTAAAAATATGTATTTGTAAATTATTTATTTGGATTATATTTATATAATATACATGTTTATATAGTTACGTAGATCAGGGTATGCTATTATATTCGAAAAGAACAAATCAGTTCTTTACGAGCGATGGAAATGTATTGTCGAAAAACTATCATTAGAAGTACAGAATTCAGCAGCAAAATTCGCAAAATAAATCCCAGAATGCATTGATACCTTTTACAGCGCTCCACCACGACTCTCCGCGTCTAAGAGTACAAATGCGTAATGATGAAGAACTCGCGCGATAGTAGCAACTAATCGCTAGTCGAAATACCTAGTTAAAAATTAACTAAACCATTTCATCCTAATTAATATAAGAAATAGAAAAATAATTAAATCGCAGCTGTATAAAACAATATTTCGCTACCCAAAACATTACAGTGCGTAAAGCCCCTAATGAAAAACCAACTGTAGGATCTACAGTTGAACAATGATAGGGTGAGTAGCTGACAGGATAAAAAAGGAAGGAGTTCCGTCCGAAGCGCAGCTCTGGTTGGTTTTTTGACACTCCAAAAGTTAAAACAACACTGACTCAGTTTTAGGGAGCGACTCCTTTTTATAGGCTGCACTGTCTTTTTCGAAAGACCTGCTCACATAAAAGATTGTGATTTCTTGGATTTCTCCAGCATTTTCCAGAATCATCCATAGGGTTTCCAACTTGCCAAAAGTGGTCGCAAAATATGATGACAACTTCGTTCTTACACCAGCATTTTGCAAGTTTCTATTGATTGATATTATAACGTATGGAACGTCGTTGCGTGTGAACTACAATTTTAGCATAAAATAAGAACAATACAGAGTAATATTAATATGTTACACATCCCCATATAAATTATTTACCCTATTATAAGCATTAATTACTCAAAATTCGTTAAAATAAGGTGCTTACATACCGTATTCTACGTAAGGTTTAGAAAACTTATGCTTTGAGAGCAGTTTACTTTTCTATAAATTCTCTAAGCAAATAAAAGGAGAGGGTTTGAACTTTTACAATTACTTCTTTTATCTTCTTAAACTTTCTTAGTTGTCCTCACTAATATAAACCCAAATATTGGCAACTTTATCGCCAATTCACTTCATTAAAATTTCAGATTTTACTTCTTTAGGCACATTCTTGGGCTTAAATACTCTTTCTGCTGAATCAAAAAATGTATTTGTGTTTTTATCTTCGATCTCCTGAATAAGAGAATAATCGTTTTTTCCCTTTTTTCCAAATTATTTTCAATTTCACTCCCCTTTTCTCGCAGGAAAGGAGTGGAAGTTGGCTGGATTTCAGTAATGTTTCAATAAATATAATAAAACTTCACAAAAATAAATGTGCATGGGAAATTTTTATTTAAAAATAAACACGCGCCTAAAACACTTTAAATTCAAAACTAAGTGAGCATTGCCGACCCTAGTACGATTGAAGCCGAGTACATCCGATTGAGTGTAATGCAGCCAAGTGAGTGATTGTTGGGTTGAATGGCGCAAGAGCCAAATTTGGCTATACTGCGCCAGTAATGCAGCCAAACCAGATGTTTAATTTAGATTGACTCTTTCACGAAATGCGGCTAAAAAATTATCACTTCAACAGCATTCTTATTAAATATTAAAATTTCATAAATCTCAAATCATGATTTCTTTATTAACAAAAAAAGATAAAGTGATTAAATTTTATTAAATACAGTCCGATTATTCTTCAAAACAAGTTCTGTAAGTCGCTCATTAAATATGGAAACAACGCAATGTTTCTCAAATGCAACATTTTACTTCATCGATGTTTGTTTTATAATTAAAGTGTTTGCAACAGTTTTACTCCCACGAAAATTTTAAATACGTATTAATAAATTCTCGTATGTAATAATTGCAATTAATTCTTTTATGTAATTCAAAGTAATTTCTGTCTGTGCTACACAAAGTTTTTTAAAAGAAATTTTTTATTTATTTAATGAAAATTCTCAAGTCGTCTATCAAATGTTGTTCCCGCATTCGTATATAAACGAGTCTTTCATTTTGCGCATAAAAGTGGGTGCAGTTTATTTACACTTTGTAGTTGATGGAATTAACAAATGGTTTATATAGTTAAAATAATATGTGTTTTTTGTTATTCAAATATGTATAGATGTTTATTAAATTTTGAAAAATGTATGTAAGGATTCAAATTCCGCATATGTGAAGTTGTGATGTACCTCCCCTTGGAAGTACATCCCTCGAAGTACCAGCGTGAGCTAGAGGTGTAGGGTTAGCGAAAGAACTCGGATCATACATTATCTTAATAAGACTTTATTAAGATATTCAACTTAAACTTTTAACAAATATAATTATAATAATTAATATGAGAGAATCTACGATGACACAATACGTAACACACAATATATATATTTATATTATGATCTAATCTAATTAGGACCAATCTCAATAATCGAATCACCTAATCTTCAATTCTAATAAAGTGTAATCAATCTTACCTTATATGATTCTGTAATGCTACTTGTCTTTATCTGCAATGGTATGCAGCTTGACGGTTAACTTCTAGTCGAACCCCAAAATGTTTATCCACGACACGTAGAACTTAAATCTTGAATCACGAACTGCAATAATTATCAACTGCCCCAACACACATCTATTGTCTAACATTCCTTTACATTGCCATCCCACTTACTCTAAGATCCTATATTTAAAGTCGGTTTATTTGCATTTCTTCTTCACATCTCCTTTCTTGTATTTGGTTGGAAAGGAGTTGCCATTAATTCTGGCCCAAAGAACCCAAAGGACTTGTTAAAGAAAAGACGCGTAAGACGTCACAATCCCCTCCAAGAAACAAAATGTGATTTATTCGAGGGTCTTAATGGCCCTTAAGAAATTACGTGCCTAAATTTTATTCTAACCGTTAATTTCTAATGCTTCAGTTAAATTTTAATTTTCACTATTCATCTTAATTTTAATTTTTAATATTTCTCCTTAATTTGAATTTTCCACAGCTTCAATAAATTTTACTTAATTAACTAGACTAAAATTCATAGTCATGCATTCTAATAACGGTAGATTCTCACAAGTACAGAATAAATAGACGTGTCCCATCTGGGTAACAGAGCCGGGGAAAAACCATATATGACTTAAATGGTTGAAAAAACGAGGCCCACACGTCTCTTAACTAACTTAATTCTACCTAAATGTTTACTTAAATTCTAACAATTTTTCTTCTTTACATCTTCTCTTTAGCTTCGTTCTTTGTATCGAGATAGATGAATCTTTCATTAATTTCTTAAAGACTTCAGGGTCTGTCACCGTGAAACAAAAATCTCTTAAGTGATTTGGAGAAAAAAAAATTACACATTACGATTACATTTCACAATTTTCATACACGACATATCACTTTTAAATTGTAACTAATTTCTATACATATTTTTCATCTCGTTCTTTTAAAAACTTCCCCTCAAATCGCGCAGCGCTGGTTAAATGTTACGTTTGTATGCTATCTACGCCACGTTTCCCCAAACCAGATGTTCATTAATATGAAACAATATAACAACACATATATTTACACTATACAATTACAAACATTTTTCAATAAACAATTAAAACAAACAACCAAAGGAATTGTCGCTTCTTAGCGAAGTCATAACAGAAGTAAACAAATGCATTTTTACAATTGTTTTCTCCATAATTATACAACAAATTTACAAGACAAAAGTTTATTTTTCTTTTCTAGAAAAACACACTCATTTTAGTGTCCACTTTTGTGCTTGCCTTCTTAAATTTTAAGTATCCAACCGTGACTTGCTTCATTGCAAAAATTCTTCCGACCATTGTTCGAAAGAATATAAAAAGAAACGATACAACCTGATTTTTATGACTTGTAGTTGGCGTTTCCTACCAAGACCTCCAGTGACAAGGATTTCTTTGGACACGTCCCTCTCCTTTCCTGGCCTTGCCGTTGTTGATCACCTTCTCGTCTGGCATTCTTGTTGCTTAATCTTGTTCGCTCTTCGATGTAGGGGCTAGCGTTCCTTCCTTTTCTGGATCAAACCGGTATTCCTTGTTGTGTCTTCCTCTCTATGGTCAGTCGGGGCTCTTCTCTTTTCCCCTTTCTTGGTCTCAGACTGTAGCCGCTTCTGGTGAGCGTTACCGTCTCTTCCCTTCGGCTTTTCTTTCTGTATTTTGGCAACACACTATTAGTATCTCTCTCTCTCTCTCATTTGACGATAAATTTCTTTTAAGAACTCTATGTTCTGAACCCTTCTGAACTTTGCTTTCTGGTCCTCCCAACCTAGATTCATGTGATCTTTTATAGCCTAACCTTTCCTTTTTGGTTTTTTTAATAATTCTACCTTTCTCAGACCAAGAATTAGGTATTGATCTGATAAGTGGTCCGCGTTTATTAGTCTTATATGTGTGTTTCTCTCCCTGATTATTTCTAAAACTTAACCCTTTTTCCTCCAACTCACGCTTTACTTCTGACTCTTTCTTTTTACCATCTCGCGACTTATTTGATCTCCTTTGTACTCTGTCAAAACCACTTGATTTATCGCGCAAACAACCGTTATCCGAACTACCAGTTCCTATCTCCGTCTCGTCACATTTCCTATGACGATATATTCGAACCTGATCTACATTAATCGTTAACCTTTTCCCGCTTTCCATATCACTACGTTGTTATTCTTAACATCTAATACTCTATACGAATCTTCAAATTTTGGTTTAAACTTAGCTACCACTTTTCTTTTTGCCGAACTTAAAGGATCTGTTGCTACCAAAACCCAATCATTCACCTTAATTTGCACATCACGCCTACGTCTATTATAATATTTCTCCCATTTTCCATGTTTAGTTTTTGTGTTTCGTCTAGCATTTTCAAACAATCTCTCAATATCTCCTACTGCAAATTCCATTTTGTCTGATACTATCTATAATTTCTGAAAAGGCGTAATCAACTTTCTACCTAAAAATAATTCCGCTGGGGTTTTCCCCGTTGTTTCGTTTACAGCCGTACGACTCACGTAAGAATTGGTCCCATGTGTCATGTAGCTCATTGGCATAATTTGCAATCATTTGCACCTGATCGGGATTTACGCGTTCTGTTCTATTTGCTGGAGGTCTATATACAACAGTCTTCACATGCCTTATGCCTAATCTTTCACTTAAATTCTCAAAAATATCGGAAATAAATTGGGGACCGTTATCACTAATTAATTTTATTGGATTTCCAATACGCGATATATAATTATCAAAAACATTATCTGCTATAACTCGAGCAGAGGCTTTTTTAAGGGATATTATTTCAGCCCACTTGCTGAAATGATCCGTAATTACTAATACATATAGGTTGCGTCTTACTCTCGACACGGGATACGGACCTAACAAATCTGACGTAACTATTTCATTTGGATAATTTGATACAATTGGTATTAACCTGCCAGCTGGTAACGCGTTTTTATAATTATTAATTTGGCACACATGGCATGTAGAGACATATTGATCAATAAATTTTTTCATATACGGGAAATAACAAACATCCCTTATTTTATGATATGTTTTAAAACGTCCAAAATGACCTGCTAATGGCTTGTCATGAAATTCTCTCATAATTTCATTTTTGGGGGGAACGTTTACTTGCATTTCTCCTAATGACGTTGCATATTTCGCATAAAATAACAAGGCTTCTATTAGCCTAAAATTGCGAGACCAATTCTCATATATTGCCGCATTGAACGAGCTATGTTCTGGGTTTTCTAGATATCTATAGATATGGCTTAATTCCGGATCTGTTTTTTGATCTTCTATTAACTGATCTCGTGACGAAAGCACCAAATCTCTGATTATTGCACAAATAACTTTCTCTCCTATTATACTTTCAATTGGGTTTCTCGACAAAACGTCAGCTATTGTATTCTGAGTTCCAGGCAGATGCTCCCATTCTATATTAAATTCTGCTAATTTTAATGCCCATCTGATCATTCTATTTGACAAATTTTTACCAGTCGTTAAATGTGTTAACGCAGCGTGATCTGTAATAATTTTAATCGGCAAAGAACCTAAATGTGTTCTGAATTTATTCAGAAACCAAACCACAGCTAAACATTTTATCTCTGTTACTGTGTAACTCCTCTCTGTAGCACTAAGCGTACGAGAATCAATTACTACTGCTCTCTGTTCTTGGTATAGAAACTCTCCTACCCCTATTGAGGTTGCATCCGTAAATAATTCAAAATATTTTTTGAAATCAGGGAATTGTAAAACTGGAGCTTTTTTTATAGCAGCATTGACCGCGTCGAATGCTTTCTGCGCCTCAATCGACCAAATATATAAATCTCTTTAATTTTCGTTTAAGATTATAAAGAGGTTCGCCAATATCGGCATAATTTTTAATAAATTTTGCGTACCATTGGGAAATTCCTAAAAATTTCGACACCTTGGTGTTATGCGGATGTTTCATTTCAACTATAGCTTGAACTTTCGTTTCGTCAGTTTTAATTCCCTCCTTATTAATAATTAAACCCAAATATTTTAACTCTTCGCAACCAAATTTGCACTTATCTTTATTTAACGTTAACCCCGTCTCATGTAATAATAGAAAAACTTCTTTCAAATGTTTAACATGTTGAGTGAATGATGGAGAGGATATAATTACATCGTCCATTTAGACATTCACAAACTTGCCTATCACGGGTTTGAGAATTATATCTATTGCTTTCTGAAAATTAGGAGCTGCCCCTGACAAGCCAAATGGTATTCTGCTGAAGGCGTATGTAACATTTTTCGTGACAAACGCGGTTTTAACTATATCACTAGGGTTCACAGCCATCTGAAAATATCCCGACCGAAGGTCCAGGGCAGACATTATGCCTGTGTGGGGTATGTTCATTATTAAATCGTCTATTAAGGGTAAAGGATACCTAGGGTACTTCGCGATTGCATTTAGTTTCCGATAATCAACAGCAAATCTATATGCTTCCGGATTATCCGGAGGTGTGGTGTGTGTGTAACCCATTATTCTTTTAACATAACACCACTGGTGACGCGTACCGGGATTGAATGGGAATTATCGTCCGTCTTTCAACATTTTGTTAACCTGATAATCGATAATCTCTTGTTTAACCCTATCATATTTGTACGGTCGGGAAACACCCGGTGGGATATCTCCCTTGTCAATCTCATGATATAAAACATGCGTAAGCTCTGGTTTATCTGAAAACAATCCATGAAAACTATTAAACAAATCTTGTAATTCCCGTTTCTGTTTTTCTTCTGATTTTGTCTTAGAAAGACCTATTTCTACTTTTTCTATTTCAACCGTTTTAACCACTTTATTAATCTGCGAATCTGGAATCGTCAAAGATTTTCGATCAAAGTCTAAAATGATCTTTGATCTACCTATGAAGTTTATCCCAAGAATACTTGGGTATTCCAAATCTGCTAACACATGGAACAACCAAGGCTTTTTGAAATCCCGTATTCGAATATTTAATTCCACAACTCCAATATTTCGACATGTAGCTCCTTGTGCCGTGATCACCTGAGTACTAGATTTCTTTACTTGTTTATAAAAAAAATATGTTTGGTATGTCTCTTCCGATATAAATGACTTCTCCGCTCCAGTGTCCCATAGCGCTTTCGTAAAAGTTTCGTCTAATAAAATAGGAACATACGGAAGTTCTACCGGAGAAATACATATTGCTGAAAGTTTAATCGGTGACTGATTTATCGACTGCGTCTGATCACCTTTAATATCACTCACTTTCAAAACATTTAATCGTCCCATTTCCTTTCTACTGCTTCGACTAAAATTTTCACTCCAACCCTTATTTCTTTGATCCCGTCTACGAAAATCGTCATTTTGACCTCGATTTCTAAATTGATATCCCCTATCATTAAATCGGCGATCATCGTTTTGAAACCCATTCCTGCTCCCGAATCACTAATTTCCTTAACGGTTGTTCCGATAGTTACACCTATAATCATTTCTACCATTATTTGGTCTATGTACCACTTCAGAATTTCTCCAATTTCCTCGATTATTACCAACCTTAGACATCCTATGCTCATTCCAACCTCGTCCTTCCACGTTATTACTATTTCTCGAACCCAATGTTGCCTTGCACGAATATCTTTCCTTAAACTTAGCTAATACTTCTTATAATTGGATCACGGTTTGTGGATTACGCACCTCCCCGTAATCTTGTACTTGCGGCTCAAGTCTAACGAAACTATGATCTACAAGGGCTTTCTCAGACATCCCCAGTTCTAATTTTCTGTTTAACTTAAGCAAATCGTAAACAAAATCTGTCGGCTCCTGGTTCTGTCTTTGTTGAGACGCGTAAAAGCGTGTCTCTAAATCTTTCCTATTTTGGATGGCAGGGAATGCTTTCGACAATGCTGCTTTCCGCTGTGCGAAGTCCGTGGCTGTATTTTGCACTAACGTCGATCCGAATATTTGTTTCCAATCCAGGTTCTCCATCTGTGGTCATTCCATCTGTTTGAATCCCTTCATTACTTATCACAAGACCCACGCAATGTGACACTTTTGCTACTTCAGTGTCAAACCAACCTCCTGCAACAACTGAAAAACTTCCCATAAATGCTGCTCAAACGCTTGTGACGCGTTGGTGACGTAGTCCATGTAGAAGGAAAGAAACTTGCCAATTACTAGCTTAAAGATAATGTCAATCACCTGTCATGTACCTCATCTTGGAAGTACATCCATTGAAGTATCAGCGTGAGCTAGAGGTGTAGGGTTGACGTAAGAACAAGAATTATACATTATCTTAATATGACTTTCTTAAGATATTCAACTTATACTTTTAACAAATATAATTATAATAATTAATATGAGAGAATCTACGATGACGCAATACGCTACACACAATATAATTCAGACCAATCTCAATAAGCGAATCGCCTAATCCTCAATTATACTAATAAGTAATTAATCCTACCTTATATTATTCTGTAATGCTACTTGTTTTTATCTGCAATGCTATGCAGCTTGACGACTAACTTCTAGTCGAACACCAATAAGTTTATCCACGACACGTAGAACTTAAATCTTGAGCCACGAACTACAATAATCATCAACTGCCACAACGCACGTCAATTGTCGAACATTCCTTTACGCTACTATTACATTGCCCTTATTGCCATCATTGCCATCATGCTTGCTCTAAGATCCTATATTTATCCTATATTATTTACATCTCTTCACTTCTCGTTTCTTGGATTTGGTTGGAAAAGAGTTGCCATTAATTCTGGCCCAAAGAACCCAAAGGACTTGTTAAAGAAAAGACGCGTAAGTCGTCACACACTTTCTGAAAATTCGGAGCAACTCCGGAGAGTTAAAATAGCCATCTCGTAAATGTGCGATGTACCATTCTTTGTAACGAATGGCGTCTTAGGGATATTTTAGGATTCACTGCTAAGTAAAAATATCCAGACCTCATATTGACCATTTACATGACTTTCGTGTTCGATATATTCGTAATTAAATCCTCTATGAATGATAGTTGATAATATATTTAAGTGAATATATATACCTCTCACACTTCCTCTTCAGTAAACATTTCAAAAGTAAGAATAAAATTTCCAATTTATTTGCTCGTAAGATTTTTTTTCTAAAGCGCTTCATCTCGTAGAAAAAATACATATTTGGGAATTTCTCTGGATATTTTCCTTTCGAATTCCTTTTCTTCTTGGGCATACATAAGGCGCCTTTCAAAATGAAAATATCACGTCGTAAGACTTTTGATACCCATTGCTTTGAAATTACAAATAGTTTCATCACTTGCATAATGTATTTCTTTTCAATTTCCATACTGGAGAAAAATTATCCATAAAATAAGAACAAAAGTGTGATAAAGTTGAGCTCTAAATTCTTTAAAATATATTTTTATTTCCAGAGATTAATTGCTGCCGAAACGCTAATTGGGAAATTTTACTCTTTTCTAGATAATGTTCATGAGATGCAATATACCATTAAAATTTTTCCAGGCATAAAACTGTAATTTAAAAGTTCCTGTAATTTATAATTATACGTTTTACCCCTTTCAACTTATTTAAAACAACTTTCAATATCTTTTTATGGATAAACAGATAATAAAATTTTTCATTAAATATTTTTCTTATAAATTTAATTTTTTATTTCTGTGAGAATAACTATCAGTGCAGTAAATAATATTTCAATTAAAATCAATCAATCTCAATTTCAGATTTTAGAAATTGTTTTTGAAAAAAAACCATTAAAATAATTAACATTTTTTTTAAAAAAAATCTAAATAATCATTTAAATTTTAGAAAATTATACGTGATATCATTTTTTAAAATAAAGACTGTTAAATACATTTGAAAATCATGGACAATTAAATAATTAAAGTTCCAAAGAATGCGAGAAACGTGCTTAATCTTTCTTTCTGATATTTGGATTTCTGTAACACACAATCATTACACTAATGTTTTTACTTGAAATATATATTTGAGAAAATCTTTTCTCTAGCATAATAACAATCACCGAATCAATGATAATCAACAACCTTTCTCAACATCAAATGTGGAGAATCCAACACTTTTGAAATATTTCTAAGTAAAACTCTATCACAGCTGCAATTTTCAAAGATTACTGAAGAACATGTTTGATGCAAACTAGTAAAGTATAGATTAAAAAATATCAATTTTAATGAATCTAACTAAATATTAATTGAAAAGTAACTGAAAAAGTTGTAAAATATTTCAAAAATGTTCCTTATGAAACCAACTGTAATTAGTCTAAGTGTCTATGTAGATATTTTTGTACATCTTAAAATTAATAGGGATATAAGATCCACTGTGATGACAGAAATTGGCTTAATAATAGATTCGAGCTTACATTTAATACATAAAAACTTCTCGCAAACTTGTAAATTCTTAATGAAATCAAAAATGTAAATGAGTAATAAATATAAATAAAATAATTATTAATTCGAATGTATGCCAACAACAAAATAAATGAAATAAATAATAACGTTCCAATCTCGCAGTTTGATAAACTGTTATTTTATTAGTTCATTGATACTTTTTTTAAAAAATTCGTGATACGATTTTGTATAAAATAATTTAAAGTTTCATAATTTGAAATACTTATAAGTCATTCGATGAAACGGATTTGGAATTTCAACCCAAAGTATTTTTGATAAAATACAACAATGCAACTTGAGAAAATTATTAAAAGGACTTTTGGAAATTGAAAGAAACCCAAAAATTTGTTTTAAAAGTCGTTTTTCAACTATATTTCTATAAAAAAATTTCTTTTTCTCTTATGAATGTGAAAACAATTCCGAACTTTATTCAACGCGAAATGACTCTTAAGACTTTTTTTCCAGCTCAGTAGGAATTAGAAGAAAACATCAACTTAAAAAAAGGAGTTTTTTACTGAGTTATTTTCCCCCACCTCTCAAGAGAATATGATCACCAAAGGATAATTTCATAAAATAATTTCGTTTTCGTGTTCCCCTTCCCTTTTTTTACACGTTCGATAATAAAAGGCTTAACATTTCTTTTTTTTAAAACGCATGCAGATTAGCCTTTTTTTAATCACACACATAAGACTTTCTATCTTATTTTAAAGGCTTTTCAAGTTGCAAAAAAATTAGGAAGGCAACACTCTGAAATTGATTCTCCAAAATAAAGTGGAAACACATGAGGAAGAAGGAATTTTCTGGCGTAAGTGTTATAGAATGAACATCAATGGCTCACCTGAACGTTTTTCTGTTGAAGCGTGATCAGAGAAAACAAAATAATTCTTTACAGTATTCTTGATGTGTGAGTATTCATTTTATAAAAATGACTTGTGGAGTCGGACACTTTCCGAAGATACCAAACCTTTAAAATGACATACAAACAGTTTTATTGTTGAAAGTTTTACCTGAAAGCTAATTATCTGTATTCCTTTTTTGTGAAATTTGTTTCATTTGTTCACAGTACGAATACTTGTAAAGGTTATGGGTGCATATAAACGGATGAAAATAGATTTAAGATGTTAACAGTTACAATATTACTGAAAGTTGGAAACTTAATCTTACTGTACTGTTTTCAAAATACGAGTTAGAAGAAAATATTCAAATTTAATAAAAAAAATATACGGACAACTAACGAAAGCATGTTAAAGCGTGTAAAAAAATAATAAATGCTTGAAAATTATCAACTTTTTGTTTTGTTATTGCAATCATTTAATCAGTGCTCCCCAGCCTCCGGGCCGCTTACCGGTACCAGTAAATAAATCAAACGGTGCCGGTTCACCCAAAGAACATGAAATTATTTCTGTTTTTAGTAACTATGGCGTATTTTTATAGGGTTTGTGTGACTTTCTACGGAAATCCCTTTAGGTCTCATGTGAAATCATTTTATATTCATCTTTTGATGTAATTAACGGTATTTTAAACTGAAGGCTATATTAAATAAAAATAAATTAAATCTATTCAATCAAAACAATCTAAAATCTTAACAATCAACGTCCACCTCCCCCCTCAGAGGGCCGCTGTAAAATATCAAACGTTGACCGGTCCGTGATGATAAATGGGTTGAGAAGAACTGATCTAAGCTATGTCATTCAATAGCATCACAGAATTAACCCACATAGATCCTCATTATAAGCACATCACTGAATTAAAAAATTTAAAAGGGGAATAAAGCTTCACTCTCAGAACATTTTTCAAAAATGGCATAATAAATAATAGTTGAATGGAAATCAATGAAACTGAAAGAAATATAAATGTGAGTATTACTTTTAATTAGTTATAAATTTACATTTGCCCATTACAGAAACGTTTTAGCTTTCTATGAATCATTGGCATCTTTTGTCTCTGTTTTCTTTACTATTATATTATTCTGGCTTGAAATTTCCAAAAATCAGACTTTTTTCAACATGTATTGAATTGTATTCCTCACTAATGGCTGACCAAAGTACGTGGATTTTCTGAAACATGCTTTAATAACCCAACTACCCAGTGGACAACTATCCAAGGGCGTAACGGTTATTTGTAAATGGCAAGTATTTCATTCAAATTCCTGATTCTGTGTATTCCATGAAGTAAGTTGATCCGAGACTTTTTCGAGTGCAGCTTTACCCTCAAGGAGTCTTTTACATAGGAAAAAATTTCTCTTCTTAAATTTTATTTTAATCTTTCTTAAGCATTATAGAAAAATTTATTTATTTTTATTTTAACTTACTGTAATAGTACAATCCTATCACAATTATGAGAATTTTAGAAAACTATATTTCTCTCTCTCTCTCGTAGTGGGTTCTAGAACTAATTTTCGTTAAATGACGTTTGTGGTTATTTTGCATCGTTGTTCGATGTACGAATCTATCCTTGTGAAAGAACCGTCATTCACACAAAAAATAGTACTATTTATGTATAAGTAGAAGTGTGGTGCAGGGAAAATAAATAAAATTAAGATGAAATGTGTGTGAATGAGGGCAAAACGAATAGCATGAAAGATAGACAAGTGTTAGATAAATTGATTGATAGATAATACTTTTTTTTAAATTTCAAGCAACACAAGAGCTATCGGAAATAAATCAGAATATCCACCCCTCCCCCTTCCTTAACGTGAGGATTTCTAGCCTCGACGGATTTAACGGGCATCAGCTCCTTTGTCAAAAAGGAACCCATCCTCCAAGTTGGGCTTTTTTCCCAGAGTTCGGATTTATGAATCGACAGAAATGACGTTCATTACGGGTTCGCAACCATGGCCACTTGGCTACAGTGGTCATGCGAAGGTCTGCGCTTCAGAAGTGTTATTGAGGTCAAGAGAATCTCACCGAAAGAGGTTCAAAACAAAGGATTCGAGTCTCGATGTTAGGAATACACTATTTAGAAATCACGCGGTAAGTATAATCCTTGTTTTGATGGGTTAAGGGAAGCCAATCTACATGTTTCACTAATTTTGATATAAATTATTCAAAGATTGAATAAACTAGTTATGTATAATAAGTATCATGTGATCACTTCTTTTGAGCAGCAATAATTTAAAGCCAATATAACAAAAGGACGAATGTCTAGTGAAATTATTCTCAACCTTCCTTTTGTTGTGGAAACAATTTTAAAATTTGGTGGCCCACTAAGAACAAAATAAGTTTAAAGGAATTTTACTAGCATGTTATACTCTCTGTAAAATAGTGTGTGATAATAGTTTTCAATTCGAAATAAAATAATATGTACGGCAAAGACAACGAAATATTTAATGAGTAATTTAATGAATACTAATTAATTATAATAACACATTTAATGCGAAATTGGAGCTTGGTGATATTCTATAATTTCATTCATATTTGGACGTAAAAATGATAATCCTACATTTAAAATCATTTCATCTACATTTAAAACTTTCGATCTTTTTTTCATTTTTAAATTTGTTGATACTAAAAATCTGAATTCACACAACTAAGGTATAGAAAATTGTAACAATGTTTTTAAAGGTTTTTGGATGATATTGGATAACCACCTCTAATTTTAATTAAAAATGAATGAATTGACTCTTTCGAAAGTTTTAATATCGATTATCACGCAGCGAAATAAGTTCATCTTTATTCAAAGTTAAATCGTATATAGATGTATTCTTTAACACAAATGGATTACGAACTTAATCAAAATTTTTATACCTAAATTTGGGAAGTAATGAATAACTCTCTGCTATAGTATCGTCAAATGATCAATAAAATTTTATAAATAGTTTTATATATATATATATATAGAGAGAGAGAGAGAAATCTTTTGGAACTGACTCAAACTTTTCCAAATTACCTTCTATATATATATATATATATATATATAAACTGGTTAAATTCCAAAATAAATTACTTTGTGGAAGGACAAAGAAGGTAATTTGGAAAAAAAGTTTGAGTCAGTTCCAAAAGATTTCTCTCTCTCTCTCTCTCTCTCTCTCTATATATATATATATATATATATATATATATATATATATATATCTGTTGAGATTAAAGCATAATTTCTTTCGGTCCTTGCATACAGGAATATATGGTATAAAAATTACAAAACCATAAGTAAGCTAGTTTAGCACATCATATTTTATCTTTCGACATTTGTGTGAACAAAAGCTTCTTTTTTGTTTTGTTAAAAAATATTTTACTCTCATTTTTCATTTGAAGTACGCGAGATAATTTTTTTTCTCTGGGCAATTACCTTACTTCCGTGAGCAGTGTGAAAGATTTGTATTTAGTTGGTGTGTATGTAAGCGAATTTTTAATCGTTTTGATTTTACATAATGAATCATTTTAACACATTGTTTCAGCACTATTTTTAATTCTAATGGCAGAGATTTTGTAATAACCTCTTCCGATGTAAAAAACAATGTGTATCTAATACATACGTATCTATTCATTTCTTTCACGTGTGTCATAAATCCTTTTACATGTCCAGTCAAAGTTGGAGTATCATGTGTGCAAGTTATACGAAACTTTAACATTTTTGTAAATACGAATTAATTTTGTCGAAAATATATTTTTTGGTTGAACAATCAGATAAATCACGACAGCATAAAAACTGATTAATTGTATCATTTTCGTGAATGAATCGAAAAAATAGAATTAATTGTGTCCTCCCTGAAATGCATGTTTTTTCGCTATTTGTAGAGAAAAGTTTGAATTTGCAAAAGTTTTGCCGTATAATTTTCAATATTTTATGATACGTCTGTTTCTACGATGAATTGAAACATTTGAAAGTGTTATTTCACAAATACCAATGTCTGCTGATCCACCAATCATTATCTTAACAATTTTGTCAACAATCTGATAATACAATTTCTTCAGCCAAATTATTAGGTTTTAATTTAACTGCATTAAATTCGGCTTTTTCATAAAAAGCTATCTGAGTTTTTTCAGACACACTAAATTGCTTTCAAAAACCTTTATTTTTTGAGTTCTGCAGATAATGATTTTTGAAAGTAGCTATTTCCTTTTGATGCAAACGAATTACGGTTAGTCAGCAAAAAAACGTTTGAACACTGAACTTTTGGAATCATAGCACTATCTGACAACCACCTACCAGACACTTGGGATCAACTATATCATTTTGAATCGTAAATGTAAATCCACATTTTACTCGTACTGAGTATCAGCTCTTCAGCCAGATCGTCATTTTTATTACCATTAAGTTTTCTTCTTTTTAAACATTTAGAATTTACATACACATTAGTAGCAAATATGTACATAAATTCAACCCCCAAAGCAAGCATGTCAATAGTAATCGGAAATAGTACATAATTTGTTTCGGTTTAATCCAGAATTGTAGTAAAATAATACAAGCATCATTATTTCTAAAAGTTAAGCACGGAGTGGTAAAATACTTAAAAAGGGCAAGTACTGTTTCGATTGACACGAAATGCTACAATAACATTATGTGTATTCATGAAATAAATCAGAGAATAACAGAGATAAAAAATATTCAACATAAAATTATAAGGCATCACATTTTCAGTATGAACCAAATGACGTTTCAATTCAAGCCAAACAACAAAACCCGTCAATAATAGAGGATGTGAGCACCTTCAAGTAAAGTCTATAGCGCATGATCATGCTTGTTACGAGGCGATCAACATCCGCATTCAGTAATGGTCATTTCTCCTGTAAAGACATTTCTAAATCTCTCATAGTGACTGAAGGTTGAAAGGGTCAACATACAGCATGGTCTAGGGCGTCCCAACGATCTTCAATTGAATTAAGGTCATGCGAGTAAGCCAGCCACTCCATACGCGCAATCCCTTCATTCTGCAGAAAGTCGTCAAGGATGGCAGCTCTATGGAAGCACGCATTATCAACCATTAAACGAACAAAGGATCAATTACTGCCAAGTAGCTTCACAATGGGGTCTAAGACTTCTCATCTCGATACCACATAGCTGTCACAAAACAGCGCCTGTAGATGTGCAGGTTGGTGCGATATCTCAATGAAATCTCATGCCCAGACCATGATGCTTTCACCACAGAATGCGTGATGTGTTCGGTGATATTCTTTTACGATTTGGAAGAATGGACAAAATCACAGAAAAATGATAAAAAAAGGTTTAAAAAATGTTTCTTTTTATTTTTAGAAATCTAATGACGTTTTTTCTTTAAAAAAACTTAAAAAGTATAGAAACTATTTTTATTTTTTGGTATTAATTGTGATTTTTTCATATTTTAGAACTAACGCCAAATCGAATGGGCATTAAGGGCATCTTCTGTAATGTATCCTGCCAAGTAAGGAAAGCTCATTTTTATAGGATGATGCTTTTATTTTATCAATAAGATACAGGTTGTTATATTTTTTTTAAAAAAAAAAAAACTTTCGGATAAAAAATCATGAATGAGGCAGGATAATTTTAAACAATGATATTGAAAGATATATGAAATGAATCTAATAGAATAAATGAAGGAAACATCAAGGACTGATTTTCCTCCAATTAGTCATCAGTTATTTATTCAATAAAATGAGAGCATGATCCGAGAAATTTTCTTCATAATTATATTCACTTCGGTATTTCATTTAAACAATTCAGGATTCACCAAAGAAATATCGAATGTTTTTGATGCTGCGTATAAAAAAATAATAAAAGAGGAAAATTGAATAAAATCTGTAAAATTTTCATAAATAGCACTCAAGATATTTTTGTTTTCAGCAAAAATATTTATTTCTACCCCACTTCCCTTCATGAATGATCTTTACTGCTTGCGATTGATTGAATCATATAACGATCAAGTGAAAGTCTTAGGTGTGTTTTTTTAATTCATCCATATAGAAGCTCACCAAGTCATAAAAGAGAAATCTCACTTTTACCTGTAATTGCAAATAAAGGGTGTTTTTTTGAGAGGTATAGAACTTTAAATTGCAATAAAACAACGATGTATTATTCGATTGACATGAATTTTTTTATTCGAAAGATAATCTTGTGGCATTGCATTTCAAATATGATTTCTGGCATAGGACAGCCACGGCTGGCTCGGATGTAGTTCAATCTGGACGTCCAATTTTCGATGACTTTTCCAACATTTGTGGCCGTATATCGGAAATAACACGGCGAATGTTGTCTTCCAAATGATCAAGCGTTTGTGGCTCATCCGCATAGACCAATGACTTTACATAGCACCACAAAAAATAGTCTAGCGGTGTTAAATCACAAGATCTTGGAGACCAATTCACAGGTCCAAAACGTGAAATTAGGCGGTCACCAAACGTGTCTTTCAATAAATCGATTGTGGCACGAGCTGTGTGAAATATTGCGCCGTCTTGTTGGAACCACAGCTCCTGGACATCATGATTGTTCAATTCAGGAATGAAAAAGTTAGTAATCATGGCTCTATACCGATCACCATTGACTGTAATATTGTGGCCTTCATCGTTTTTGAAGAAGGATTCCACCAGCCCATAAAGCGCACCAAACAGTCAGTTTTTCTGGATGTAACGGTGTTTCGACATACACTTGTGGATTAGCTTCACTCCAAATGCGGCAGTTTTGTTTGTTGACGTAGTCATTCAACCAGAAGTGCGCTTCATCGCTAAACAAAATTCGCTTATGAAAATCGACCATTATTTTCGATATAAAATTGCACAATTTGAAAGCGTCGTTCAGGCGTGAGTCTATTCATGATGAATTGCCAAACCAAACTGAGAATAAATCACTTGATAGCTGTTAAATCGGTCGCCATCTTGGAAAGTAATGCCAATGTAAACTTCTATACCTGGAAAAAAACACTCTGTATAAAACAGGGTGATTACAGTGGTTCCATTTACACTCCCCAGTCTGTTTCATTAGGCTCTCAAATAGTATCATTATAAAATCTAGTATTTTTTTTTTGTTTTTGTTCTTTCAATTTCATTTAAAACTTCCTTATCCTCTTCAGAACGGGGCAATTTTCTGTGAGACGCTCGCTAGGGACGGGGTGAATCCAAAAGGACTTGCACTTCAGGACGGGCCGTTTTCGTCGCGAAGCCTAACTTAAGGAAAAAAAAGCATAAATAATAAAGTTTCAGTCCTAACATCGTAATTTTTGGTACCCCTTCAGATTATTACACAAGTTGGGAGTTACATTGAAACTAGAATGTAATAACGTTTTTCTTTTAACTATGAAATTATATAAAAAAATATGACTTACCATGGGGAATAAATTTCGTACGCACTATTCAATCTTTTCCAAAATTTTCCTTGACAAAACACATTAATACACTTTGAAATTAATAAAAAAATACGAGAAAGTGCCTATTTACAAAAAGAAATAGCAAAATTAAAATGAGTGTGAAAAAGGACGAAGCATGGAGAAACGCAAAGTCCTGCATAGTATGATTTGCAAGCATAAAATATTTGTTGCATTTTTTTGATTTGCACACGGTTTGTGACCAGAGAGTTTGGCTTTTTCACACTTTGGGTTCATATGAAAGTTAGGAAAATGCCTTCAAAACAATCAAATGATGTCCTGAAGTTAGGGCTTTTGAAATGAGAAAAGTACGCGAAATATATCCGAAAGTAACAAAAACTGCAACAGCACTGACGCTAAAACCCTAAAACACTTTTAAGAAAAAGAAAATAAAAAAGCATTTGGAGAGGTATTAGAAACGCGAATGTTTTATATCAAGTGGAGATTTTACGAACGAATTCTTGACATTTCGATTATCCCCTCCCCCGCCACAGCTGATGACCAAAATAATAAATCGAGAAAGAATATAAACAAACTGAAGGTCAGTTTACTCCAGCTATATGTTAACTTTCAATATAATGGACATTGGGTGTCATCTAGCGGTCAATAAAAAACGTTCCAGCTGAAAAGTCATATATACATCGCCCGGCCTACCAGAGCGTTTTCCTAAAATGCATATTTGCCCCACCCGGCCATGAGGTGCTTCCGTGAGGTATGCATATTTACACTGCCCGTCACGAAGGAATTAAAAGTGATGGTCTCATTGCTTGAATTCAATAGTGTACAAGGAAATTTGTTCTTTTAACTTATACATAGAAACACAAATTATTGTTACTTTTGTTAGAAATTATTTTACGTACTATATATATTTAAAAGTATAGTAAATCGAAAAAAAAAACACCCAAGGATGACTTGAGGCGGGTCACCTGAACCCAACCCTTGTGTGCGCCACTAATTGTATGCCTAGAAAACATATTAAAAAATTTATTTCCGTTTACAGTTAAAAAGAGTTATTTTTAGATTTAATAATCTTATAATTATGTATTTTTCAAAATTAATCAATCCAAAAACTTATGGTTTTATATTGTTCAGCCATGACACAAGCAACGACTGCATGTGTCGTGTGGCACAGGGTGGGTGGGTGTGAAATGAAACATCTGTACCGCCGAGGTCATTCCACAGCGAACACACAATGCTTGCAAATGCAGACGACATTATTACGAGGACCCTACCAGATACAACTTTGGGAAAATGTGGACATTTCGCTACTCTTGTTGTTCTACCAAGAGAAACGAAATCGAGTCAAAACAAACAAGAGAGAAGAACATTTAAAAACATCTACAGTCGCAAGCGATGGTGATGATTTTGCGCTGAGTCATCATCACTTAATACTTATCATATTTGCTCAAAAGTCGATTGATTCATTCAGACATCAAATCGATTGAAATGATATAAAGATATAAAATATACACCAACGAAGATCCGTAAATCTCGTCTTTGAACCAGGCTAAAAAGATGTAAACATTTGATGATGCGGTTTCTTTCACTACTGTGTAGTGTGAATTCATCCAAACACTGTGAAAAGAAAGCTTCAAAAATTTCTTTTTTTTTTCTTACTAACCATACTATTCATTCTGATGACAATAGAAAAATATAAAACTTTTGTAGAGCAACACTCCTTCAGCAGTTTACCTTAAAATATTGGCTCAGGAGGAAGAAGATAATTCAACGTGGAAATGAGAATAAATTATACGCAACACGTTACATAAATGAATAGTACATGGACGTTATACGTTTCGAGTAACAGGATAGTGACATTGACTCCAGGTTTAATTTTGTCACATCAACTAGAATCCTCTCAAAAAATTATTGTATGATTTGGTCTATACATTTGACCACAATGAAAAATGCGAAAGATTGACGAGTACTAAAATTTTTGCTTCAAAACATCAATATTTGTTCCCACAGAATGCGATTGAAAATAATGAAAAATATATTATCGCGGTAATTGCTTTGGACATTACAGTATGGCATATCAACTGCATGGTGGCCGCGGTAGCCCAGTGGTATAGGTATCGGACTGTGGCTTGCTTTGTCACGGGTTCGAGCCCAGTACCACTAAAGACCCGCCGTGTAGGGCAGCGATGCACGTTAAATCTGTCGAGAGCTGAAACGTCCTCCCGTTGGTGTGGTGTGGTAGTTAGGAGAGGGGGGTGCCAGCTCAGGTGTCGTCCACGTCACTTGACCATGGTTCAAAATTACGTGGTCCGTCGCCAAAAGCCCTCGTGTAGCTGAACAGTGCGACGTTAATATTCAATCAATCAATCAATCAATATCAACTGCATTCTGTGTTATCCCTATAAAAAAATTAGGAAATAATTTGTATATGCTTTTCAATGCAACAGCAAAAAATGACTGCTACTGCTTTGTAAAGGGAAATAAAAATGTGTTTGTGTGGTTTCTAGCTTCGAGCATGAAATCAGTCAAATCAAAATGAAAAGTAAAATTGTAAGGATCTACTGCCTGCCCTGGCAACAGGTCTAACCATACACACGAGATCTGGCAGCGAGCCCACTATATATAGAAGGAGACCTGGCAATGACAGGGGAGACCAGACCAGTCCGAACCAGGGCAGAAAAGAGAACGGTAGTGACAAAAACGTGGTCGGAGGAAGAAAGAATGCAGGATGATGGATTGCAATTTTCTATCATCTTAATATTTTTATCTTTTTTATGAGGTGTCCCATAGAAGGAATGAAATAAACCAGAGGGACAAAATCCTGTGACTGCAGTTATTTTTTTACAATTCGAATACGACCCGATCCGAAAAGAACCCACAAGTCTATATTTGTGTCAGAAACGCGTTGGAGAAGAGATGTTAATGAGATTTTAAATGAACAAAATATTTCAAATTGATCGGTGTTCATACTATACAATTGTAAGCCAGGTTCTAGTGGGCATTCGGTTGGAAAGAAAATTTGTAACAAGGGAATAGAAATCCCGCAGTGTATATATATATATATATATATATTTTCAATTTGATGACCACGTGGATCCTGGTAGTTGTCTTGCAGGAGTTACAAGTGAAAAAAATCTTCTACATATGGAGTGTTGCTATCACTTGCCGAGTTGGGCTACAGAATAAACAGATGTATGTTTCTTCAGCGTCTGATCAATGGAGCGGCGACCTGAAACCAACCGAAGGAAACCCCAATAGTGGTCAAGTACAGAAACAGCGTTCATGTCGAGGTAAGTGGCTATTGGTCCAATAAGTTAAAACATCGTGTAAATATTTAAATGAGTAATGGGATGCAGTCATGTTTATCATCTTGAAAAAATAGGAAAAATAAATATATATCTAGAAAAGAAAATTTTATTGGTTTATAATACTATTCTATTTGGTTGGATTATTGTATAGATGAAATACGATTATAATGTATATACTTATTTTGTGTAGAAATAATAGGGCACCATTTTAAATGTTTTAAAATATGTTATTTAGAGTTCTAATGTTCAACTTATAAATAATTTGCTTTTATAGTCATTCTTTACTGTTTTGAAGTTGTCTCAAAAATTAAAATTTGTGTATAGAAAGTACTTTGCAAAACAATTAATATATATATATATATATATATATATATATATATATATATATATATATATATATATATATATATATATATATATATATAGGTTTATAACTATCTGTATACTTTTATATTTTCGTTTATATGTATATATATATTGGATTTTATATTTTGGATTATATATATATATACCTGGATTAATCTATCTCGAAATAATGATTGCGAAAAATTTATGTTTGAGTCGGTGAAAAATATCCATTAAAAAAAACCTATGTACTTCAAGTAGATTTCTTGTTCAAATGTTGTAAATAAAGTGTTATTTATGACTCAGAATATGTCATTTTTTTAATATTATATGATTGTTTTTCATTTTAAGCATAAATGTTGCAAGTTGTCAGTTAGTCGATGATTTAATGTAATCTGAGGTAATTTCCTATGGTTACAATTTAGGATACATATATATATATATACGTAAAGTATTGTAGTAGCGTTGGAAGGTGGTTCGTGTCATATCTGGTTTATTGAAGACATCTTCAGAATAAATTGTCCTCTTTTATTATGAAGCTCGCATCACACACACAGCAGATTAAAACACAATTGTGGTACATTTTCACATCTATTTGTTAGAAACACGTAAGCAGACAGGTGTAACAGAAGCGACATCATGACGGACACAACACAAAGACAGTGTGAAAAAATTAATTTTCTATTTCACACAAAATTCTAATATAAGAATAAAGGTATCACTTACCTTATTCTTCCGTTTCTAACGCCCGGGATGAGCTTGACCTAAAATATTCGATTAGCTCCGTTCGCGACACACAGAGTTTGAGTTTACACTTACACATGATGAAGGCAAGCAGGCAAAGAGAGCGATTACCCCAGATTTTTGCTTTTATACCAACAGTAGTTATTACGTAATAATAGTTCTGATTGGCTACAATGGGCGGTACAGGGATTTCGGTAGCCGATTACGATTAAGATTACAATGTTAATTTTATACCAAAGAGTTAAAGTTATTTTAAATATTGGTACAAGGAGTTAATAAAAAGGATACTAGAGGGAATTATTACATCCCCCTCCGTAAGACGCATGTATGTGCCAGGGCTCTTGACACAGACCCGTATCTTACAGAGATATTAAACTTAAAATTTTGAATAAAATTATTATTAATTTAAAAACTTATTGCACTTGCCGGTAATGACATACATAGCATGATCTCTAACACAGAAATTAGATAATAGAAAAATATAAAAACAAAAATATATATTGTTAAATTGTAAAATATGGGTAATAATAAATAACATTCAAAACATAATAACATTCAAAATGCAGTAAAAATCAAAAAGTATTGCTTCAAAATGTTCACATTTTCTTGAGTAGCTGGTTTAATAATGTTCACACCACTAAATGTTATACCACAAAAAATACCCAATATCAAAAATAAAAAGAAGGAACACTTGAAATGGAATGAAAATAAAATAAGATTCAAAGTAAATGTAGCCTAAAATATCAAAATACCATCAATGATAAATATCATGGAAACATCTAAGTTTGTTTCAAAAATAAAAGAAATTGACTTCGTCTAAAAGTAAACTTAATAATCTGAGACTGTTAATGAAGGGGAATTTAATTCAAACTCTTCCCTGTTTTCATCCACTTCTTCAAACTGAAACAGTATACCGAGATGAAAACAGGAAAAAAAAACCCGAAATGTATTGGTAGATGGACCCATGTTTCGCACATTATAAGATCTGTAATCATTTCTTATTGTGATATTTCACAACAACAGAAAAAAAATATCACAAGAGTGAAAAGGGGTCCACCTAAGAGGGGTAACAGGACAATGATTTGGTTTTGTGTAGTTGTGTGTGTGTGTTTTCTAATTTAGTGCAATTATTATTCATGACTTAATTTCAATTCTTCGGGAGGATAATAAGTTCTCAATTTTGAAACGTGGACAATTTTAGTAGGTTTTTTAGTTACCGCGTTAGGCTTGGTTATTTCATAATTTACACCTGACAGCTTTTGTACTATTTCGTAGGGGCCTGAAAAAATTGGGGATAATTTTCTTCGATTTGGATAATTGAATTCTTCATAAATTACAATGTCACCCGGTTCAAAAGGAGAATCAATGAAACGTGCATCATATTTAATTTTGTTTTTCTCATGGTATTTTATGGTGTTCTCTTTTGCTAATCTTCTGTCTTCTTCAACTGGAGGGTAAACTTGATTTTGAGCTAATGGAGGTGTATATGGTAAAGTGCCAAATAACAAATATGCAGGGGGAATTTTGTGACTGAATGAGGGGTTAAGTTACTCATCGATTACTTGTTCTAGAAATTTGGTCCAAGGAATTTTGGTGGAAGAAGAATTTACTTTACATCTTAATATTTAGTTACAATAGACTGATTTACACGTTCACATTTACAAATTGTCTGGGGATGATGAGAAGTAGTTAATAACTGTTTAACGTTAGAGTTTCTTAAAAAGCGTTTGAATCTAGATGAGGTAAAAGCACCATTTCTATCATTTAACAGTTTAATAGGTATTTGAATTTGGAAAAGTTGTTTTAAACAATTTGCATGTAGGTTTCTGTTGTTTCACTTTTAGAAGCAAAAGTCCAAACATAGCGAGTTGCATGATCAATTATTAAGTGGAGAAATGTTTTAGTAGAGTTATAATAATTGAATCCACCAACAGTATCAATAGAGATGTACTCAAAAGGTTGATCTATGGGGGGTGGAGGGGGTACAGTCTGTAAAAGACCAATTCTTTTTTGCCTTTTCTTTTTGTTTAATTGACATACATAACAATGTTTAACAAATTTTGAAATATCTAAGTTAATATGATGCCAATAATATTAAGGAGTAATTAAATTTATCTTTTTTTGAGTTCCAGGATGTCCAAATTGTTCATGAGCATTTTGCAAAAGTTTTCTTTTTAATGAAAAAGGTACAACGATTTTAAACAGCTTTTTCTTTTTAAGAATAAAGACATCATCAACTTTCTTACATTTAGGATCATTTACATTATCTAAATTTTGATTGGTTTTTATCTCATTTAATTCAAGTAAATGTACAGAGTGTTGGATATATTGAGCAATAGAATGTCTTGATAACATGTCAGCTTCAACATTATTAGTCCTTTTAAATATTTTACTTTATAATCAAACATGCTTAATTTTAAGGACAAACGAAATAATCTATCCCTTAAATTTTTCACATTTTTAAGCCAAACAAGAGCAGCATGATCAGTGTGGATTATGAATTTTTTTTACCAAGTAAATAATAATAAAACTTATCAAGAGCATCTACTATGGCCAAACATTCCAATTCTGTGATACAATATTTTTTTCATAATCACGTAAAGTTCTAGAATGATAAGATACTGGGTGAAGAGTACCAGAATTATCAGGTTGTTTCAAAATAGCTCCAATAGCGTTCAGCGAGGTGTCACAGAAAACATGAAGAGGTAGTTTAGGACCATATAATTGTAATACAAGTTTAGTTATTAATTTAATTTTTAACAATTCAAATGCTGTTTGACATTCAACAGTCCAATCCCATTGTTTATATTTCTTTAATAGTTGATTTAAAGGTTCTCTAATTTCGGTATATGAATCAATAAATTTGTTATAAACATTTACAGAATCAAGGAAACTTTGAAGTTGTTTAACATTTTGGGGAGGTTGTAATTTTTTAATAGTTTCAATATTTTGATTATCAGGGGTAATGCAGCCTTTTTTAATTTCATAGCCTAAAAAGTTTATCTTATTTTTTGCACAACACATTTTGAAAATTTTAATTTAATGTTTTTTTCTTCCTCACAAATTTGAAATATTTTTCTTAAATGAACATAATGTTCCCCAAAAGAATTTGAAAAAATAACTGTATCATCAAAATAGTGACAAGCAAAATTTGAACATTTATGTTTAGTTGAAATTTTACGAATAGTACGAATAAAAATTGCTGGGGTATTTCGAAAACCAAAAGGAAGAACTTGAAAGTCATATAAACCTTCAGTTGTAATAAAAGCTAATTTTCCTTTATCTTTATCATGCAGAGGAATGTGCCAGTACACACTTGTCAGATCAAGCGTAGAAAAATATTTAGCACTATTCAATTTATCTAGCAGTAAGTCTATTCGAGATAATATTTATGTGCCTCTGTTTTACAAATTGCATTAAGTTTTCTATAGTAAATACATATTTTTGTTTTATACTTTTCATCTCTATTATAAGCTAAAGTAACCGGGGACGAATAACAACTATTGGATTCTTTAATTAAACCTGCCGCTAATAAATTTTGTATTTGTTTATTAATCTCAGCTTCTGAAGTGCCTGAAGTTCTATAAGCTCACTGAGAAATTGGGAGGTTTGATGTTAAATTAATTCTAGGGGGTTTCATTCTTATTTTACCTGCATCATATTAATTTTTACAAAACGTGAGAGTATTCTGAAAGAAGTTGTATCTGGTTAGGAGATAGTTCTGTAACAGTCAGAGGTGAGAAAACTTCCTCTGAGGTATTTAAGCGCAGCAACAATTATTTCTGCACTTGTAACTTTCCAATCTGATAAGTGATCATTAGAGTACTTTGTGAAAGATTATCAAACTTCAAATTTAATTTAAGTTCATTAAAATTTTAAAAAAAACAGAAATGTTTGTTGCGAGGTAATTATACTTTAAAAAATCTGAAACAGTAATATTTTTAACTTTTGTTAAAATATTTTTTTTAAAAAAGTTTGCTACATAATATAAATCGTACCCAGAGTAACGTAATAAGAAAATAAAATACATCACTAAGAGAATTAAATAAAAAATTTTAATGGAATAAAGATGTACTGAATGATAAAATGGCTCTTAATGTACGTTTCTTAGTACGTCTGCCAATAGGGACAAATCGAAGGTCGAAAAAAACAATCTACAAATCGAAGAAATAACTTCCATAGGTTAATTGGGTAGAGTTTTAATATTGTTTACGTAACATTTCTTATTAAGATAACAAGTAAAGGGAAATATATTTACATAGCAGCAAAAAAAAAAAAAAAAAAAAAAAAAAAATACTGAACAAAACTTCGCTCATTTGATGAGGTGAACAATCAAGCTGGCTTTCCATTTCACAACTTTGACCGAGAATGTATATAAGTCCTCTATAAATTTTTTTGTATTCTTATTCACCGATAACCTACGTTATTTATAAAATAATTCAGGTATGAAAATTTCTAAAATTTCTTTCCTTATCGGTGAAAGCAGGCATTAATAGTAACTCAAAAATAAAATTAAAAATTGACCAATGGGCTCGATTCATCACTAGAGGGTGCTGCGATCAGATCAGTCCTATATCACGTGATTTTCCATGTGCGTTTAAGTAAACAATAACAGCCTATCGTTCTACACTTATGGTTGCGTGCTAACTTTCGAATTTGCTTACATTATTTTATGTTCTTTAAATTCTTTTTAGTACGTTAAATATTTTTAAAATATTTCCTAGTCTTTTAATTTTTGTTATATGATTAAATATATATATATAATTTTAGTTATAGTATTAGATTTAAGTTTATTCTTCTATTATTTAGTTTCGTGGTTTTGTATCTTTTTAGGTTCAGAAATTCTTTTTTTTATTAGTGCCAGCCACATTGTGATTTAAATAATTATGCAACGCTCTATTGAACAAAATTTTTTTGCCACTTAATATTGTGATTCCATCATATGTGTATACAAATTTATATTTGGTAAAAAGTAACTAAAGTAAAATTTTTCTTTGTTGACCTGATAAGGAATTGACTTAATTTTTTTGTTACTTGTTTTTAAAATGTAAAATATTACAAGACTAAATTCATATGACATTAGAATCTAGTGATATTTGTTTTCAATTGTTTCCCGCCTAACGCAAAACACTTTCGTACTTTGTTTTGTTACTTCGTATAGCTACATATATTATTCTTTTTGCAAGTTATTTGTTGCTTTTACTTCATATATATGTATATATATATATATATATATATATATATATATATATATATATATATATATATATATATATATATACATATATATATATAAAATGTAATAATTCCCTCTAGCATTCTTTTAATTAATAATATTCTAATCTTTTAATAATATTTTTAATCAAATAATCTTTTAATCATTTGGTCTTCAACGTCAGGTATAAAAGCCGATGTCTCTGGCTGCTCCTCGAAACTAACACCGCTGATTTTAAATGCGTAATCAACTAATAAAGAACGACAAGAAACCCATATTACATCCTAAAAATGTCCCAAATTTCCCGCCCTTTGACCCGATTAAAAAAGAAAAATTTTTTTCCAATGGACTAAAGAGCTCTTATTACAAGCATGTCTTCGTGGTCTTCAACGTCAGGTATAAACTATCTCAAACCTCGCCGATGTCTCCTGGCCGAACTATTTAAATTTCCTCGTAACTCATTTTTTACTCTGCAAATTAATCAAATTTCTGTAGCGACTTTCATTTCAAAGTACATGATTTCAATCTTAAAGCCATCCTCCAATCAACGATCGCTCCATAGCCAACGCCTCTCCTCCTGCACTGCCATTGTCTTTGTCTGTGTTGAAAATCAGTCGTCCATGTTTGTTTACAAAATCATCTTGTATGCGTTTGCTTCTTGTATGCGTAATGCCGTCCCTACTGGATCTTCATGTGTTTCTGGATGGGAATAAAAAGGATTTCCATGAGTTCCTCTTCGATACTATGTATTAGACCATGCTCCACGTAACACAGAAAATCACACCACCGACCACGCCCAACCATTGGTTCTTCATTATTTAATCAACCACTCGCCACGTCTTACAATATATTTACCACTCAACGGAATTGTTCCAGAGGCATTTCATATATATATATATATTGTTACAAATTTTGTGCACTGAATGCTAAAAATGGTGTAAATAATTAGTTCTGAATGTGTAATTCGTTGATATTACTTTCTGTTGTATTTATTTTATGTCAAAGTCGCAATATTCGCAAGCAATTCCGTTTGTTACATAAAAATGGCGATTCAATGGAAGCATGGCCAAGTTGTCATCATTTTTGGCGAATAGATATTGATGCTTCTAAGAAGAAATTTAACAACACAGTCTATGGTGTAAACGAATTTTTGAGAAAAATTCCAGCAGACTTTAAATAGGGCATGGGGCTCGCCAAAACAAAGTATTGTTTTGACTACTGAAAATTCAGCCAACGATTAGTTAATACTTCAGCTGTTGAAAAGAACGAGTGACTGCTAATGGAATACATTAGTTATTTGTATTTCTAGAGTAGTAAAGGTACTGTATCTGCCACTTCTAAGGATTCTAAACAATAAATTTTCATAACTCCTGAAGACTATCTAGCTCTTTTGGATTGATAGCATTAAATCCTGGAACTCCGAACTAGCAACAATATTTCTACATTCTAAAATGTGTCTTGTTTCAGAGCAGAACGGCTGAAATACATTCATTCGTTCTTTGTAAGCAAAGCTATTTCTTAGCAAATTTTATTATATTTTTTTACATAGAAATTTCTTGTAATTTTGAAAAAAAATAGCTTGATTGGTTATTTTTTAATATTTATATAAAGTTTCCTTTTTTTGCTGTTCTTAAAAATCTATTTCAGTATTATTGTTAGGATATAAAATTTTTAATATTATTCATTGAATTTATATTTTTAAATTGTATGGAAATATTTGTGTCGTTCACATTTATTAGACAATTTATATGTATATCAATAACTCATAAATAATTTGTAATAAAGAATAATCCGATTAAATTTAGTCATTATTTCTAAAAATTATGTATTAACATGATTCCTTTCTTGAACTAAGAGTATTTTCTTTTTTGAACTTTGAAAACAGTCATTTCTAAAAGAAATTTCAAACCTTCATAAATGATAATTATGAATTAAAGTCAGACAATCAAAGCTGGCAAATATAGGTCTACTCACCACAAAAAGGAAGGTCCGCTGTTAAGTGGATATTCAAACTTGACAAATAATCACTTTATACTTGAAATACCTACAAATAAAAAAATATGTTACTCCAATATATGCAAATAATGTCATTGTATTGTTAAAAATGGTTGCAAGTAATATTATATAATCTTAATTTATTGTAATTAACAGTGTATTTATATTTGTCTTAGTTATGAAGATGACCAAACAAATTTATTTAAAAATGTTTTTATTACCTGTTATATCACCTGATACCGGGTGAGTCGGTAAAGGTATCATCAAAATAAAACCGCGTGCAAACAAATTTATAATCACATAGAGAAAATAACAACTGATTGAAAGGAAAAAAAGATATGCACTCAACCGATTATTAATCAAATTGCTTCGCAATACCTGACAAATGAATAAGAAAAATTGATTGAAAAGAATTCGGGCAACGCAAAGTAATCAATGTCACTCCAAAGGATAAAATATTTCTGGGTAAAAAGAAATAAAATATATCAAACTTGATTTCCCGAGTTGTTTATCGGATAACAGCGCATTAGTCTATACTTTGAAATTTTCAGCAAAATGACTTCTTGTTACGGATCCTCTTTTAGTCCTCCTCAACCATTTGTTAATTTTAGAAGACACTTTCTTTCAATGAGATTTTTACTTATTCTCCTATTGAAAAATTTATTTTATTTTACAAATGCCAGGCCATTGACCATCAGGTCATTAGGCAACGGGTTCTCCAATACCTTTTTACAATGCAGTTAAGATCATTTAGTGCAGAGCACTCGTCCAAATGAGCGGCAGTCATGTCTTGTCCAGTGTCACACAAAACGCAGATAGGTGAAGTCACTAAATTAAAACGAAACAGATGAGCCCAAAGGGAGTCATATCCGGTTAAAAGTCTAAATTTAGCCACAGCAGCAGCACGACGAGAACTTGGAATACCGTGGGATTTCTTACATAGTGTACTCCATGGCTTATCACGAGCAACACGAGAAGCTGTAAGGCGAAATGATTCCCTAAAAATCCTTTTAATTTCCAGTTTGGCAGAATGAAGTGTCAGGTCTCTGCGAAAGTTCTGAAGGATACTCGTTCCCTTTTTTGCCAAAAAGTCTGCCCTCTCATTTCCCCAAAGACCACAGTGGGATGGTACCCATTGAAAGACGATCTTTCCTTTTATCTTTCCCAGGAGTTCTCTACAGTTCTGCACATGTAAACAATTATTCTCATTATAGTTGGACAAAGCCTGAAGGGCAGAAGTAGAATCTGTGAAAGAATTACAGCTCTTTCAATGGGGGGAAGACGAACAGCAAGTTGCTGAAGGGCTATATGTATAGCTTCAACCTCACCATCAAAGTGAGTTGTCAAAGGGCCGGCGTGTAAGTAGAAGGAGAAGAGGTGACTAAAAACACCAATGCCAGCACCTTGGGCAAAGTCCAAGAGTGAGCCATTTGTGTAAATGTGAAGCCACTCCTCCGGTGGGAAGCGGGTATTGATAGTTTCCAAAGCTATAGCGTGAAGAGCAGTTCGACTTAGATCACGTTTTCTCACATTCATAACAAGGTCCAATCTGATGTCGAGTATTGCGTAGTCGAGTGGGTTAGCAAAAGACAGTAATTCAAAGGGCACATCATTAATGACTTTCTATTGAATGTTCTCACGAACACATTGAATAAAGCCCTTTTGAGTCTTAAGATTACGTCCTCCATCGGAATCATAGTTCCCCCAACAGAATGAATTATTTGGGAGTCTAATAAGTCTATTGAAGAGAATAGCAGCATTCTTCTCAATTATATTAGTGAATGGCTGAGTGTCGCAAAGTAACTGCATGGCAAGTACTGGAGTAGTTTTAACTCCGCCAGTGATCATGCGAAGGGCTTGGTTATGGAAAGTGTCAAGAAGTTTTCTAACGTTCTCTGAGGCAGAGATCAGCACCTCATTGCAATAATTTAGAACTGGTTGAATATATGTCTTGTAAGTTGTATTTAAGGTATCCCTATTGCATCTCCATTTAACTCCGGTAAATCTTTTAAGAATGGAGAGTTGCTTTCTTGCCATAGAAACAACAAGCTCAGCATGTTTAGTCCATTTCAATTTGTTATCAAGAGCGCAACCCAAATAAATTGAAACATCACTCTGTTGAACAGGCATACCGTTATAAACCAATTGGGGCCTGAATGGTTGGTTATTTAAAGTGAAGAACTGACAAGTAGTCTTCTTTAGGTTTACAGTCATATTATTTTCAATACACCAAAGGTGTAATCTTTCAAGGGTCATATTTAGGATGGTATTTAGTTTGGACTGATCCCTCTTTGGTGTGCTGCACCAGATGGCAAGATCATCCGCAAATAGAGCCGTATTGGTCAGTCCATCAGATGCCAAGAGATCAGGGAGATCATTGATAAAGATGTTGAATAAAATAGTACTAATCACAGTGCCTTGGGGCAGGCCAGTTTCACTTTTTTTAAAACTGGAAATAGCATTTCCAAAACGAACGGCCGAGAAACGCTGAGAAATGAAGTTCCTTATCCACATAAGCACCCAGGGTCTGTAATTTTTGAATACATTTAAGCCGCCAAACTTTATCAAAGGCTGCTTCAAAATCCACAAATAGGGCAAGAGCAGAGTGTCTCTGATCAAGGGCGTCCTTGATGGACTGGCCAAGAAAAACAACTTGTTGGTTTGTGGACTGACATTTTCTAAAGCCAGCCTGAGAAGAGGTCAGGAGATTATTAGTTTCGAGGTACCAGTCGAGTCGAGAAGTGATCATTCTTTCCATGACCTTAGATAAGATACTTGTTAGTGAGATGGGGCGATAACTGTTTGAATCATCCAGAGGTTTGTTCTTTTCAGGAATAAGAACAACTATTGCCTTCTTCCAGATTGCAGGCACACCATACTTCCAGCTATGGTTATACAGTGTCAAAAGCACAGAAAGTGCATTACAGCCAAGGTGTTTCAAAAATTCAGGGTGAAAATTATCTGGTCCGGGACTCTTAGCACACCTTATGTGCCCAACAGCCTCTCTTAGCTCTGAAATACTAAAATTTCGATGGAAAATCTCATGTCCATGAGATTGAGACGAAGCAATATTACGGATTTCTCGCCCAATAATTTTCTGTCTGGTCTTAAGGCTCTTTTTTAGGCGTTGTTTAGTTGAATAAAATGAATTAAAGGAGTTGGAAATATCCATGTCGTTAGTTAAAACACGATTACCGACTCTCAAAGGTTCCGTCGAAGAAGTATTCGCCCTATTCTGAATCTTGTTTACAAAATTAAAAACCTTTTTTCCATCCTTCCTGTAATCGATTTTTGTTATAAAATTATTGAAACAATTACGTTTCGCGGTAAGAATTTCCTTTCGAACGAGGGCGACACTCTTTTTCTAGTTTTGGACATCCTCTGGATTTTTACTTTGTTCGGCAATAAAACGGGCAGTAGAAGATTTCTCTTTTAAAGCAGCGAGATTTTCATTCCAAAAGGGTTTATAGTTAAACTGCTTGGCCCTAGGAATCCATTTCTTAGCAGTTTCAAAGATAATTTTTACAAATCTGGAGAAAACTCTATCGACGCTTTCACCGGCCTTACAGAAACTCGAAACGGATTCGAAAATAGTCTCGTTTTCCAAAGTAAAGTTCTTCCAGTCGGCCTTGGCGAAATTCCATCTATTTCTAAAGGGTCTCTTTGAAGAATTACTTGTGTCAAAACCAATCCCAGTAATAATCATGCGGTGGCCTGAGCCAGGATCGCAAATAACTTCTCTTTCTACATCATCAGCGATATCCGCGGAAGCTAAAGTCAGATATGGGTTAGTACCATTGCCATTGTAGTGCAAGTAGGTTGGAATATCTGAGTCATTATACAAAAGTTCCATTTGGTCAGCGATCAAAAGATCTTCCATTACCTTACCAGCGGAATTCAGATCACTGTAGTTCCAGCGCTTGCTGTGAGCATTTAAGTCACCGCATAGTATTGTTTTACTGGTAAAAGTCAGGAGGCTAAAGTCAAGCTTAGTGTTACCAGGTGGGCTGTAGCAACCGTAAACTTTGAAGTGTCTCTTCCGCTTCCATACATCCAATTTGATGATTTCAGCACCATTATAGGAAGAGAGATTACTAATTTCATGAAAATCCGAAATCAAGTCTTTTCTAACACCAACGAGGATGCCACTGGCAATCCTCCTCGATTTAGGTAGGATTTTAGTGCAATAAGGTCCAAAAGTATGAAGTTTCAATGAATCATGAGACAAATTAGTTTCAACAATACTGAAGACATCAATATCTTGAGAAATTAAAATAGACATCAACTGTGTTCTTTTTTCATGAGAGAAACCACCAGCATTCCATTGTAACATTCTTAGCCACTGCTGATCCCTAAAAGGACGGTTAGCACCAGAACTCGAATGCATCACAAAACGAGAGGAGAGCGGCAATCGCTGTAGCAGATTTAGCGTTAACCAGGGTGCACCACGAGGAGGCCTGCTACGTTACACCCCTATTGAATCCTATTGAAAAATAAAGGTAACAAATGATTTTGATCACAAATTTCAAACAAAAAGGTTTCTTGTCAAGATATTAGTAATACTGAAGAATTTTACAGTACGTGCATGTGTATGAACTTTTGTATTTTTCATGTATTTATGGATAATTATTGGTATTAGAGCTTTAGATTTCGAAGGCGAATGCAGCTTTTTCAAAAACTACCGTCAAGAAATTCCTAAAAGTGAAAGAAAAATGTGAAGGATAATACATTATATTTTTAGAACCAGAATTTCTATATTTAGAGTAATAAAAGCAATTCGTTACGTCAAAAATGGAAGACGAAATCTCATGTGGAAAAAAATTATATATAATTCCATTTTCAAATGGTTAAGAAAAACAACTTGAGGTAAAAAAGCGCCAAACAAAGTATTCAGTCATTTTTCTTAATCTGCCGGAAAATCAATTCTTGGGTCCACTTTAATCGTCCGCCAAACTAAGGAGGCAATTAAGGAGAGATGGATACTTTCATCGTATGGGAAATTGTTTAGACCTTTGTGCAAATGATTACGTCCATCTCTTCTTCCAATTACGGTCAGTGGGATGAATTTCTGTCACCCCTCCATTACGAGCAATATCCATTTCATTGGAACTTGATTGCAATCTTGGGAAAGGGAGACATTTCCGCAAATAGCCAGCCCTTTGTGATGTGTTTATCCTCGATCAGTCGATGATGAAATCAAAATTTGTGTAACGGTGCATAAACAATTGTTCTTAAAGTTCTCTTCGATAAAATGAGTTGTCTAAGAAAATGCCCATTCAGTTCTTGGTTCCAAAATATTCAACAGGGCCCTAAATTGTTAAAAAGTTTAATACCTACAACATAATGTGAATTAATGCCACAATACATATAACGTCGATTTTTCCTTTAACGTATTAAATTCCGGGCTTATAATCGTTACAATTATAAGCCCGGCTATTTTTAAAATAAAATCCAGCAATTATTGAGAACTACGTAAATGTGGAAAATAACACATATTAATCATATTAACTGATTATTATTTATGAATACTTACAAAATTTGATCTATTGGGTTGACTTGGTATAATTAAGTGAAACTCTTAACTCTCTCACGTAATTTTTATCGATTTAAAAAATGTGGAAATGAATCTTCCGCTTTAAATATTTGTAAAGTTAAAAAAAATGTGGAACAAAATAAAATACGGATTTTTACCTGTACATTTAATTTAAAATAAAAGCACTAAAATTCATTCTTTCTTCTATACTTCATCATATCTATTGGTGAGGGATAATTATTCAAATACTGCTAACTTAACAAATGCATGCGTAATGCAAATCTCTAGCTAAAATTTTGTTTCATTGGTAATTACGAAACATTAACAGTAAGTGTAATAAAATTTCATAAATTATTCACGTTAACCGCTTCATTTACATATTCCTAATATAAACAACACTTCGGGATAATATTACTTATTCTCCGAATAATTCCCATACCGTCACTCAAAAAAGTATTGGGACACTTGACATGCAAAACTGTAAAGTCATTTAAAAACATTTTAACACATTAAAACAAAAACAAAATGAATTAAGAAATATCTTAACATTTGGTGTACAGTATATAAGGAACATTTTATTAGTATCATAGAATTATAATTTGGTCTAGCTTTTCAAATATAATTCAAAGGCCCACTGGAGTCAAAAAAGTATTGTGACACTTTTGAAATGAGAGATTTAATAAATATATAGAATTTAATTTTAAAAATTTAATTAATTGCATCAATAGAATTTAATTTTACCCTACTTTCTTAGACTAGAAGTTTAAATACGAAAGTTTCAATAAATAAGATTATTCATAGAAAAAATGGCGAGAAACAAAGATATATCGGTTGATATGCGAAATCTCGTAATAAGTCATTGTTAAGAGGGGAAATCAATTCGCTGTATAGAAAAAATATTGAAACTGAGTAAAAAAAAGTCTACTGTTTTTAACATTATTAACAGGTTCAAGAAACCAAACCATGTTGAAAACAAGCAAATATCAGGGCGTCGAAAGATATTTAATGAACGGGAAGAGATGTGGATTGTGAGAAAAGTATATATTAATCCAAGAACAAGTGCATTGAAAAGGACTTTGCATTGTTAAAGTAGGTTCAGAAAATAAGTACATCCTGAAAGTGTAAAAAATGCTTTAAGAAAACATAAGTATCATGGCAGAGTACCTCAAAGAAAGCCTTACATCAGCAAAGCAAACAGAGAAGCTAGGTTGGCATATGGTAAAATGTATGTAAGGCAGCCAACAGAATACTGGGAAAATGTAATTTTTGTTGATGAAAGCAAATATATTTTCGGATCGTATGGCAAGTAAAAAGTTTGGGGAGAATCAAATACAGCAATGCATGTTAAAAATGTACGGCCTACTGTCAAATATAGAAGGGGTAACCAAATTATCTGGGGCTACATAGCAAGCTCTGGTTTCGGGAACTTAAATTTTATTGATAGTATAATGAATAAATATGTCTACCTTGACATTTTCAAGCGAAATTTAAAGCAAAGGGCTGCGAATCTCAGAACATTTTAAATTGTACAAAGATAATTAACCAAAACATACTGCAGATTTTAAAAAGTCATGAGGCCTCTACCTCTTTCCTAGTGTTATTAAGACTCCAGTATGGGGGGTCGCTGGTCCCTAGGGATTGCAACTGTAATTTTTATATCTGCCCTGTTGTTGTTTACAAGAAAAGGAATTTATTGGGTGCGTCTCTTACCCCACCGAAAAGGGTGACGTGTTCCCACGCCTGGAAGAAGGCAATGTACCCATAAATACATCATGATATGGGGTGTTTTGGGGAATTTCCCGCGCTTGGGGGATGTCATTGACCGGGAGAGGATATCCTTCCGCTGACTCTAGACCAATCAGAAAAACTGATTGAATGACTGTAAAGAATATGATCCAGAATACAGGAGCAAACCGCCTTGGAATAAAAGCTAATGCACCCCGAATTGTGGCACTTTTTTGACTCTCTCTCGGGGCTTTGCTCACACACCTACTTGGTCCGACACGTCCCTTCAAATACCGCAGTTGGGGACTCTCCGGGCACCACCGCCATGACTCCTCTCTCTCCGAAATTATTCAGTTAAGTTATCATGTATATCTTTAGTATTTAACGTAATTTCAATCTTATTGTAAATAAATTAAGTGTTAATTTAAAGAACGGCCTTTTAATTTAGTATCCTGTTTTATTTGTCTTTAAAAGATCTAATGTTTAAACTTAAGATAATGCGACGCCGATTTAACTTAAGTTAAGTTGATTAATTTATTTCGTTAGATCCATTTTAAATAAAACCCGGTTCTAAATTGCATATGGGTACATTGCCTTCTTCCAGGCGTGGGAACACGTCACCCTTTTCGGTGGGGTAAGAGACGCACCCAAGAAATTCCTTTTCTTGTAAACAACAACAGGGCAGATATAAAAATTACAGTTGCAATCCCTAGGGACCGGCGACCCCCCCATCAATTCTATGAGGAAGACCAGATCAATTTTCGTTGCCACTTGCATTTACCGGTAGATATTACATGGAGTTTGCCAATTACAGATTGGATTCAAGCTCCTCACTCCGAAGTATATAGATCTCACACATTCCATGAAAATTTATTTTGGTATTATTTGTATATACTGGTAAAAATTATATAATTTTTTGCAAATTAAAGGTTTAATTCGAATTTATCGCTCCGAAATATATATACTAGTTCCCCCATTTTGAGCAAATTGTTTTTTAACTTTTGTTTTAATTAACGGCCCTGTCAGAAAACGTGTAACAACTGAACTTGGTTTTATCAGAAGAAGGTCAGAACGTTTATCAGCAATTCTTGCGTTTTTCCTTACAGATATTATATGAATTTTGCCATTTAAATTCTTGGTTTAATTTTTTCGTTCTAAATTACTTCTAGCTCCCACATTTCGAAACATTTGCTTTTAAATTGGTTTGTTATTAACGGACATGTTCTGAGAATGTTTCTCAGGTTAACTTGGTTTTAGAGGGAAGATATCATGTCTGAGAAGGATTCTCATCTGTACTTGTACTATTGGGACAATTTGTATGAATTTTCCATGGTAGAGATTGGATTCGAGTTCCATTCTCAAAAACACATATAGCTTCCTATTATCGTGCAAATTTGTTTTCTTCTTAATCACTATGATTAAAAACGAGTCTAAGCTATACTTGGATTTATCGTTAAAAAAATATATGAATTTTGCCAAGTATATATATATATATATATATATATATATATATATATATATATATATATATATATATATGAACTTTCGGATTTTTTAGTTTGAACTTTTTAATTTTAGATATTTTTTAATTTGAACCTTCGGATCTCAAATATTTTTTATACATATACGACTACTTTTTCTACCTATGCAACTATTTTAAAGATGGGTGCATCATCTTTGGTGTTCGATGGTTCACTTGTATTATGCACTAAATTGTTTTTGAATTTTAATATTTTAATGATATAATATATTTCAGAATGCGATGGCGAATAGTTTAATTTTTCCAGTATAATGACTTAACTTTAACTTTTTAATTTTTTAATTTTTGAAATTTCGATATTTTCCTATTAACTTATCAAGTTGCAATAGGGAGAAGGTTGGCGTCATCAAACTAGTTTAACCCCACTTATTGGTCCTAAGTCCAAGGTTGCACTTGGATATTTTATAAATTTTTATTTTATTTTATAATTTTTTAATTTTGTTTGAAAACGATGGAATTTTATCTATTATATTCGCCATTGATATTTTGTAATAGGATTTAGTATTATAAGATTCGTATATTTCAATTTTTCAATTGATTATTGTTATTGATTGTTGATGATTGAATTTATATATTTAAATATATATACATACATATATATATATATATATATATATATATATATATATATATATCAAATTATAGTTTCTGTCACAAAAATACATAGGTGGTTCACATATCTCGTCTAAGTTTCTTTTCAAATTTATTTTGTTATTAACGGCCTTGTCTGATAACTTGGGGAACCCACTCCTGACAAATATACGAAGGAAGAAAATTTTCTACTCTTTTTGTGGCCGCGGTAGCCAAGTGGTCAAGGTATCGGATTATGGCTGGCGTGTCATGAGTTCGAGCCCAGTACCACTGAAGTCCCGCCGTGTAGGGAAAAGATGCACTTTAAATCTATCGAGAGCTCAAACATTATCTCGTTGATATGGTGTGGTAGTTAGAGAGGGAGTTGCTACCTCAGGTGTCGTCCTCTTCACTTCACCATGGTTCAAAATGACGAGGTCCATAGCCAAAAGCCCACGTGTAGCTAAACAGTACGACGTTAATCTTCATTCACTCACTGACTGAGAATATGAGCTAGCTTAACTGGGTGTTATCTGGAAAAATATTCTCCGCTGTAATTGCATGTGTGTCCACAAATTATATTAATTTTTACAATTGAAGGTTAGATTCGATTTTCTCATTTTAAAATACATATACATCTTTCTTTACACGATAGATACGGTCTTTAGAAAACCAGGCAAAAAATCGTGTACAGAAATGCATGTGGCATATGGTAAATTTGGGGATATGTTCTAAACTTTTAACAAATCGTGCATAAAAAAGACATACTGAAATACATACACACACACACACACATGCTACATATTTATAAAACAAAAAAAATTATTTTCGTTACAAAAAAACATTAAAATTAGAGCACAGAGTGAAAATTCAGCATAAGTACATACGAAATATAAAAATTCCAATTGAAATTTGGTATAAAACTACTAACAACTATTCATTGTTACTTAATATAACCAGCATTTAATACGAGAGAGATAAAAATGCTATCATCAGTTGTTCTGCATTAGTATACACACACACACAACTGTTGGGTTTCTTCCACGCACACTAAAATATATTTAAAGGTTTGATTTTCGTTGTACATTTTAAATGTTGTGTTATAAATACCCTGATCAAGGTACCAACGAGGGAGTGCCAGGAAATTGAACCTGAAATTGACCACATTTGAATATTTGGATCTTGGCCACACAGAGAGAGAAACCACGATTCCTACAATATCATTTTTTCAGTAGTAAAACATTTATCATCATCAACACAAATTATATTTGAGATTTTACCATCGAGTAAAAAACTTTAATTTGAACATCAACTTTGAAAATGTTATTGAAATTTATTGCATCCCCTACGACACACAAAAAAGTAATACTGAAGAATGAAGTTGAAGTACAACAAAATAAAGAAAAAGTGAGTATATGAAATTCGGATATTCTCCATACGTGCAGCCTACAAAGTAAACAAACCATGAAGTTTCACTCCCCACGTGTCGGCCGATCATCTTCTGTAATTACAAAGTTAAAGAATTAAAAATAATTTGGCGTATTCATGCTAGAACAAAAACAAATTGTGTAAAAAGGTATATTGTTGAACCGGGTTTTTTTTAAATCGTTGTAATAACATGTATTCGCACATTTGTCAAAGTTTCCTTTTAATTGTTTTGTTACTAACAGACGCGTCTGTAGACGTTTCTCAGTTTAACTTGGTTTTATATGGAGAACGAGAAGGACCTGTCTGAAAACGATCTTCATCTGTTCTTGCATTTATTGGACAAAATTATACACTTGCAAGAAAAATTCTGCATTCACCCATAACAAATAATACACAACAAAGATACAATTTAATAGAAAGATATATTTTTTTCCTAACAAAGTTTCATGAATTTGTTTACTATTTAAGTATTGAGCATGCAAAAATTGGTTAATTTTGAATTAAAACTACGCAAGATAACTGGAGTTTTGTAGCAAAGCAAACAGAAATAGTAGGCAGAAAAAGTGTACGTTCACTATTTGAGTATTCTTGATTCCTGGATTTTTTTTCAACAGGCGTTATAGGTTAACATAATTTTTGCATTCAGTTTTCAAGTCAAATAGATCAAGAAAGTTGTGACGCAATAATTTTCACGTTTTTGTGAGGTACGAAACAATTCAAGAACATGTAAAATAGAAGGAAAGAAATTAGTATCAGTTAGTATATCAGTTCACCATTGTGAAAATATGGAAGGATGGAAAAAGTCATCGGGATATAGCCAGATCCGTTGGAGGGCATTATTCATCTATCAAGCGTGTTATTAAGACTACAAAATATCCTACAAATTTCAATAATACCAAAGGGGTTCTTTTTTGCATTTTCTTGTGGCTCACATCATTGGGAAGCTTGCGATTAAATTTCATTTCTTATGAGATATAAGTTTTTAAGATGTTATAGAAGTTTTCTGTGGATAGGTTTTAGTTTCATTTTAAAGCATTTTTCCTTTCTTAATTAAATTAATTAAAAATAGTTTTCAGCACAATCAACTCTTTCAGTGTTAAATGGCTATTAATTTCAATTTTCATCAATAAAATCATTTCTGCTTGATTATGTTTTTTGTTTTTTGAGTTCTCATAATTACTTAATAAATGTTTATTCCAATGCCAATTTTTTGTTTTAAGGAATAGTTTCTATAACTTAGAAGCTTTTTCTTTAATATTTTCCTGTTGAGAAAATGCCAAGGCGAAAACTTTCTCAGGTTGTTTATGAGAAACAATATTTGGAAGAGATGGAGTATTACTGAAAAGAATATATACCTAAAAACCAGCTCTTCACTGATACTACAATAAGACTTACAATACAAGTATTCTGACTACAAATAGTACAGATAAAACTGAATATTTCCCTGATTTACCAAACTACATTATTGTAAACATATAATAGTACATATAATAATTTGAGCTCTCATTTGGGTAACTCTAAGACTTGCTAAACTTCCATAATTTAAAATTAAAAAAAAATAAATTTTATTTACAAACCTGGTGTGATTTTTAGCTTAAGTTAATATCATTATTATGTTGTACATAAATTATTTTTGTTTCGAAACTTTTTGGAAATTTTTTTGTTAAGATCAGGCTGTATAACTTGTCATCGTAACAAAAACTATCAATCTTTATACATATAATTCTTCTGTACTTGTGTATGTGACTCAACTCCTCTTAAGCGGCTGCGACCGATTTTGACGACATTTTTTGTGGATGTTCAAGTGGATTCGAGAATAGAATCACAATTCGGTCCAAAATAGCAATTAGTTAAAAGATATTAATAAGAACATTAAAATGCATAATTGTTTTCACCTTGTGTGTTGTTCCTTCCTCTAATGTGCGGCAAGAAATAAGAGAGGGATTTTTTTTGTTTTTCGCACGGCGAATTATATGTCCGAGATTTGACAAACCATCGTATTTGTTTGTTTATACCCCTCATAGTCTAAGAGCGAGCAACGTTTTCGAGAAAGAATTTTAGAAAAGCTGATTCTTTAATATTTTTTTCTCTATGACTTTTCGAACATCGTGCGGGCTATCTGGCTGCCGGTAAACGTTGCGTTTATTAATGCGCATCATACATTTACAGGTAAAAATATTGATTTTTTAAATAATTTTAGAAAGAAAGGTTTTTTTCACTAAATTTAAAATGTTATTAACAAGATGAATTTATTAATGCCAGACATTTTTGTTGTTGAAAATAATGTGCGAAATGCCCTTTTGTATGAAAAAAAAATCATTAATTTCAAACCATTTTAGAATGTCTGTAATTTTAATATCATTTTATTTATACATAAATAAGTACAAATTTAAATTGCCAGACATTAATTCGGTTGCTTACTTAACAGACAGGCCGATTTATACCGCGGGATTATTCCTGTCGTTAGAGAGAGACAGTAGCGAAGTAGGTAGGCGGAAGAGTGACCGATGCGTTGCTTCCTTTTTGTAATTCATACAAAATGCAGTGTCGTAAATACTCTTTATCTACAGACATTTTTTCACGTTAAACCTTACAAGTAAATGATGAATAGTAAAAAGTGACTCCTTTTACATTATACAACAGCTAAAAAACAAAGAAAATCCGAAGGACTCACTAGCCAGATGTTTTTTTTTAAAATTTACAAGAAAAATCACCTACCTATTTAAAATATGACAGAACTTTTCATCCAACCGGATAGTTTAACTATTTTACATACAAATCAATTATTGGCTACTGGAAAAAGATAGCGATAATTGTTGGAGGGCATGTTAGCGGCGCATGACAACGTCAGTTCCAAGTCATATGTTTACGTTTGTTGAGACAAATATTAATCAACTGAACAAAGTAAACTATAATAAAATTATATAGAACATTATATTTTGAGATCGAAAGCAAATTAAAGTTAAACAATAAAGTTTACATTCTTCCGGAGATGCCAAAGTGTATGACAAAATAACAGAATGGGTTGCCAAATTCCAAAATCAAGAGTGAGAGAGAGAGAGAATTATTACAAATAATTAATAATCTAAAAACCTCAAATGCTCCAATTTTTTATCACCATTCGAGTGAAGTGGGATATTTCAATGACTACAAGAAAATAACTGTTAATACTGTACGCACCTCCTGGCATAGTGTACGAGATATTCATAAGGATATTTTTGATAAAATTGTGTCATTAATTGAAGAAGATGTAGTTAAAAAAAGAAAGTATTTGTTATTAACTTCCCTTTGTGACAAGTATAATAAAGAATTACAAGAAGAGTTAATACATCAACCTGAAGCAGATGTAAGTTTAATGACAAATCATCAACTTGAAGAAAAAATAGTAAAACAATTCAAGCAAATTAATATTGTAATAAAAAAAAAAAGAAAAATTATTGTGCATAAAAATAGTAACTTATTGGAACAAGAAGATCTAAAAAAAACTCGAAGAGAATGATCTCATTGATAAAGTAGCTTTCATTCTAGGAAGTACTATTTTAAAAATGGATAAAACAACATTACCTGCTGTAATGAAGATGGAATATTTGATTAATGGTCAGTGTACTATTCCAGAAAAACTAGACCGCTTTTTCAAAGCATTAATTGGAGGTAAAGATATTCGTCGCCGAGATGGAGTCAATTGTCATAGATAAAGCAGTTCTTTGGCTTCTGAGATGCTATTTATTGTGTCAGTAATTGTACTGTTAAGCCCTCAAAGCACATAACACTGGGTATGACCGTGAAAAGTCTTACAAGTAGTAGAAAAATAATTAATATTTTAAATCGACTTGGACATTGTTGTAACTACAATACGCTGGAAGAACTAGAAATTGAAGCTAAGATTCTCATCTGTAAACCGTTCTCAAATTTGCCCTCCTGACATCTTTCAAAGTCCGTCATTACGCACAGGTGTAGCATTCGATAATTTTGATAGATACGTCGGTACTTTAACTGGAAAAGACACTTTACATGACACCAAAGGAATCATTTACCAAAATGTAAGTGATGATTACGATATTGAATTAAATTCAAGTAGTATAAGAGGAAATCTTGACATACCGCTACCACCAACAAAACGAAGACGGACTTTTAACGAGGAAATTCCAGAGCTACCGTGTGTTTAATCATCGATTGCAAGTGTTAGAAAATTTAACACCAGTTGAGAATGAACCAACTTTTCCCGCAAATTTACGTTTGATATAAACAATAGATCGGTTATATATACTTTCACAATTCTTACATGTGCCAAATACCCCAATGGAGACAAGTTTTGATTCTAAAATTATTAAAGATACTAGTCCCAAACAAAAAGTATCTTATCTTACACCTATTATGTTTTCACCGACAAATGTAGAGGTAGTTAAACATACAATGGAACAGGCCCAAGTTGTTGGAAAGGAATGTAATCAAGCATACGTGCAAGTTACTTATGACCTAGCAATAGCTAAAATGGCATATAAAATCCAATCAACTTCAAAGCCATAATTCAATAATCTTTTCATCCATCTTGGATCATTCCGTTTAATGATGGCTTTCTTCAAAGCCATAGGAGTTTTTATAAATGAGTGTGGTCTATCTCATATGATGATTGAAATTAATATTATTGCTTCTGGCTCAGTGAATGGTTTAGTTGAAGGTAAACATTTTAATCGTTACAAACGTCTGCATCCGTTGTTGGCTCTTGGCTTGAAAATGTTACATTTTGATCATTTTTTGGAAAATAATGAATACGATTTCCTGAAGGAGCGATCAACGATCTCCATTATCAAGAAGTTATAGATTCTCCTTCATCAATGCCAACAGAATTACATAATAATGTATTATCGAGAGCATTATAAGCATATCAAAAATTCGTAGAAGAAACAAGACAAGGTGAGCATAGGAAAACGGCTCAATTCTAAAGGGTTTTTTTTAGTGGTATAGAACTTGAAATTGCAATAAAACAACGATGTATTATTCGATTGACATGATTTATTTTATTCGAAAGATTATCTTGTGGCATTACATTTTAAATATGATTTCTGGCATATGACTGCCACGGCTGGCTCGGATGTAGTCCAATCTGGACGTCCAATTTTCGATGACTTTTTCCAACATTTGTGGCCGTATATCGGCAATAACACGGCGAACGTTGTCTTCCAAATGGTCAAGCGTTTGTGGCTTATCCGCATACACCAATGACTTTACATAGCCCCTCAGAAAATAGTCTAGCGGTGTTAAATCACAAGATTTTGGAGGCCAATTCACAGGTCCAAAACGTGAAATTAGGCGGTCACCAAACGTGTCTTTCAATAAATCGATTGTGGCACGAGCTGTGTGACATGTTGCGCCGTCTTGTTGGAACCACAGCTCCTGGACATAATGATTGTTCAATTCAGGAGTGAAAAAGTTAGTAATCATGGCTGTATACCGATCACCATTGACTGTAACGTTGTGGCCTTCATCGTTTTTGAAGAAGGATTCCCCCAGCCCATAAAGCGCACCAAACAGTCAGTTTTTCTGGATGTAACGGTGTTTCGACATACACTTGTGGATTAGCTTCACTCCAAATGCGGCAGTTTTGTTTGTTGACGTAGCCATTCAACCAGAAGTGCGCTTCATCGCTAAACAAAATTCGCTTATGAAAATCGGGAACAACGGCAATCTCGTTTTGGGCTCATTCGACAAATCTACGCCTTGCTTGATGATCGTTTTGATGAATTGCCAAACCAAACTGAGAATAAATCACTTGACAGCTGTTAAATCGGTCGCAATCTTGGAAAGTAATGAAAACCTCTAACAGAACACCTCTAAAACTCAATTTTTGTTCAATATATCGATTTTTCCTTTTTGGTCTTATATTAAAATTCAATCTTTTATCTTTGTAAATCTGTTTAAATTTTATTTCTATCTTAATTAGAAGCCGAGTTACAGCTTTTTCAATATTACTTAATCATAAATTTCTCGGACCCGAAATAGTTTCTGCTAACCGGAAGTGGCCGAGTTGTTTGTTTACGTTTTTCTTTCATAGTATATGACAGGAAATATTATAATTAATATACAAATATTTAGTCAGAAATTAAAATAGAACATTTAAGAATAAATATAAATGTATTTGGAAATACAGTTTTCCTTTTTTATGTGTAAAACCTGGCAGCAAGTTTGTTGTTTTGACTTTGTTTACATATGCGTTTGATTTTCATGCTGAAAGAATTGACAGCGTAAAAAAGTTTATGTGATTATTTTATTCTGTTTTATTTTAACTTAAAAATGGTTAAAAGTATTGCTAGAAAGCGCAAGCTGCAATTTTATGGTAATAAATTCACAAACACTTTGAAAAAGAATAGCACTTCAGCAGTTCCTGAATGTACTGCTAGCTGTTCAAAGTTGGGAAATAAGAGTTTCTCAACTGCAGAAGAAATGCCTGGTCCTGTGTTTGGTAACAGAATCGTCGACCTTGAACTTATTGTGGAAGCTTTTGCTCAACTTTGCTGCCCAAAATGTTTTGCTGAAAAAGTAGAACTATTCGAGGATTCCAGATATGGATTGTGCTCCCATTTTACATTAAAATGTAAGTGTTGTGACTTTTTTTTGCATTTGCTTCATCAAAAAAAGTTGTAAATGCACCTGTCATAAATACCAGGCTAGTATATGGTATGCGGCAGATAGGCAAAGGTTTTGTGGGGCATTTAAATTATGCTCAACATTAAATTTGCCTCAACTAACCAAAACTGCTTACAAAAATCAGGAAGCCAAGCTTTTAAAAGAGGTTCAGGAAGTAGCTGAGGAATCCATGATAAAAGCTGCTACTGAAATTGTGGAGAAAAAACAAAATCTCTCATCCGATATTGTAAAATGTGGCATATCGGTGGATAGCACATGGCAGCGAAGAGGCTATACATCTATGAATGGCTGTGTTGCTGCAATATCAGTTGATACTGGTAAGGTGTTAGATATAGAAGTTATATATGTTGTCCTACTGTCCAACATGTAAGAGACTTCAGACTATGCCAAGAAACTTTGAATATGAGTCGTCAAAAGCCGACCACATATGTCAGTGTAATTTCACAGGCTCTTCATCAAAAATGGAAATTGTGGGGGCTTCCCGAATATTTCTTCGATCTGAAAAAAACCGCAGACTGCAATACACTCAATATTATGGGGATGGCGACTCAAAAGCTTTCATGAGTGTGAAAGACACTTATGGATTAAACAGTGTGACCAAGTTTGAGTGCATTGGCCATGTACAAAAGAGAGTGGGTTCGCGTCTGAAAAAACTGAAAACTAAAACTAAAGGACTGTCTGGTAAAGGCAAATTAACTGATAATTTTATTTACAGACTTTAAAACTATTACGGAATTGCTGTTCGCAGCAATGTCGGTAACTTAACTGCTATGCAGCAAAATGTAATTGCTGCGTTATATCACTGTGCATCAAGTGATAAGAAACCGATGCATGGTCAATGCCGAATAGGGAAAGAAAGCTGGTGTTATTTTCAGCGGGGGGTGTCAAATGGGACAAAATGTTCCACAAAATATGCTGGTTTATCAAATGATGTTTTAAGTAAAATTAAACCAGTATATTTAGAACTATGCGACAAACAAATATTAAGTAAGGGCTTGGATGGACGCACGCAAAATGCCAACGAGTGTTTAATGGAATAGTTTGGCAAAAAGTACCGAAGGAGGTATTTATTTCGCTCAAAACAATTAAATTTGGGTCGTATGATGCTATTATACACTTCAATGAAGGACTAAATGGGTGTCTAAAAGTTTTTAATAAAATGAATATTGAAAACCCTGGGGTGTTTACCTTACGGGGATATAAACATTTAGATAAATGCAGAATCCGTGAATCAATTCATAATGCAGACCCCAAAACAAAGAAAAACAGCAAAATTTTAAGAGCCCTTAAAAAGAAAAAAATTAGTGTTTTAGAAGTCAAAGATGGGAAGAATTATATTTCTTATTTTAATAAGAAAGTAAGTGTTTATCTTGTAATCAGAATAATTAAATGTTATTTTTGTCGTTTTCTCAAAATGAATTTTTTTACATTTTTTCTTATCGCAAAACACAGTATCTCAAAAAGTTATGCTTGAATGATATAAAAATTTTATATGTATGTTTTTTAAATACTTATACAGGGAATAGACTATTCATAAGATTTTGTGTTGAGTAGAAATTTTTTTATGTAGCAATAAATTAAAAATCACAATAACTTTTAAGAAAATTTCAACGTATAGATGTTTGAAGCACAATAAGCTCCCACGTAATGGTCATATTACAAAAATAAGAGTTTATTCCCTAGATAAGGTTGTATGCTATATTATTCAATCAGAATAATTAAATGTTATTTTTGTCGAATTTTTTTCTTATCGCAAAACAATTACAAAGTAACAATATATTTATTTTATTTTCAATTATCATGTTTTGCGTAAAATCTTATTTTTGCTTATTTTTTTATAAAATACCCCTTTGACAGTAAAAATGTGCATTAATAAAACTTTTCTTTGGTGTTTTTCTAATTTTAGAGACCCATAAGGTCATAAAATATGCATTTACTGGCAAAATTCAGGTTAAATCAAAAAATTTTCTTCAAAAGTGTATAAACATTTAGATAGATGCAGAATCTGTGAATCGATTCATAAGGCAGACCCAAAACAAAGAAACACAGAAAATTTTTAAGAGCACATTAAAAGAAAAAAAATAGTGTTTTAGAAGTTAAAAAGGGAAAGGATTATAAATCTGGTGTATTTTAATTATAAAGTAAGTGTTTTTCTTGTAATCAGATGACTTTAATGTTATTTTTGTCGTTTTCTCAAAATGAGTTTTTTCACATTTTTTCTTCCCGCAAAACACAATATCTCCTAAATTATGCTTGAATGAAATAAAAATTTTATATGTATGTTTTTTTAATAATTATACAGGGAATAGACCTTTCTTAAGAGTTTGTGTTGAGTAGAAATTTTTTATATAGCAATAAAATGAAAATTACAATAGCTTTTAAAGAAAATGTCAACGTATAGAAGCTCGAAACGCAATAACTTCCCACGTAATAGTTATATTACCAAAATAAGAGTCTATTCCCTAGATAAGGTTATATGCTATATTATTCAATTTACAAATGTCAATATATTTATTTTATTTTCAGTTATCATGTTTTGCGTAAAGTCTTATTTTTGCTTATATTTTTTTTTTTATAAAATACCCCTTTGACACTAAAAATGTACACTAACAAAACTTTTCTTGGGTATTTTTCTAATTTTAGAGACCCATAAGGTCATAGAATACGCATTTACAGGCAAAATTCAGGTTAATTCAAAAAATCTTCTTCGAAGGTGTTCTGTTACCTTACTTCTATACCTGAAAAAAAAAACACTCTTTATTTGATTTACATCCTGCTTGTAAACTATTATATTACCTTTTCAAGAAGCATACGCATGGGAGATTTCGAAATGTTTACATATGTTATTCCAAATATAACCAATTTATTTTTCGCAGTAAATCAATCGAATTATGCTCGAAGGTGTGTTAAATATTTAGACTATCTAAATAAAGTAGATGAGACACATCCTGGACTAAAAAACGATTTCATGAATGGATGTTTTGGAATAAAGGGAACCAACAAAAACCATTTTCGAGCATACCAATTGATCTTACACTGGAGCAGACTATCAATGCTAAAGCGTCTAGATGCCTAAGTGGTATTGCACATTTTACTAATATTCCTTAGCTGCCCGTCAACGCTGAAACAAAAGTAACAGCATTAGAGCTGCTATAATCTCTCACGTTCTCGATGTTTGTGGATTGAAGCAATTACAAGACATGTCTGCGGATTTGCAACCAAATAGAATCAAAATTTATGGCAAAAAACTCGCTGATTTCATTGAAACTTTTGAAAATAATAATACTCCATTTTATGAAAGTTTAGACAAAGATAGTTTATAAAGAGTGTTTTTTAGAGGTATAGAAATTTAAATTGCAATAAAACAACGATGTATTATTCGATTGACATGAATTTTTTTAATTCGAAAGATAATCTTCTGGCATTACATTTTAAATATGATCAAGCAAGGCATAGATTCGTCGAATGGGCCCAAAACGAGATTGCCGTTGTTCCCGATTTTCATAAGCGAATTTTGTTTAGCGATGAAGCGCACTTCTGGTTGAATGGCTACGTCGACAAACAAAACTGCCGCATTTGGAGTGAAGCTAATCCACAAGTGTATGTCGAAACACCGTTACATCGAGAAAAATGACAGTTTGGTGCACTTTATGGGCTGGTGGAATCCTTCTTTAAAAAGGATGAAGGCCACAACGTTACAGTCAATGGTGATCGGTATAGAGCCATGATTACTAACTTTTACATTCGTAAAAGTAAGAATTATGATGTCCAGGAGCTGTGGTTCCAACAAGATGGCGCTACATGTCACACAGCTCGGGCCACAATCGATTTATTGAAAGACACGTTTAGTGACCGCCTAATTTCACGTTTTGGACCTGTGAATTGGCCTCCAAGATCTTGTGATTTAACACCGCTAGACTATTTTCTGTGGGGTTATGTAAAGTCATTTGTCTATGCGGATAAGCCACAAACGCTTGACCATTTGGAAGACAACATTCGCCGTGTTATTGCCGATATACGGCCACAAATGTTGGAAAAAGTCATCAAAAATTGGACGTCCAGATTGGACTACATCCGAGCCAGCTGTGATAGTCATATGCCAGAAATCCTATTTAAAATGTAATGCCACAAGATTATCTTTCGAATAAAAAAAATTCATGTCAATACAATAATATATCGTTGTTTTATTGCAATTTAAAATTCTATACCTCTAAAAAAAACACCCTTTATAATGTTGCAACTGCCAAGCCTGTACCTGAAAATATAGCGAACTTTTGTTGAACATTGAGAAAAATGGTGAAGATTTACGGAAACAGTTTATTACTGAATGTTCTGAAGATCAATATAGATTTGATAAGCCAAAAAAAAAACCAAGTGCTTAATTTTGCTGGTGCTCCAAAGAACAAAAAAATAACTCTTGGTAACAAAGTTATTGAGCTAAGAATGCAACGAGATCTGTTTGGTCGACTCTTAGGTATATCTATGACCAACAAAGTCGATATGGAAAAAGTACTGGGATTTCCACTAACGTCGATACCAACATCGATGTGCCATGCAGACGGTAGTATTTGTAAAACAGATAAAGCACAATTAATTAAAGTTTTCGAGAAAAAGGTTGACAAGGTCAACAGTAATCCTTTTTTATATTAATTTTTTAGACGGTTTCTTCATGTTACACATCATGAAAGAAGTACCCCAAACTTTCGATGGCATATCAAAAAAATTAATTAAAATGATTTCACAGTTTAAAATACATCGCATTGATATTGTATTTAATCAGTATTTCACACCTTCTATAAATGATTGTGAGCGTTTACGTCGCAACGAAACAACCAGTACAGTTTCCATCGGACCTAATCAAATTCAGCATCATAATTTTGCTATTGAACTCAAAAATACTTCGTTCAAGTAAGTTTTCGTAAAATTTTTTATTGATCATTGGGATAACGATAACTTTTATTGGGAATAAAACTATTTATCTAAGCTTCGATAAGTGTTATTCGTATCGCGTTTTAAATAACCAAGTTATTAGAAGTATTGAAGAATCATTATCATGTGATGAACACGAAGTTGTGATACTGGAATTATATATCATATTTGCCACATAAGCGTTGACGCTCAAGTTATTATATGCTGCTCATACTCCGGTATTTTGATCGTACTTTTTGGCAATTTGGATAACCTGAATGCACCTTTGAAACTTTGGATCTAATGGGGTGTAGGAAACCATGAACGTCTAATAAGCACAAATGATTTATATCAAGATCTTTGTATTTCTTTATCGAAAGCTCTACCATGTTTCCACGCAATAACAGGGTGCAATTATACCCCAGCATTTTTTCGGAAAGGTGAACTAAGGCCCTTCAAGCTGCTTGAAAAATCTGTCGAGTATCAGTTAGTATGTCAAAAGATTATAACTGATGATGACTGTTACACTTATTGGTAAACTAACCCAAATTTTGGCAAAGCAAGCAGTGAAATTTTTGTGTCGAGGAGGCATGAAGATGAAAGCAGTTCCTTAAAATTGGCTTTTAATAATCAATGTGCTCGTTACTGGAGCGATAAAAAAACAATAAGTTCAAAAATCAACAGTACCAGACATCCGAATCGAACCGTCTTCTTACAGTCTAATATTGTAAAATGAATTTATAATCTGAAAATGGTGATGCAACATACAGTTGCATTGCCAACCAGCCGCTCTCTCCTTTTAAGAGTTAAAACACTCACACACTTCTTATATTTCTTTTTCTCCTTCCCTCCTGAAAAACTAACATGAGACGAGTTTAAATAGTCGCTCGATTTGCATTGCAGTTGCTGCCAACCACGAATCACGAAACTTGCAAAAAGATCGGGTTCGAATCGGTGTGTTTACTTTCATTGAGATCATGGAACGGGATTGGAAAAACAACACAAGGAGATCATAAAAATTTGGATCCGAAAAATATTTCGAATGATTTTACTTTTTAAATGTCTAACAATCGGCCCCCTTTTTCCAATTTCGTACCATTATCTCTTACAAATCAGTAAATTAATTTTAATCTATAATCACATGTTACACAATTTAACACAAAATATACATTTTATTCACAATCTTTATTGTAATAAACAAACTAATATTTTAATCTTAAAGAAACAAAGTCTTATATTCTCTAAAAAAAATAATTTTCTGCAAAATTCCAACAATTTTTCCTTTACCATGGGTTTGGTAAAAATGTCCGCCAAATTATTTTTGGTACCTATATATTTAATTTGGAAAACCTTGTCGTATATCAAATGCCTTAGAAAATGATAACGAACATCGATATGTTTTGTTCTATACTTTTCTACCGGTGACTTTGAAAAACTTATAGCAGCTTGATTATCACAAAACATTACATTTTCACTTAATTCCAAATTTAAATTTTTATTATTAATTACATTCTTTAGCCAAATGAATTTCTTAGCTGCTTCTGTTAAACTAACATACTCAGCTTCCATGGTCGACAGACTAACGGATTTTGCTTGAAAGTTCGCCATGAAATTGAGTTTCGTCTATAAAAGTTATGAACCCTCCCATCGACACTCGATCATCCCTATTTGTAGCAAAATCTGAGTCTGAATAACATCTTAGTTTTAATGATTTAACTTTTGAAAGTTCTAATTTATATTTTTGAGTGTATTTTAAATAACCTAATAATCTCAATAAGCAATTCCAATGTTTTATTATCGGGTTTGCTTGGAATTGAGATAATACATTTACTGCATACATAATATCGGGTCTTGTGCGTATAGCAATAAATGACAAAGATCCTATTAAATTTCTATAAGGAACTGTTAAAATTTCTTTGCTAGTTTTGGGTGAATCTAATTTGGAAAGAACTTGACCTTTTGCTATAGGTAATGAACTTACGGGATATTTATATTTTTCGTAAATTTCACATAACTTTCGAATGTAAGATCTCTGATGTATCAACAGACTATTACCTAGTTCTTCAAATTCTATTCCTAATAATTTCTTTGTTTTACCCATAATTTTTAAATCAAAATTTTTCTGCAATAATTGTAATACAAAATTTACGTTTTCCATTTCTTTTCCAAATTTAATCATGTCATCTACATAAAATAATAAAATTACATTATCTTCAAACATATACGCAATTAACCCACTCTAACTTCTTAAATTTTAATTTAATTAATTTATTTTCTAATTCCAAAAACCACTGGCGTCCACTCTGGTGGAGTCCATATATTGCTTTACGTAACTTACACACTTTGTTATTATCAATTTCATATCCAGTTGGTTGCTTCATGTAGATTACAGTATCTAAGTTAGCATATAAATATGCATTAGTGATATCTACTTGAATATGCGTCCATTTCCACAAACATACACAGATAGTGAAAAATAATCTTACAATAGTAAAGTTAATAACTGGACTAAATACCTCGTCAAATGACTCGCCTCGTAATTGTGTGTTACCTCGCGCAACTAAGCGGGCCTTGTATCTAACAATTTTATTATTTTCATCATATTTAATGGTATAAACCCAACGGTTTTCTAAAATTTTTATATTATCCGGATGATCAACTGAATCCCAAACATTACGTTCCATCATTACGTTAATTTCTTTATCCATTGCATCATGCCGTTTAGATGCGTCTCTGGATCTTATCGCCTGTTTGTAACAGTTAGGAATAGTTACTTCAACCATAAGAGCTTCTTGTTGCTCTGACAAATCTGAAAATCCCTGGGATTCGGTATTATCTTTTCTAAAATTAAATAAACTAGGATCATACTCAATATTATGCCCCTCTTACAGTATCTCTCTATTTCGTTAAAAGATTTCAATCGGGTTGCTTCCCCTTCTATACTACAATATACGTTAGATCCAGTTACTTTCCTACCTATATTTCGAATCCACTTAACCCCTCTTCATGAGATCAAGCTATGATTATCGGAAGATACATCTGGTTTTTCAGATGTTGAGGGAGTTTCCGTACTTGTCTTTGAAACTAAACGACTCGTTAATGAATCTTTTACTCTATCAAAATCATCCTCATCATCATAATAATCAGGAAGGTTTAAATTATATCAAATGTTACTATTAACTTTTTGTCTAAAATTAATTCCCCTCTTATTTTCATCGAATATATCTTACATTAATAGTCCAGACTAATTTATTTTCATCTATCAACCATATTCTATAACCCTTAGTACGTTGTGCGTATGCCATCATAATTCCCATTTTCGCACGCATATCGATTTTTTTTCTAATTTGTTTTGGCACACCAGCATATGCCAAACATCCAAAAGGTATCAGATGCAATACCGATGGTTTTCTACCTGAATATTTTTCGAAAGGCGTTTTGTTACTGTCTTTGTGACAAATTCGATTCCACGCATAAGTGAAACAAAGTAATGCTTCTCCCCAAAACTTATGGGGTACTTCACTAGACTTAAGCAATGTTTTGATGCCATCTAGAGCGGTTAAATTGAATCTCTCCGCGACCCCATTCATTTCTGGCGTATATGAATTTGTTACCTCAAGCTTTATACCCAGTTCTGTCAAGAAATTATCCATATCCTTATTACAAAATTCTAGTCCGCCACATATCATTTCTAACTGCTATTACCTTTTTACTTAGAAAACGTTCTGCTCGTTTCTGAAATCTTATAAACGTATGAAATACGTCAGATTTATTTCGGTTGGGAAATACAGTCACCTTTCTTGAATAATCGTCAATTATACTCAAGAAATATTTATTACCGCCTTGGCTTTCAGTTGGCATTGGACCACAGAAGTCCATATGCAACAATTCCAATGGACGTTTTGATCTTACGGCCCCCGTCTTTTTGAATGAAACTCTCTTGGACTTTGCTAATTTACACGGTATACAATGAGTCTTACCATTATTAGTTAAGCGTGGGAGACCTTTTACACTATCATTTTTACTAGTTTTTACCAAGTAATCGTTATTAACATGACAAAAGCGTTGATGCCATATTTCTATTGATCCGTTTTTTGTTTTAGCGGTTACATCACTAAAAAAACTAATTTCTTTACTCTTTGGTATAATATAATGATCCGGCTTAAAAAATACAAATTTTCATGGCGTGTCGCCGAGAACAATTTTATCCAGTCTTTATTAAAAACATTAATTTTACCTTTGGTACCCACAAAATGCGCACCTTTACTTTCTAATCTGGAACCGGATAACAAATTTCTCCTCAACTTAGGATTAAATAAAACATCAGACAAAGTTATTTCATGAAAACTCCCCTTATATTTTACCAGAAATCTAAGTGTATCGATTCCTTCTACGGGACAACTTTTATCCTCCGTTGCTAACGACATTTTCATGTTAGTTATCGGTTTAAGATCTAAAAATAAACTCTTGTCATTACAAAAATGACTCGTGGCAGCAGTATCTATTACCCAAACACCTTTATCAGAGTTTTCCTCAAATAAGATACAACTAGTTACGAGTTGTGTTTATCTAGTTCTAAAAGACTACATTCAGCTTCACAAAATCTTAAATTTATATTAAACTCTGTGTTAAAAGTTTCATTTACAGTTGAAGGAGATTTTGTAGAGACTTTTTCTCTTTACAGTTTACTTTAAGATGCCCGTACTTATTACATACATAACACGGACCTATAGTCTTAATAGATTGTTTAACATTTTTAATAGTTTTACAGTTAAATACCTTACCACCTTTCTTTTGGTAATCATTCTTGCCCTTTGGATCTCCATGAGCTGCAGCCGTAGCACCAGGTAACGTCTTCGACTTCTTCGAAGTGAAACTGCTCAAGTAAGCATTCTCCACTTTCTCCAAATCTTGTTTCATCAACTGAAGACGATTGGCTTCTAATATCAGCTCTGCTTCAATTTTGACAACTCTGAAGTCCTATTCTTTCCATCTGTAGATTTGTTGCACGGTAGACTGGAATTCCTGAGGAAGCCACCTTGTTAATTGAAATCCTATGTACAGGTTGTCCAATTTATGACCCGCTTCATGTAGTCTGGTTGCCGCTGTCTTTACACGAGATATGAAGATTCCAACATCTTCCCCTGGTTGGTATTTTGTTCCAAAAAATGATCTAAAAGCTGGATTATTCTTGCTTTTTGTGACTGGTTCGAAGTGATTTTTTAATATCTTTCATGCCGCTACTCCGTCAGTTGTTTCCGTTATCAGATTTTTCAAATCTGAACTGATCTTAGTATAGATCAACGTATAACATCTATCCTTACGAAGTTGTAGATCTAATTTTTCCTTGTATGTTGCCTCTTCATCAGATTGCTCTGGCTTGGTCTGTATTATAAACTGCCAGCAACCATAATGCATTAAGAGTACCTGCATATCATGCTTCCATGTGTTCCAGTTATTTTGAGTCAACACTGATATCTGGTTGTTAAACTCCATATCTGTTACTCGATCTAGCGTACTAGCAACAGAGTTCACAAAAAATAGTTCTAGACTGGAACAGTATTTAAATAGACAAAGTTCATGGCCTGGTTCAACTGCTCAGCCTGTCTCGACACAGTACATGGACTGGGCCCATAACCAAATTTGTTACACTTATTGGTAAACTAACCCAAATTTTGGCAAAGCAAGCAGTGAAATTTTTGTGTCGAGGAGGCATGAAGACGAAAGCAGTTCCTTAAAATTGGCTTTTAATAATCAATGATAAAGTCAATGTGCTCGTTACTGGAGCGATAAAAAAAACAATAAGTTCAAAAATCAACAGTACCAGACATCCAATTCGAACCGTCTTCTTACAGTCTAATATTGTAAAATGAATTTATAATCTGAAAATGGTGATGCAACATACAGTTGCATTGCCAACCAGCCGCTCTCTCCCTCTAAGAGTTAAAACACTCACACACCTCTTATATTTCTTTTTCTCCTTCCTTCCTGAAAAACTAACATGAGCCGAGTTTAAATAGTCGCTCGATTTGCATTGCAGTTGCTGCCAACCACAAATCACGAAACTTGCAAAAAGATCGGGTTCGAATCGGTGTGTTTACTTTCATTGAGATCATGGAACGGGATTGGAAAAACAACACAAGGAGATCATAAAAATTTGGATCCGAAAAATATTTCGAATGGTTTTACTTTTTAAATGTCTAACAATGACGACGAACTTGAACGTACATTTGCCACTTTGGAAAAATTTATATGTCACATGTATGTGGTGCCTAACTCGTCAAGAGTTAATGATGTTCGCTTCTATCTATTTTCCAAAACTTATCAATCGAAAACACTCGATGATAATTTCGAAAAAAAATGTCGAAGTTTTATTTCATCGAGTTTACCACCATGTAAAGCTGAATTATATCAGCATTTATTGAGAGTGCGGTATGTGACAAAGTTTTGGAGAAATGCTCATTTAAAAAACTCATCATCTTTATCGCCCTTAGCTTCCGGGTGGAGCGCCAATGATGGTAAATACGATTTCGTCTGGTTTGCTGGGGAGCAGTTTCCATCATCAGTTGCTAGCATTGTCATAAAAAGTAAAGTATTATTTACAATATGATAAATCGAAAGAGTAAATTGTTATTTAGGCCATGATAACCTAATAATGATTTTTTTTTTGCTCCAGAACCAACACCACTAGAAAACCAAAACACAAAGCAAGATGATGATTATGATGATATTGATAATAATGGGAGCAGTGACAATGATGACGACTTCGAAGATGCATCGGTTTTTTGTGACACTTTTACGGAATGAAAATACATATTTCATGGAAAAATGATTTTCACCATATACACATAATTTGTATAAATAAAAGTGAGAATTTTGTTATTGTATCAATGGCAATTTTTCCTTCATCTTTTACAAAATCCTTTTATTCAGTTACAATTAAACTTATATGTTATTTAAAAAACGATATTTTCCCTTTTTTTTTATAAATATATTAATCAAGAATTGAATATTATGTTACTTAGAATTTAAATATTAATTTTTATTATATTCATCCTCGAAGACATAAAAATTAAAAAAAGTTATTTCGAATACTTTAAATGGTATAAAGTATTCTTGTCACTCTTCCGCCTATTTACTTTGCTACTGTCTCTCTCTAACGACAAGAATAATACCGCGGTATAAATTGGCCTGTATGTTAAGTAAGCAACCGAATTAACGTCTGGCAATTTAAATTTGTACTTATTTATGTATAAATAAAATGATATTAAAATTACAGACATTCTAAAATGGTTTGAAATTAATGATTTTTTTTCATACAAAATGGCATCTGGCACATTATTTTCAACAACAAAAATGTTTGGCATGAATAAATTCATGTTGTTAATAACATTTTAAACTTAGTGAAAAAAAACCTTTTTTTTGTAAAATTATTTTAAAAAATCAATATTTTTACCTGTAAAGGTATGATGCGCATTAATAAACGCAACGTTTACGGCCCGCACGATGTTCGAAAGGGCATAGATAAAGAAATATTAAAAAATCAGCTTTTCTACAATTCTTGTTTTTCTGACGTCTCGTACTATTAACGATTAAACAAAAATACTGCGCATTCAATGGCATTACGATAAATTCATTTATTGTGCATTAAAAAAATATATCTGTTATGAAAATACCTCGAGTTTTATATTTTATTATATTTTAATTAAAACAAGTTTCTATTAAGAATAGCTTCTACTATATTCAACTTAATTCACAGTATACACCAGTGATTCCCAAAGTGGTCTATATAGACCCCCAGGGGTCTATGACGAGCTTCAAGAGGTCCACGTCAGCAAAAAAATAATTGGGGAGTCCATGAGGTGTAAATGGGGGTCTACGATAAAGGCTCTCATTTTAAGAGGAAATTTAATTAAGGGGAATCCAGACTTACCTATTTAACATATTTACTAAATTGAATGAAATTAATTTGAAGTTACAAGGCAACAACATAAATTTTACTAAAATAAGGACCACATTTCAGCCTTTATTGCCAGAATTAAGCTAAAAGAGTATAATAATGGAGGTTGCAAATTTTCCCAGTTTCTCATTTGTCACAGACAATCCACCAGGAAAAAGACGTTTTAACCTACGTTAAACATTTGAATGCCCTTTTTTACATTTTGAAACTAGGATTGAGAATATTTTGGCTGTCTAAATACCATAGTAGGCAATGAGTTACTATGGTCACGTTGAAAAAAAATGTCAGTTTACAAGAACTAGGCACTAACGAAAATCTTAAAGTAAAGTTTAGAAACGAATGTGAATTGTTTGGGCTTGAAAAAGATATTCCTGTTATTAATTCTAATTATGGAATTTCTTAAGAAAGTCCATAATTGTTTTTCCAATGGAGAAGGAGTTCGAGTGCGCTTGCCAATCTCCAAAACAAAAGAAGCAAGAAGAAAACGCAATCAACCGAGGAGATATTTAGGGTTAAAACCTGACAAGATGGATGTCAAACGTTGAAAATTTTTTATTGCATTCCCAAATTCATCCCTCCCACTTGTTGCTCGGTTTATTTTATCTTTTAATTAAATTTTAATTTAATTAATTAACGTGTATTTTCTTAACTATTAAACACAATAATTCCCTGCAGTTTATCCCTTAAAGGAAGTCGCTCAAAGACACATTCAAGTGGAGGAATTTCATATTAGCTTTGTAGGGGTCTATCCCAAGCCGAAAAACCTGTCAAGGGGGCAGAAAAGTTTGGGAACCTCTGGTATAGACTTACTCACACGCAATCGATAGGTCGAATTATGGTTACTGTGCATGTAATGTTGTCAGGTATTTTAATAATTTTTTTAATAAAAATTTTCATCGAAACGGTCCAGATTGGTACAATTTATTCAAAAAAGTTGGAAATTTTTGGATTTAAGACGTGTGTACAGGACAACGTCTGTCGGGCCGCTAGTATTATACAAAAATATATTTTGAATTAAAAAATATATTTTCAGTCATAAGTAATTGAATTAGTGTTTTGATGTAGAACGTAAGTTGAAAAATAACGTATTAAAAAAGGACCTAGTGACCTCCTTCTTTATTTCATGTCTAGACTACATGTACATATCACAACTTTCTTTATTTTTTTTCTCTAACACCGTTGGTTTCCCCACCCGCATGTTTACCGTGTGCGGTAAGGGGGTGTCCTGAGGATGCGTTCCCTTTGGTCTCTGCAGACGAGTGACAGGAGTCAATGGGACATCGTTGTGAGGTTAGTGGAGCAAGTAAGAGGTCCTCTCCTTGATGCTGTACTCTAGGTAAGCGCCGCACAGCGAGCAGTTTTCTAGAGGACGCATGGAAATTATTTCATGGCTTTAAAGTCTTTATCTAAAATCATAGTAATTCATGTAGAGTGGGTATTCTTAGTAAGAAATACATAGTTAACAGGGTCTTAACAAAATTAGGTCCAGTTTGAATTGGATCGAGAATAAATGATTCCACAGTGGAACTAGTTTTTGAACAAGGATATTAACGGAAGAAGTAATTTACACGTGGAGAATATATACAAAAACAGTGTGTCAAATAAAAAAAATTAAATGTTATCAGATGAAACAAACGCAATCAAATACATATACAATGAAGGATAATAGGTAGTATGGACACGGCACCTTTAAGCATTTTTTTTATTGATGTATTTAAAAATTGTATTTTAGCATTTCATATAGTGTTTCTATTTAAGAAAATGATACGAGATAAAATTCTGCACTTATTATTTATACAATTTTACAAATTTATTTTTTTTAAAAAATAATTTGGACATTTTAAAAACATTATTTATTTTGTATTAATTAATTTTTTGACATGATATATTTGTAATATTTTTGAGGATGTTTTAAACCCCTTTAGGGATTGATTTTACAGTACCTTAATTAGTTTTGGTTAAAAAAATAATAAAAAATGTTGATATGTATGCTAAAATTCAACCAAAAGCCTAAAATATTTCCCACACTTCAATTTTTAAAAAGAAGTATTCAATTTACAGCAAAATGGATCCTTAATTTAATTACATGCATTACATATAAAGCACAGGGGAAAAAACTGGAAGTGATTGGTAAATAATTGTAGTTGAGGTAGTATTTTGAATGCGAAAAAACACAAACTGAGAGAAAACCATTTTAAAGTTTATAATTCTAAGAAAACAATTATTATAAACTTAAATAAAAATAAAATGCTACACTAAAATATTAGCTATATATTTTTCTTAAAAATAATAAATCTATAATAAATTTTACTCCCCCAACAAACACGTATCATTCGACTTGGAGAACTTTTCATTTTTATGGCAATTCTCATCCATTTTTCCCCTACAAACGAACAAAATATTTAACAATTTTTCTAAATTTTAATTTCTTCTGTTCCTCATATTTATCAAAGTCCATTGTAGTCCTAACTAAACTCAAAACAACATTAGTTTTGCGCTTGGAATCTTGCTCTTCTTTCCACACATTAAATAAGGCATGCCGAGTATTACCATCGGAAAAACCTGAAAAAAATCATAACTTTGAAATTTTCAGGAAGTAGCAGCTAAATTTGGTATTAAATTAAAGGTTTATATCTACTCTATGTGGCTTAAGTGTTACTGTGATCCGTGTCAATCCCAAAAGTTCTAGTTCATTGAACACAAAAAAGTGACATACGTTAGTAGGAGTTACACGCTGTGCTAAATGTTATGTTTTTTGCAATTTTTAATCAAATTTGAACCTAATTTGAAAGTCAAATCAATAAGTTATTTAGCCTTGGCATCTATTTTTTTTAAAAAAACCCCTAAAATCTGCAAAACCATTTTCAGACGAAATGATTGAACTTGCGACTGTAAAATGAGGCTGGCAAGTGTTTCTCGCAGCAAGAACAGACACTGTCTAAACCGATGATTGTTGACGATTTCTCTCTCTCTCCATTCATGTGTTGACAAAAACTGTTTACCACATCACTAGGAATCTCAAGAAGACCATAAATTGTGGGTTGTTTTATGTCGAGCCATTTCCGTTTTGGAATTTCCGTGCACCAGATTGCGAGGACTGCCCACTGTGCGCCGCGCCTAGTTTTTGCCAGATGCCTGGCACACTGCCACTCTTGTTGGACTCCGTGGTGGGTGGCGGTACTCCAGGAGGAATGTCATCTGGAGGATCTTATGGATCACTGTTCCCAGTTAAAGACCTTGTTTTACCCAAAACTAATGTTAATGAAGTTGCTGATAATTCTAAATATTTACTCATTTCTTTGACAAACGATGGTATGTCTAAAAATTGCCATTTTCTGTTTACAAAGCATTAATTGAAATTGGTGATGAACCTAAATCTATAAAACGCTTAAGGTCTGGTGATTTACAAATGGAAACTAGTTCTGCTCTGCAAACGAAATCTTTTTTACTGGCCAAATCTTTTCTCTATTCTCCCGTAACTAGGAGTCCTCTCAAATCGCGAAACTCCTGCAGAGGTGTCATTTCCGAACCTGATCTGTTGACCACCCTCGAAGCAGAAATTCTTGATAGATTTTCTGATCAGGGTGTGATTCAGGTTAGAAAAATAACAATAAAAAACGATGTTTCAGTTATTCCAGCAAAATATTGGATTTTATCTTTTAATAGACCTAAACTACCCACAACAATTAAAGCCGGGTACTTCAACAGTAAAATTCATTCATATATTCCAAATACTCTTCACTGCTTCAAGTGTCAGAGGTTCAGACATTCACAAACTTCCTGCCCCGGACAGCTGACTTGCTCTATATGTGCATCTGCTGCACATTCTTCCACTTACTGCAGACCAGAGTTTAAATGTATTAACTGTTCACAGCCCATACATCGTATTCTAAATTATGCCCTAAATGGAAAATAGAGAAACCAATACAAGAAATTAAAACTAACAAAAATATATCTTAGTTAGTAGCTAGAAAGTTAATACCCCCTTAGATATCCCAAACAAATGCCCACGCTGCTAAATCTTCAACAATATTCGCTCCTACGCAGACAGACGAAAGTATCACAAAAATAAAATTTCCACCTTTAACACACACAAACATTACTTCAACCGCTTTCCCGAAAACAAATATATATTACTATCCACTCCTGCTATTTCCATATCATCCTCTTCAACCGAAGCAAACCTCTTCAATCGCAGCTACTATGCCAGAGCCTCAGCCACCTATTCCTTATCTAATGCCGTGCTTTCCCCCACTCATCACTATTGAAAAAATATTCATCAATCATATCAGCTTCCCTATCCATCTCCGGTATTCGACCCCCTCTGCATGTACTACAATACAGGATATGAAACAAAATTCAAAAACTCGTGCAAAAAAATAAAAAAAATAATAAAAAATAAATGAAACAAAAATGGCACCGCACTAACCTCGAAAAGTACACCCATACAAGATTCCTCGAACGAGGATATGATTGAGTATAATGAGGATGAATTTGTTTTACCAAACATCCCATTGAAAAATGTTGAATATTCGCACATGATAACACCCACACGAGTTTTAAACACCAGGAAGTAATTCTTTTCTTTCACTTTCACAATTCATGTTTCTATAAAAATTGCTGATGTCTCTCTGTGTGTGTGGTTAAGAGTTTTAAATCTATATTAAACTATTTAAATTTATTTAAATGTCTTATTTCGATTTTTATTTTGCATTTTCATTTATATGTTACAACATTACATATGACTAGGGAGGGCTATTTCTCCCCGATAAAATTTATTTGGTTTTATCTTTTGAATAGGATTTTTATATTTTATTTGTAATTTTTCCTCGAACTACTGAAACAGTATTCTTGCCTACATTGTTAGATATTTTAAAATGGTTTTAATTTTTAACAACTGTTTGAGGCTGTTTAGCCGAGTCCGGCTCCAGCCCTTACTCAAAAAGGAGAACTTTACAGGCATTATAGGTTTTTATTTCATGCTTTTACGAAATTTAAATGCGTTTCTCCCAAACTTTTTATTTTGCAGATGTAGTTGTGTTTTTTAATCCTAAAAGCCATTTTTCTCTTCAAGATAAGACTTGTAATTTTGTGTAGATACTCTGAAACGTATATTTTATAAAATTTAGCATGGAGTTTTAAACCTGGGATATCCAGTTATTTTTTTTTAAAAATGCTTAAGTTAATGTTTAAAAAATTTTCGTGTTATATTTTTATTCGTGTTATACTATAATTCGTGCTTCGTTTTTAATAATTGTTTGTCTAGCTGAACATGGAAAAACCAGGTTCAGCTAGAAAAACAATTATTAAAAATCAGCTAGAGAACAAATTTTCAAATTCATACTAACTTTTGTTTGCAATAATCCAAGAAACTTAAACCACTTAAAATGACTGAAAAATTTTAAAAATTGAACATTTTATAAAAATTTGAAGAAATCTCAAAAATTCTTAATTTTTTTTAAAATTGATAAATAATGGCTGGTATAGGGTATTTAGAAGCCCTTAAAACGTATTTTTAAATAATCATTGAATTTGGGCCACGCCCATTTTAATGGCGAAAATTGTAAGCAAATTACTTTGTTTTTGCTGAAAAGTGTAACGACTAATATAAACCAAAACATGTATCTTTTATTTTAAATTGAGCTTTTTATTTTTTTATTTCCTAGTCGATTAGAAGTCTCACTGTATACATTAAAATCAATTTATCTCAAAATGTAAATTTTAAAGTGCGATGTACCTTTTCTGAGAAACTACTGTTCACAGGTATATAAATTTTTTATGAATTATTTATAATGATGTCTAATATATACTAAAATGAGCTTTTTGTAAAGAACTCGAAAATTTAATTTTTACAAATTTTTTAAGTAAAAAATGGGTCAAATTTCGCAATGTTTGATAAAATATTTCTTAATTTATTAAAAAATTCAAAATTAGCTAAAAGCTCATTTTAGTATAATGAGAGAGGTGTACTTTAATAGTATGAAAAATTTCAAGCATGTACATAAAACAGATTTTGAGAAAAGGTACATCGAAAACATCCAATTTAAGATTGTCAGTATATATATAGAGAGAGAGGTTTCCAACTCCCCTTAAAATGTGAGAAAAAAACGTTTTCAAGTTTTGACACAAGTTGCCAAAAAGGATGCCCACATGGCTGTATTCGAAATTCTTTAAATAATTAGTTTTAATCCATTAATTTTTGTTAATTATAATTAAATTACGGTATTGTCATCCCAAATAATCATGTATATAAAATTTCAGCTTCATTGACCGCTTTAAAAGGTATCTTATTAACGATTGAAAATTCCACGAAGATACAGAAATAAATATGTCGAGAGTGCGAGCTAATAGTAGGAATAGAAAAAACTTGGCAAAAAAGACTAAATGCCGTAGTCGCGTGGCTTGCAAAGAGTCCTCTGCTTCAATCGGCTTAAGCAAGCGATCTGTGGGGCGCGCCTCCTGGGGTGCAACGAGGGGGGCGCGAGGATATCGGCCCATCGAAAGATTATTTCAAAAAATTATTCACATTTGCACTCACACTTCTAAATATATCAGTACTGCGCAATGCATTTTATAACTAATTTAAGAACTCACTTAAGAATACCGAGTTAACGACTAAGTTAAGATCTTGTCATACATTAACACTTGTCCTGATAATTGGTTTCGTAAGTAATCTCTCCCATAATTACTTGATTGGCTCCCCAATCCCGCCACAGAGGCGAGTGCATATTGGAGGGGGGCATTAGAAAAAGAATAAATAAACAAATCCTCTCTGAAATCAGTAAATCTGTCGCAAACCTGTCAAGGGCCTTTAATTGCGCTCCAAAGCTTTCGGAATAGTTTGATGAATAGCAGTAGACAGAAAAGATCATACTTCGGAAAGACGTATGTCCGGGGCAATTAACGCACTGGCTGAGCGCGAGATGTTTATATACGCTGGGGTGACACCTAAGAGGTTAAAGTCGTATTGTAGCTTTAGCGTCAAAGTATATTATTGAAATCAACACATTGTTATTATAGGGGGGGGGTGATGAAAATAATGATTGAATATTGGGTCGCAAATATGGAAAGTTTGAGAAGCACTGGCTTAAGCCGATAATTTGCAAAATTGCGTATACACAAGCCTCCGGAATTCTGGAGGACTGTTGTATTCTCCGATGAGAGCAAATTTGCACCTTCGGTATAAAAGATCGCAAATTGGTATGGAGGAAACCTTGCACGCGGAGCTTCAAAAAGAGCATTTAGTACCAAAGATAAAGCTCGGTGGCGGTGGAGCCACGATGTGAGCATGCTTGGCGAGCAATGGTGTTGGCAAGTCGGAGAAAATCGAATAAACTATGAAGAAATAGGATTACCTTGATGTACTAAAACCAGTTTAAAGGAAAGTGCCAACAAGCTCGGCCTAGGATCGTCGTTTCCTTTCCCACACGACAGTGATCCTAAACATGCTTCTGAGATTGTTAAGTTTTAGTTCTTGTATAATGTCCCAAAACAACTAGTCACTTCCTCGCAGTCACTTGATCTGAATTCTATAGAATATCTATGGGATTTGCTGCAGTGCAGGATTCGTCAACACAATATATTTATCAAGAATATTCAGCAGAGTGTCTTAAGGACGAGTGGGAGAAGATAAGCGCTGAAGAAACCTCTAGACTTGTAATCATTCAGTAGCGTAAAAACCTATGGAAAATCGATTTTGAGTTTTTGATATTTCTAAGGCCTCCAAATCATACCTTTTCGAATGATGCAACATAACAGCCGATTTATCAATTAGAAGTATTTTAAAAATGATTTTTAAGAAATAATCAGCTGATTTACCATGTCCACTCTGACAGATAAAAATGTTAACATTGGTCTTTCAAATTTGGGATGCTCTTCCAAAGCCATTATCGGTTTTATTTATTCACACGCAATTAACTATAGAATAACTGTAAGTGAAACTGTTAGGTTTGTTAACCTGTTTTTGGAGCTCTCATATACGTTTTTATTTAGCATTTATTATTTATCGACATTTAAAATTTCTTAAATTTAAAAATTTTTAAATTTTTTATTGGGAGGATGGCAAGATCTAAAAAGGCTTTCAAGAAACGCAAAGGTAAGTATTATAAACGTACTATTAATAGTAAAGTAAATGCTGAAGCTGGACATGCACATGACTCATCTGAATCATGTGCAAAAGAAAAGAAAATTCCCAATTTAAATGAAAGCGTAGGTATTATTATTGCAATCCTGAATTAGAATATTCTTGTATTTGTTTTCAAGAATGAAGTTCACTGCAAAATGTGCAACAGTGGTTCAGACATGCAAGTTTTAAAAAGTAAATCTGGACTGGCTATTACGTTTATCCTGAAATGTTGAGCTTGTCCATATCGTGTAGAATTCTCTTCAAATTTTCATGAAGGAACACAAATTGCAACAATAAATACCGAGTTTGTATATGCTATGCGTTCAATTGGAATAGGTGCAGAAGCAGGGAGAATGTTCTGCGGCATAATGAATCTTTCGCAACTACCTACAAGGTTTTCTCTTTACGATAAGCAAATTTTAAAGGCTTCCAAACTTGTTTACGAGGACTTTATTCAAAATGCTGCGAAGAAAACTATTTGGGATATTGATTGATTGATTGAATATTAAGGTCGCAATTTTCTGCTACACGAGGGCTTTTGGCGACGGACCACGTAATTTTGAACCATGGTCAAGTGACGTGGATGACACCTGAGCTGGCACCCCCTCACCAAACAACCACACCAATGGGACGCCGTTTCAACTCTCGACAGATTTCACGTGCATCGCTGCCCTACATAGTGGGTCTTTAGTGGCACTAGGCTCGAACTCGTGACAAGGCATGCCACGATCCGATACCTATACCATTCGGCTACCGCAGCCTTCCCTATTTGTGAAAAGGAAGGTACTAAAAACATTGCGGTATATGTAGTGGGGACATGGCAGAAGAATGCGGTTACATATCATTGAATGGTGTAGTTACTCTGACCACCATTGATACAGGTAAGGTGATAGATGTTGATATTCTTTCGAAATATTGTACATGTAAAAAACTTTCCTTTTCATGAAAAGGATTGTAAAAGGAATTACGTTGGATCTAGTGGAGCGATTAAAATTCAAGGTGCGTCTAAAATTTTTCAACGGTCATTATCTTTGCACAATTCCCAATATATTAAGTACTTACTTAGGAGATGAGGATTCTAAAGCATTTGATGCTGTAAAAAAGAAAAGCATCTATGGAGATGAATGTCTAATTTTAAAACTGAAGTGTATTGGTCATGTAATGAAGCGTATGGGAACAAGATTACCCCCGATTAAAAGCTCAACTGAAAGGGCAAATCTTGTCAGACGGTAAGTGTTTAAGAGGGAAAAATCGTTTGACTGAACAAGAAATTGATAACTTACAGTCATACTATGGATCAGCTATATTCGGAGAAATCACGGCGTACTTCAGAATATGTGGTAAGCTATCTGGGCCATTTTTCCGCATAAGGTATTGACTGATTAATACCTTCAACATGGTTTTTGCCTTGTCAATGAAGATCCATGGCGTGGATTTAAAAAGGCTGAAGCATCTGGTAAGTATTACAAACATAAAAACAGTCTTCCCTTTGCTGTTGTAGAAGCAATGCATCCTATATTAAGAGATATTTCCCATCCTGTTCTGTTTAAAAACTGCATGGGAAAACACAAAACCCGAATGAAAGTTTTCATAATGTCATTTCGTCACGTATTCCCAAAACAATTTTTGTACAGATTGAAACACTTTAACTTGGTGTTTATGATGCCGTTTGTTCCTTTAACGATGGTAATGTATCGAAATTAAAAGTGCTTCAAAAAATGGGAGTGGAACCTGCGGAATATTCAGTAAGTGCCATGAAAATTCTCGAGTTAGGGAAGACTAATGGAAAAAATTTATGCTTTTTCTGGACGCACGAAGAAAATTAGAAAAGATAAAAGAAGGAAAAGAAAGAAAGAAGATCATAGTAAAGAAAATAAGGTAAAACCCAGCTATATATATATTTAATCTTACAGTTTGTGACAAATCTATACGGAACTTTATCACTAACCTTCTGAGTCGTCCTTTTTAGGGAAATTTAATTCCCTACCTATTTCCAATCAACTCCAAAAAGCGGACATGATTCCTTGTTATGCAGATTAGATAAAGTATTTAAGTCAAACGGAATAGTAAAGTTAGAGCAGTAGGAGATAGAGATTGAAGCAGAAAGTTATAGTGAAGTTAAATTGAAGATTTCTTGTTAGATGATTTAATCTCAGATAAAAGCTGAGCTGAGCTGAATTGGAGTGATGTAAATATTAGTCTTATTATTGCGAATGAAATTAAAATTAAATGTTCAATAAGAACATAGAATATAATTATGGGATCTCTTATTGTGGTAATCTCTGCGTGATCGTTATTTAATTGTTAATTAATTGAATCATTAATTAAGTTAATTTAAAGGATATTACCTTTAAAACCTCATAATACTAGTTAGATATATTTGTTAATAAGTCTTTGATTCTATTTGGATAAGATAACCAAATAAAGAAAGTTGTTTATAAAAATGGCTTCTGGTTCTTACATGACTCCTATTTATTCTCGTTCTCAAAGTGAGGTCCAAGGAGACCTTCACAAGTTCACAGATGGCGCTCTGCGCATTACATTGTAACATTCCTTAGCGTAAATAAACAGTTCATGTTCAAACTCGTTCGTGTGTGGTCGTCTTTTGTGCTTTCAAGATGCTATTACTTTTCAGACCAATTCAATTATTAAGAAATAAGTAACTACTTCCAGGTGCAGCAAGAGATGGAGTTTCCAAATCGAGTTAAGTAACAAGTCAGGTAAGAAAATATCGAACCATTTCTTATTCCACCATTTTGGTCGCACCGTAGCCGGAGATCAATTGTTAAACATTCTAATTCCAAAAACTCCCGGCTTGTTGTTCTTTCGGCAAAATTTTTCTAAAAGATATTGTCATAATTAAATTGAGGAAAAATTCTAATTCTTTTTTTGTGTGTACTAAGTTTAAAAAGAAACTGTCTAAGTTTAATATTTCAAATTCATGTATATTCTTATAAAGGGTGTTTTTTTAGAGGTATAGAACTTTAAATTGCAATAAAACAACGATGTATTATTCGATTGACATGATTTTTTTTATTCGAAAGATACTCTTGTGGCATTACATTTTAAATTTGATCTCTGGCATATCACTGCCACGGCTGGCTCGGATGTAGTCCAATCTGGACGTCCGATTTTCGATGACTTTTTCCAACATTTGTGGCCGTATATCGGCAATAACTAGGTGAATGTTGTCTTCCAAGTGGTCAAGCGTTTGTGGATTATCCGCATAGACCAATGACTTTACATAGCTCCACAGAAAATAGTCTAGCGGTGTTAAATCACAAGATCTTAGAGGCCAATTCATAGGTCCAAAACGTGAAATTAGGCGGTCACCAAACGTGTCTTTCAATAAATCGATTGTGACACGAGCTGTGTGAGATGTAGCGCCGTCTTGTTTAAACCACAGCTCCTGGACATCATGATTGTTCAATTCAGGAATGAAAAAGTTAGTAATCATGGCTCTATACCGATCACCATTGACTGTAACGTTGTGGCCTTCATCGTTTTTGAAGAAGTACGGACCAATGATTCCACCAGCCCATAAAGCGCACCAAACAGTCAGTTTTTCTGGATGTAACGGTGTTTCGACAAACACTTGTGGATTAGCTTCACTCCAAATGCGGCAGTTTTGTTTGTTGACGTAGCCATTCAACCAGAAGTGCGCTTCATCGCTAAACAAAATTCGCTTATGAAAATCGGGAACAACGGCAATCTCGTTTTGGGCCCATTCCACGAATCTTGTTCAGGCGTGAGTCTATTCATGATGAATTGCCAAACCAAACTGAGAATAAATCACTTGACAGCTGTTAAATAGGTCGCCATCTTGTAAATTAATGCCAACTTAAACTTCTATACCTGGAAAAAAAACACTCTTTATATTTGGTTATTTCAATGTTTAATTGATTGTTGTGCAATTATTCTTAAGTAGTAAATTACTTGTGTGTTTCTGCCATTGTCGTTCCTATAACATAAATAATTAAAAATCTTAAATTTCATTTTACCTCGCTTGTGTGTTAAATTTCCTATTCGTATATTCCGTAGTAATTCTTTTTAGAATTTCTCCCCCTTTTTCCCACCTTCCGCGGCGCCAAAGTAATCATATCTTTTTCGACTAGACAATTAGTGATTCTCATGCAGCTTCGTTTTTTTTTATTTGTTTTCTTTAAATTATTCTTTTTGCTATATTAAATTGGATATTGAGGCTTTATTGAAGAAAAAAAGAATGTTAAATCCTCGATTACAAAATTGAAACACAAAACAGAAGAGGAAATTGAGAAATTAAATACTGTTGGTTTATTGGCTCGGAAAAATAGATTCTTGGAATTTAGAACTGAAATAAAGAATATTTTGGATTCTATTATGAGTAACTAGCCGTTACCCACCCGCTTCACTGGGTATTTCACGATGTTGTATATATGTATACTGTTTACATGTATATTAATTAATGATATCTAGCATTAAGAATTCGATTGTATTGAAAAATATATTTATAGCTGTTACACTCTCGCCCCTTGATATAAAAAGAACATAAATTATTATTTTCTAATTTCTATTTATATCTAAAATAGAAGTAGAAAGATTTTTTTCGCTCACTTAACCTAATAATCAAGTGGATTTCCACCAAAGCAACTTTCAGTGGATCTCTACTCCATAAAAAAAAAACATGCGTGCTAAATTTCAAGTCTAAATCTAACAGAGCAAAAACGGAATTTTTATCATCAATACCTCATTGAGATAGCGGTTTCCAATTCAACAAAAGAAGCATGCAAACCAAATTTTATTATTGTAGTCTTAGCAGTTCGAAAATGGGAATTTTGTCTATCAATACGCCCAATAACTCTCCCCGCTTCCCCCTGGAGTAGATTTACGTAAAATCCATTCTTAGTGGAACTCTATTCAACTAAAGGAAAGTGCTCAACAAATTTCAAGTAAATGAGTTAAATTCAAAAACAGAAATTTTTCTATAACACGCCTTAATCCTTCTCAACCCCACTCCTTTGGGGGTCCGTTTTCGCAAAAATCTTTGTAAAAGGAACTTTATTCCATGAACGAAACATATATTCTAATTTTCAAGCAGGTGTTTCTATTAGTTGAAAAGAGGAAATATTTATCTATTATACGCCCCTTAATCGCCCTCAGTGACCCTTGGGGATCAATTTTCCCCAAAACTATTTTGTAGCGGAAATCTACACCATGAAAGGAATTCGCTTACCAAATTTTAAGACTGTACGTCTAATAGTTTAAAAATGGAAATAATTATCTATAACGCACCTTAAGCCCACGCAACGCCACTTAGGAAACAATATTCACAAAACCGATCTTACGGCATATCTCTAATCAGTGAATGGAATGTTCTTACTCAATTTCAAGATTTTACGTCTAATAGTTTAAAAAAGGAGTTAATTGCCTGTAACGCCACTTAATTCTCCACAACGCCACTTGGGAGTCGATTTTGACAAAACCCATTTTGCAGCGGATCTGTACTGTACGAAAGGAATCCGATTACTAAATTTCAAGACTGTACGTCTAATAGGTTAAAAATGGAAATAATTATGTATAACGCCCCTTAAACCCCCGCAACGCCACTTAGGAAACGATTTTCACAAAACCGATTTTACGGCATATCTCTACTCAGTGAATGGAATCTGCTTACTCAATTTCAAGATTTTACGTCTAATAGTTTAAAAAAGGAGTTAATTGCCTATAACGCCTCTTAATTCTCCACAACGCCACATGGGGTCGATTTTCACAAAACCCATTTTGCAGCGGATATGTACTCTATGAAAGGAATCCGCTTACCAAATTTCAAGACTGTATGTCTAATAGTTTAAAAATGGAAATAATTATGTATAACGCCCCTTAAGCCCTCGCAACGCCACTTAGGAAACGATTTTCACAAAGCCCATCTTATAGCGGATCTCTACTCAATGAATAGAATCAGCTTCCGAAATTTCGAGATTTTACGTCTAATAGTTTAAAAAAGGAGTTAATTGCCTATAACGCCACTTAATTCTCTACAACGCCACTTGGGAGTCGATTTTCACAAAACCCATTCTGTAGGGGATCTGCACTCTATGAAAGGAATCCGCTTACCAAATTTCAAGACTGTACGTCTAATAGGTTAAAAATGGAAATAATTATGTATAACGCCCCTTATGCGCCCTCAACGCCCCTTGGAGTTCGATTTTCGTAAAAATCATTATGTAGGGAATCTCTACTTTATGAAAGAGATCTGTGTACCAAGTTTCACGACTGTACATCTAATAGTTTAGTAATGGAAATAATTATCTATAATACCCCTTAAACCCCCGTAACGCCCTTTGGGTTTCGAAATTTGCAAAATCCGTTCTTAACTGACGTCTACTCCATGAAGGGAACCTACCTAGCAAATTTCAAGTCTCTAGGTTTAATAGTTCCGGAGATATCGTGATTAGTCAGTGAGTCAATGAGTCAGTCAGTGAGTGAGTGAGTCGCTTTTTTCCTTTATATATATAGATTGCGAGGAAAAAAACGAGGAAACTTATTGTACGGAAAAGGACGACATTTTAGATACGTTAGAAGCAATACTTGTCGCTATAGACACTCAGCTTATGCCTTCTGTAGTAAATTACAATTTTGAGGTTAAAAATCAAGGTTCTAGTCAAAGTTTAGTCTCAGCTCGGTCATCTGAAGTGAAACTTCCTACATTATCCCTACCTATATTTTCTGGTATAACTGAAGAGTGGCTTGAATTTTCTGATCTTTTTGAAGCTGCAGTTTCCAACAATCAAAATTTAACGGGAGTGCAAAAGTTGCAATATTTAAAAGGCAGTTTAATTTCCGATGCATTAAAAATCGTTAATTCTTTATCCATTACCAATGATAATTTCGAAATCGCTTGGAAATTGCTAAATGATAGATACTTTAATGAAAGAGAAATTATGTCCTACTTAATTAAAAAGTTTATTAATATAACGCCCTTGAGTGGAGAATCATCCACATAAATTCTAAATTTGATAGATTCCACTAAGGAATTTGTAAGGATGTTGGAGTCCCTTGAATACAAGGTTGATCCAACTACAGATACACTCTTAATGATATTGTTTAAGCTCGATCCAAATTCCAGAACTTGGTTTGAGAGAACCTTTCAACAGATGTCATCCCAAAGTCGGATGAAATGTTGCAATTCCTTGCAACAGAAGCGAGATCCATTACGAGTTCAACTACTAAGAGAAATGTTCAAAGGAAGGTGACTCTGGTCGCGTCCAACGCCCAGTCACAATGTCCTTTATGTAATGCAGAACATACATTATCGAGATGTGATACTTTCTTAAAATTGTCAGTTCAAGGCCGTTCAGAATTCGTTAAAACGAATAATGTTTGCTTTAACTGTTTAACTCAGATTCACAGTGTGAAAACTTGCAAAAGCAAATTTAGATGTAAAAAGTGCAAGAAACCCCACCACAATTTACTTCATATTGAGGGAGGGCTAAGGGAAGACAGGGCGCTGTAAATGTGTTAAATTCTAGATAACTTTCTGTCAACGCTCCTGTGTTTTCACCTGTCCCTATCTCAAGTACTAGTGAACCAAGCGAAAATTCTAGAGTTGTGGATGTTACATCGTGTATTTCTGATATGAACCCAGATGTTCAAATTCTTCTTTGCACAGCTCTAATTCAGGTAAGAGATATTTTGGGTAACTATATCAGACATGTAGATCTCTTCTGGATAGCGGAAGCCAGGCTTCACTTATTACAAATGGATGTATTGAAAGGCTAGGCTTGCGAAAGGAAAAGGCCAATGTGCGTATATCATGTTTGGGCGCATCCGATACGCGTATAAATGGGGTTGCTGAGATTCAATTTACCTCACATTTTTCATCTCAAAATTCTTTTCATGCGTCCGTCTATGAGATCAACAAAATTGTAGGTATGATCTCACATCTGGATTTAGATTCCTCAATGCCTTACTTTGCCATTCTAAAGGGTCAAACGTTATCGTTGGGTAAGGATAAGCCATGTGCCATTCGTTCAGAATTGGGTTGGATAATTGGGAGTAAGGCAAATTCTAGTGGGCAAAATTCTTTCCATGTCAATCATATTCAGTTAGTATCGGATCAGCTAATCAATAAATTCTGGGAATTAGATTCTGTGCCATGTGTCAAACCCTTACCTTCATTAGAAGAGGCTTATGAAGATCATTTCGTAAAGACACATTCTAGGGATGAGAATGGCATATACACAGTAAAGTTGCCATTTCACACTCCTACGACGCGGTTAGGTAATTCAAAACAATGTGCAATTCTTAGGCTAATCAGCGTGGAACGCCATCTCATTTCTAATCCTGACAAATACAAGCTGTATCGAAATTTCATGAAGGAATACCTTGATCTAAAGCACATGTGTGTGTGTGTGTGTGTGGGAACTTGTTCCGGACTCTGAAATTAATAACGTCAAAAGTTTATACCTTCCTCACCATGGAGTTGTTAGGGACACCAGCTGTACAACAAAGCTTCGCGTTGTCTTTGATGCCTCCAGTAAAACTTCTTCTGGACTGTCTCTCAACAATCTACTCATGGTTGGCCGAAGAGTGCAGCCAGAACTTTTCTCTATTCTTATCCAGTTTTGAATTTTCAGTGTAGCCATTTGCGCTGATGTTGAAAAGATGTTTCGCCAGATTAAAGTTCACGAGGAAGACGTAGACTGGCAAAGAAATCTCTGGAGGGATTCTCCAACCGAACCTATAAGGGAATATCGCCTAACAACTGTTACGTATGGTACGTCCTCAGCACCATTCCTCTCTACGAGAACCTTGCGACAGCTTGCCATTGACGAACAAGAAAATTATCCAACCGCTTCAAGACCTACCCTTAGTCATTTTTACGTTGATGACTTGCTGAGTGGAAGTGCGACAAAGAAGGGAGCCATTCAGCTATGGTCAGAGCTGCAGGAGATGATGAAAAGAGGATGATTTTCTCTGCGCAAATGGGTGTCTAACGATCCTGACGTATTGGCTACCATTGCAGAAGAATTAAAGGCAGTTGATTCCAAACACATGATCAAAGATGACCAATCTCTCAAGATCTTGGGAATAGCTCGGCTTCCAGATGTTGACAAGTTTACCTTTACCATCACCGTGAACGAGACTGATGTGTGGAATAAACTCAAGATACTTTCTGAAGTCGCCAAAATCTTTGACCCTTTGGGCTGGTGTGCACCATCAGTTGTCATTTCTAAAATCTTCCTCCAAGAGCTATGGAGTCACCATCTAAGCTGGGACGAGAGAGAGAGAGAAGAGCTACCAGATTCTCTAGCAAGACAATGGAGAATATTTCAAGAACAGTTTCCTCTACTTACAAATATCAAGATCCCACACTGCATTCTCATTCCACAGGCTATAAACGTACAAGTACACGGGTTCTGTGACTCTTCAGAAAAAGCCTACTGTGCAGTTATATACATTCGTTCCAAGGATGCAACCCAAACCGTAGTATCTAGACTGCTAACTTCTAAGACTCGTGTCTCTCCAGTAAAACCTCAGTCTCTACCTCGACTAGAGCTTTGTTCTACCTTACTTCTTGCCAATTTCTTACAAGCTACCCTTCCAACTCTAACGCTGCCAATTTCCGAGACCCTTGCGTGGTCTGATTCCAAGATCGCACTGGCATGGTTGAAGTCCGAACCGAGAAGATGGCAACCGTTTGTAGCTAATCGAGTGGCCCTAATTCAAGAGCTGACTCCTAACTTGCACTGGAACTTTGTGAGTGGTCTGGAGAATCCTGCTGACTGTGGAACGAGAGGGATACCCCCAACTAAACTAGAAAAGTGCCACTTGTGGTTCAATGGACCCGATTGGTTAAGAAGTTCTACTTTTCCGATTGGAGAGTTTGAAGATAATCCACAATTACAAAAACACATGTCTGCCGAAGCCAAAAGAACATCCAAGCTGATTATGTTGAACGTGGTTGATGCGACTTTCAAGGCTTAGTTCTTTCAAAAATTTTCGTCTTGGAATAAGTTGAAAAGAGTTGTTGCTTATTGCTTAAGATTTGTGACTAATTGTTCTCTTCCTGCGTGTAAATAAGAAAGTCCTTCTTAACAACGGCAGAATTGAGCGAGGCCGAGAATGGCATTGTTAAGTTTATCCAGCGTGATCATTTTTCGATGGAAGTCTCCTATCTTTCAGCAGGTAAGCAGCTTCCTTCGACCAACAAGCTTATACCCTTGACTCCGTTCTACGAGGATTCCGGAATAATACGTGTCTGTGGTAGACTGAAAAATTCAATACTTGCAGACTCGCACAGAAGCATTCCATCTTTCTTCCTAAAACCGACCATATTGTGAACTTATCTATCTCTGATTATCACCTGAAACTTCTTCATGCCGGTCCACAACTTCTCCAAGCAGCTCTCAGAGAAAAATTTTGGATTCTTTTAGGCCGAGATGCAGTTAGAAGAGTAGAGAGAAGATGTATCCCATGCTTCAGAAATCGTCCAAAATTCACCGAACAATTCATGGGAGATCTTCCAGAATCCAGAGTTTGCCCCTGTTCTGTATTCCAACGAACTGGTATTGACTTCGCCCGTCCGTTCTTGATACGAAGCTTCAAGGGAAGAGGAAGCCGGAATACTAAGTGCTACATCTGCGCCTTCGTCTGCTTAACAACGAAGGTGGTTCATCTTGAAGTCGTTAGCGACTTAACATCAAAAGCTTTTATCGCTTGTTTAAAAAGATTCGTGGCTCGCAGAGGTAAACCATCAGATATCTTCTGCGATCCATAAACCAATTTCTATGGAACTAGCAGAGATCTCAGAAAGGAGTTCCGCCAGTTGATGAAGGAAGATGCCGTTCATCAATTCCTGGTAACTGACAACATCACCTTTCACTTTAATCCTCCTTCTGCTCCCCACTTCGGAGGCATTTGGGAGGCTACAGTGATATCTTTTAAGTTTCATTTGAACAGAGTTGTTGGAGCCCCTAGTCTCACCTTCGAAGAACTATCCACGTTATCAAGCAAAATTGAGGCATGCCTCAACTCCAGGCCACTAGGTGTATTATCTAGCAGTCCAGATGATCCTTGTATTATCACACCAGGACTTTTTCTGATAGGAAAGGCATTAACAGCTATCCCGCAACCTACAGTTCCATACGACCTTCGCCACTGCGACCGTTGGCGATTGCTTACAAGAATGACCCAACATTTTTGGAATAGATGGTCTTAAGAATACTTGACATTGCTGCAGTCAAGATCGAAATGGCGCATCGTTTAAAAAACCTTGACATCGGAGATCTTGTCTTAATCAAACACGACAACTCACCCCCACTACAATGCAAATTGGGGAAAGTCACGGAAACGTTCCCTGGTAAGAACGGTAAGGTTCGTGTGGTTAAGGTAAAAACTCAAACTAGTGAACTTGTGAGACCAATTGCTCAAATGTGTCCACTTCCTATAAACACTTGAACATTTGTGAATAATACTTGATTTTTTCTTTCAGAATTGTTCAGGTCATCTATACTTCTGTAAATCTCATTGCTTAATTTCATTAATTTAGGAAAGTACTTTATTGTCAATTTGTGTGTTAATTCTTATACTTAATTCATCATTATGTTTAGTATGTTAATTCTCATACGTAATTCATTAGCATGTTTAACAACATAGTGTGTTTAAGTTAATTCATTAATTTTGAAACCTCTCCGTGTTTCAAGGGGGGCGGTATGTTTAATCTTACAGTCCACAGACGGCGCTTGGCGCATTCCATTGTAATATTCCTTAACGTAAATAAACAGTTCATGTTCAAACTCGTTCGAGTGTGGTCGTCTTTTGTGCTTTCAAGATACTATTTCTTTTCAGACCAATTCAATTATTAAGAAATAAGTAACTACTTCCAGGTGCAGCAAGATATGGCTTTTCCTAATCCAGTTAAGTAACAAGTCAGGTAAGAAAATATCGAAACATTTCTTATTCCACCAATATATATATATATATATATATATATATATATATATATATATATATATATATATATTGGTGGAATAATATATATATATATATATATAATATATATATATATATATATATATGGGGCTCGGCTGCAATCGATAAAATTTCGATTTTGAACCAAAGGCTGGACAATGAACAAAAGCGTCCGTGAGGAGACGCTCCGCCATTTTTCGAAAACTTCGTTCAACCTGTGTAGAGGTTTGAACTCAGCATAAATATTCAACCTGTGTAGAGGTTTGAACTCAGCATAAATATTCAACCTGTGTAGAGGTTTTTGAACTCAGCATGAAAATTCCGCCTGTGTAGAGGCCGGGATTGAAAAAAGATTTCGATTTTGATCAAAGTTTGGAACGTGAACAAAAGCCGTCCGTGGAGGAGACGCGCCGCCATTTTTCGGAAACTTCGTTCAACCTGTGTAGAGGTTGAATTTTTCAACTTCATTCCGCCTGTGTAGAGGTCGGAACAAATAACAAAATAACCTGTGTAGAGGTGTATTTTTCAACGAACCCTCAAAATCCCGCCTGTGTAGAGGTTGGAACTAACTCAGTGTGAATAATCCGCCTGTGTAGAGGCCGGAACTACAATTTCAAGATATTACCTGAGAAGAGGTGAAATCAGTGGAATCAACGTTTTTATTGGATACATCGTACGTGCGAGCAACAAGGGAGCCAGAAAAAAAGGTAGGATCTTTCTAAATTTTTCTAAAATTTATGAAAACGCTCTTAAAGAGGATCTCATAAGAGTTTTTGAGAATCTAGACGGTACTGTGGAGAGTACTGACACTATAGTTAAACTAAAGACTAAAATTGAGAACAGTAGTACATTTGAAAGTGATCCAGATTTCGTTAAAACTTTAATTCAAAACTGTATAGATGAGAGAGTATCGCGAAACGAAAGAGAGGTAACTTTAGGAAAACAGAAAATTGAGCTCGCGAAACTACAGTTAGCAAAATTAGAAAAAAGAAGTCGAACTTCAAAGGGTTAAAAATAAAGCATTAAGTTTAAATCCTGCAGCTAAAGTCGAAGAGAAACAGTTCAAAACTTTAAATAAGGAAACCGCAACTCATATTGGCATTCGAGAAGCAGAAGATTGGTTTAGGCCTATTGATTTAGCTAAAGAGTGCGATATTTATATTTCATCTAAAAACGGATCACGTAAGGAAACTCCTATTACTTATGGATATACCCAAGACCCCTTTAAAAATAGATCACAAAACTTTAAACCAAAGATTAAAGAGAACTATCCCCAATATCTTGAAAGAAAAATAAAAATTGCTTTATATGCGGTGATTCATCTCATTACGCAAGAGACTGTGAGAAGCGTTTTAAACTTAAAGAATCTAACGACCACATCCATAATAAAAATAAACGTGAATACTTTGAAAATCGAGGGCGAAAAACAAAATAGCGATGAATGCGCAAATCTTCAATACGTAAACATTTTTGTGGAAAATCAGCCCGTAACAGCCTTGATCGATTCAGGTTGTCAGATCCCAGTTTTAAATTCCTCACTAATTAGAGTGCAAACACCTTCCGAAGAAATCATAACATTAAGCTCATGTTTTGGCGAAAAGCGAATGGTAGAAGTTAAACCCATAAATATTTCTCTTAATCAACACTCTACTAGCTTAAGTGTGCGAACGGCGATATCACCTACCTTGACCGAAGAATTTATTATACATCCCAGTGTATATTCTGAAATAGAGAAACTAGGCCACGCAAAGAGCGATGTTTTATTGAATGAAAGTGAATCCTCTTTAGGTGCTCATGCTTGTGTTCATTTTAATTCAAATGTTTCTGTTTCAAATGTGATAGAAAACTCTAGTTATGATTTGCCATATGTTAAAAACTTTAATACTAGAAATGATTCGAGTTCTCTAATTAAGGATTATAAATGTAATAAAATTAAGAGTACTAAGTTAAAATTGAGTATTCTAAGAGAAAAATGTTCTGATATAGTATTGTGTAAGAAAGCCAATGGCGCCATGAAAACGAGTTCCGTGGAATTTATCTCCCGATCTTCTACCCCTTCACCTATGAATAGTAATTATCATCGGTTTGTGTTGCTCCGAAGGATCTTGGAGCCTTTGCAGTGGAAACGAAGGAAAAAGAGAAATCGTTTTGAACAGACGTCCAGAACTCTACTGAGGAAAATATCGATGCGTTCAACCAAAGATCAACTTGTTAAAAAAGACGTTCTTATGCCTGTGAAACAATGTTTTCCTGTGGAACCTTCCGGGTGTCGAAGAGGTGCCTTCACATGATGGAGAAACTGTCTAGTTCAACAAAACTATGATATGTTAAATCTTTGTATATTTGTCGTATAGTCCTTGTCTGTTCCGTCTTTTTTTTGTATGTTTCAGATTCTCCTCTCGTCTCCATGGAAGTACCGCTGCGGACAGCGTACAGTCAGGCTGGCCGTTTGTGGCAGCTAAAGCCAAGCAGTCTTCGCGCGCAGGCGCAGCAAACCAAAACTAAAACTCTTGGACATTAGAGCAGAATTAGAGAGAAGAGAGAACGCGAGAGGTGCGCGAGCAGGCGTTACCTTCTGCATATCATCGTCAAACTTATCTGTTAAAAACTACCTTTTTTAATTAATTTTTGTTTAATGTTAAATAAACCATAAGAAAGACCAAATCTTGGACCCCTTGTTGTCTCCCACATATATATATATATATATATATATATATATATATATATATATATATATATATATATATATATATATATAATAAGGTAAAAACCACAAAACCTTAACTACCCACAAAATAGATAAATACAATAATATAAAACAATTTTTTCAATGTTGTTTAGATCATGAATACCCTTTTAATTTCTTAAGAACTTATATTCATTACAAATACATTAACCGTCTTGCTACTTCGAATTCCAAAACCACCACACAACAATAGGATTTCAAAGTCAGCATGTTAGTGGTCTTGCTGTGAAGATTATATCATAACACTCATATCACAGTT